>CM068835.1:119242457-119794957 GCA_028554795.2 Sinohyriopsis cumingii | reverse complement strand
CATGAACCAAATGCTGGAAATGTTGAAGGAAATGTAATTAGATACCTTTATACATTTTGTTTCACGACTACAAGTCTTAGAAACTGTTATAAGAAAGGAGCAGAGGGAATGTATTCAAATTCCATTCGAATGCTAATAAACATTAAATTGAGAAAGTCGTATAATTTCCGAAAATGGCCAGGTAATACCATTTGTGGATACAACTAATATTTATTACATCTTTAAAAAAAATGCAAATTGATAAAATTGATAAAAACTCACAAATGATAATTTGATTCATTCAAGTCAGAATTTTCACATCTGCAATTATATACAAAATATGGATATAAAGTTCACATGAAAAAAATCTTTCAAATCGACACATTATTAAGATTTACATTTAAATCATACAGGCATTTAATTTCCATTAACACTGGTTTTCCAAAAGTAACTGAGAAATTTTGTCAATGTTTTGCAACGGTTTTGAGTTTCTGGCACAAGACGTCTACAAAAATATTTTGACCTTTTACATCTAAAGATTTGCAAATATGCTGCATATAATATTGCGTTTCATTTTTTGTTTTAAGCCAAACATATAGATCTGTAATACAGATGATACAATAAAAGCTTGAAGTAGCTTTAAAGTTTGATTCTCGATAATAACATTAACACCAATATGAATAGCATCTATTATTGTCAGAGATAAAACAATTGCAAATACTTTCCTTGCAGATATGTATTTTTCAAACTTAATTAAATAATGCAGACATATAAAGAAGACATGGGAAAATAAAAGAAATTAGGAGGTTTAATGGGAACAGTTTGAAGACACTTGACTAATTATAAACATTGACAGAATAAATGTTCATCCAGTGAAAAATAATTAGATCAGATATAATTAAATTAAATATACATAACACTTTCCCCCATAAAGAAAAGATAGATTTATATAATACAGTTTTCTTTTACCACATACTACATATTGCATTAAAAAGAACTCATATAAATCACACACAGTGTACATGAAATAATAAATTGTTATACACTATACACGGGAAAGTGCGTCTGCTTTTAAATTATCTTTTCCCTTGATATGCCTAATGTCAAGATTATATTTCTGCAACAACAAAATCCACCTTTGGAGTCATTGATTTTTTTTGGATCTTGCCGATGAAAGTAATGGAGTTATGGTCACTAGACACCATAATCGAAGAAGGACCTGAACTAAGGTAAACTTAATAATGTTGTAATGCCAATATCAAAGTCGAACATTCCTTTTCGATTGTTGAATAATTTCTTTGGAGCTTGTTTAATTTCTTAAAATATAGCACAATTGATGATCAATACCATTTTCTTCTTGAATCAAAACTGCTCCAACCCCAACATCACTTTAATCAACAGTCCATTTAAAAGATTGGCTGAAATTTGTAGCTGTAAGAACTGGCCCGCTTTTAAGCTTGGCTTTCATATTGTCAAAAGCCTCCTGATATTTTTCAGTCAAAAGAAACTTGTTTTTCTTACTCAATAAATTTGTCACGGGTTCGGCAATTATAGACAAATTGGAACTAAATTTTCAACAGTATCCGGCCATATCCAAAAATCATATCAGTTGCTTTCTATTTACAGGCAGGGCAAATTCAGAGATAGCCTGACTTTAGAATCTATAGGTTTAACTTGTCCATGTCCCACGATATGTCCTAGAAAAGTTACATTAGCCCGACATAACTCACTTTTAGATAAATTGATTGTCAAACTTGCATCTGTGAGTCTGTCAAAAGAGTTTCCGAATTGTTGCTAAATGTTCTTTCCAGGAGTCCTTGTAAATGATGACATCATCGATGTAAGCATCACAATTGTCTAGACCAGAGGTAATCATATTCATGAGACGCTGAAATGTACTTCGCGACCCTGTCGTCCCAAACGGCATTACTTTATATTGGTAAAATCCATCTGGAATCACGAATGCCGAAATTTCCTTTCCTCTTTCCGTTAGTGGAATTTGCCCCCCCCCCCCAAAAAAAAAAAATTAAAAAAAATTCAGAAAGTCAAATTTGGTGACATAATTGGCATTCACGATCTTATCAATACAGTAATCGATTCTTGGTAATGAGAATGAATACGTTTTTGTCACACTATTCACCTTCCTATAATCAGTACACATACGGAAAGTTTTATCTTGTTTTGAACAAGTATGCATGGTGAACTCCAGTCACTTTTACTGGGCTCTGTAAAATCATTCTTCAGCAAATATTGAATTTCTTTTTTCAAGTATTCCTGTTTGAGAGGGTTCATCCTGTACGGGTGTTGTTTCATAGGTCTAGAATTTACAATTTCAACATCATGGAAATTGTTGTTGGTTCTTGTACGAACATCTGGAAATAAGTGCTTATATTCAAATAATATCTGCTTACGTTCATTTCTTTCTTGCTCTTGCAAATGCGAAAGTTTCTGGTCCCGATCTTTCATAATTCTTGAATTTCGAAGATTTGTCACTTCAATATCAGTAGAATCCAATGATATTCCTTTACATAAATCTTCATTGAGTGGGAGAGGTACAACTAAATTAATTGTATGTTTAACGTGGCTATCTCCCTCAATATACTGGTACTCATATAATTTATTTAGATCCCAGGAGCACTAATAGTATAATTTAACTAATTCATTTTCTTCTTAACTTTGTAAGGGCCGTATTATCTAATCTGAAGAAAATTCTGAAGAATGAGCAAGAGAGACAGAACTCCATCATTACCAGATTCAAACGTTCTCTCCATTGATGTGCTGTCAAAGCGTAATTTCGCGTTGAACTTGAATTGCTGAATGCCCAATTCAAGCAATATAGACTGAAAAGTTCGGGACCTAAAATTTGACCCTTGACCCGATTGGATAGATTTGGGAAGGCCAAATTGATTAAATACCTTTATCAAAGCTTTTACTATTATTTTAGAGTTAATATTCCTCAAAGGCATTTAGTCTTGAAACCTTTTTGACGCACACATAATGGTCAACATGTATTGGTTCCCTGACTTGGTCTTAGGTAAGGGACCAATACAGTTTACCATAATTCTACTAAATGGTTCGTCAGAGGCAGGAATAGGTTGTAGATGAGCCTTAGGTATTTTCTGATTGGGGTTTGCTACCAGTTGACAGGTATGACAATATCTACAATATTTATCTACATCACTTTCGATTTTTGGCCAATAGAATTGAGTTAAGATCTTGTGATAAGTTTTATTGATCCCTAAATGACCAGCCAATGGAGTTTCATGGGCCAGACTAAGTATTTCCTATCTGTAAGTTTGGGAACTACAATTTGATAGTTCGCTGACCAATCATCATTAGCAGGTACTTCGGAGGTCTCCATTCTCTCATGCGAATTACATTTTTAATGAAAGGACAGACACGAACTTCAATAGCTTCAGTTTGACTAATGGCATTTTGAAACAAACAGGAGATCTCAGGATCTTTTTCCTTTTCAACGACAAATGATTGCCGTTTATCATCTTGATTAGAATGAAGAGAATGAGTAGTTAAAACAGGATCACTGAGATCAATACCTTCTGATTAATCCAAACAAGGAGT
Organism: Sinohyriopsis cumingii; assembly: GCA_028554795.2. Taxonomy (NCBI): domain Eukaryota; kingdom Metazoa; phylum Mollusca; class Bivalvia; order Unionida; family Unionidae; genus Sinohyriopsis; species Sinohyriopsis cumingii. The sequence goes on along the minus strand of CM068835.1, from coordinate 119,791,399 downwards.
GAAAGTGACCTCATCAAAGGCCTGACCAATACATGAATCAGCGGAAGGAATACTTACCTTATCTACATCATTCTCAAGAGCTTTCTTTCCCATAGCTCTGGTAACTGCATAAGCTGGGAATAAATCAGGGATTCTTTTTCAATTGGATCAACTTTCTGATCCAAGCATGACTTGTCAGTTACAAGTGGATTAACCACAACATTGTCTCCAGATAGGTCGTTGCCTAGTAATAAATGAATGCCCTCAACGGGTAAAACATTAACTATTCCGACTGTCACGGGTCCTGAAACTAAGTCTGATGACAAATTTACTCACTGGAGAGGAACATTAACAAATCCGCGCCCTACTTCCTGAATGTTAACACTCTAATTAGAAGAAGACTTCTCAGAAAAAAGCAAAGTACCCGACAATAAAAGACTCTGAGAAGCTCCTGGGTCCCTTAAAATTTTAATAGGGATATGATTGGTTGAATCACCCAAGAGTAATATAGAACTTTTCAATATGAATGGTTCATAATTCTCCATAATAAAATCAGACTGGGGTTTATTAGACCCAACAAAAGTATTGCTTTCAATACATGACCGTGACCTTAGGAATAAGAGCATTTGGAATATTTCTGTCTTGATTCTGATGCCTATTTTTCAATTTGTAGCAATCAGAAATAACGTGTCCTTTTTCTTGCAATAGGTACAAGGATCTTGAATCAAGCTTCTCTGAAGTTTGATTTTTAGAAGTTGTGCCAGTTTGAGTTTTAGAAGGGCTTGTATTATGCTGAAATACTTTTCACCAGAAGACTGTTGAGTAGAAGTCTTATTTACAAAAGGAACTTTATGAGTTAAATAATACAAATCAGCAGCTCGAGCAGCATTTTCTAAGGTTTCAATCTGATGCTCGTCAAGATAAGACTTAATGTCACTACGGGCACTTTTTTTTTAAATCTTCAAGTAATACACGTTGTTTGAGAATTTCATAATCTCATTAAACTTTCTTGGTTAAGCACCATCTATCAAATAACTACTCTTTTTCTCTAGCAAATTCGATATTAGTTTGTCCGCTTTCTTTTCTATAGTTTCTGAGTTTTTGCCGATTAGCTTCAGGGACTAACTCATAACCCCTTAAGACGCATTCCTTAACTGTATCATAGTCACCACTTTGGTGAAATGACAGGGAATTGTAAATATCACTAGCCTTACCAGTGAGTGCACTTTGTAATAACCTAGTCAAATGCTTCCTTGGTCATTTCAAATTTTCAGCAACATTTTCAAAACGAGAAAAATAATTGTCTATTTCTTTTTCTCTGAACGGGGGCACGAATTTAATATTCTTTTCAAGATAAAAACTTATATTTAGATTTGAAATGTGGATATGCTTTTCACTTGCCTGTTCCATTTATTTCATTCTACATTGATATTCCCTCTCTTTCTCTCTCTCTCTCTTCCTTATCTAATTGAATGTTTTTGTTGTAACTACATTTGTTTTCCTTGTAACTGCAATTGTCTTTCTTTCTCTTTTTCTTCCGCTTGCAAATGCATTTGTTTCTATTTCTTTCTTTTTCTCTTTCTTGTCTCTTTCTCTTCTTTCTCATACTGTTACTGCGTTTCTTTTTCTTGTAACTGCATTTGCATCTCTCTCTCTTTCTCTATTTCCTCTTTCTGAAGTTCTAGCTTCCTTAACTCCAGTTCCATCTTGTATTTTAATTCTAATTAATTTACTTTTGTTTCAGAGTCTGATACAGACTTACTCTCTTTTATGCAAAACACTCTTATACCAAGTACTTATCCAAAATATTTCTTATTTCCTGTTTTGTTAAGGAAGCCTTTACCTCAGAAAGATCGTATTTTGCGCAAGTTGAATCAATTCATCGTTTTTGAAAAGATCTAATTGTTCCTGGGTAGGATTTGAAAGAAAGATTTCCACTTTTGGTGACATTTTAGTAAAAGCTTGACGATTGCACTAAAAATTGCAAAAACTAGAGTAATTCAAATTTTAAAAAACAATATTTTCTGAAATATTCTATCCAAAATTCAAAATAATCTCTGACGAACCCCCAGTTCTTATGTTATGTGTTTAGGCTCGAATAAACAGTAACACGAGAAAAAGTGAAAACAACAAACTTTGAAAAATATCATAATTTATTTCCCTGGAAAAATTCTGTTAAATGAAAAATATGAACTTACGGTTTTAAGAATCAAATCCAAAAATAATCCAAGAATTATCCACGAATAAAATTTTAGAAGTTCTAATAATAAAATGTTCTAATGATTTCAAGTTCAAGTCCCGATGAACAATCCAAGATGGATGACGATGACGTATGCTGTAATCTGTGGTGTGTTGAAGCCTACAGTTCCTTGTAGAAACAATAAATATCACTCTGCCTTTGGTAATCCAAATAAATGTTTTATAACAGCTGTCTTTGTTCAAGAATTTCGTATGAGCACACGGATATATCCAGGAAAAAAAGAATTAATACTTTTGAATCCAAGTAATTTGAAATGACTCCAAACGACACAACACTTTCTAGTGTAAGAGCCGAAATGAGAATATTTCTCCAAAACAAAGGTTATATCGTATTCTAAAACTCACTTTCGAAAATCCCCAGGTTGCGAAATCGAAAAGGGGAGTCACGTGGTCATGTTTATATCACGTACGCCTAACATAACCCTGACGAAAACCAATCATTTTACTTTAAGAAAACAAATCGTTTACATCTTAAATCACGTTGTCCCATCATGACCTCGACAACAACCAATCATTATAAAATAAAAATAGAACTTATTTACGTGGCTGCTACTAATTTTGAATCAAGGTCAGGATCTAGGTCAACATTTGGTGTTTATTCAAATGAACAGTCACGGTCAAACTATTTTCTGGAAAATGCATGAATTCCTAGCAAACATTATTTTGACATATAATGAAATATAAAAATGTAAAAAGATTTTAAAACTTAAAAACAATTAGACTTCGTAGAAAATATGAGGTTTACAAGGGCTTTGTATTCATCCGACAAATCTCAGTAGAGCGATTGCAGTTGGAGAACATGTCATGTTGACATAAATGATAAAATACCTATCAGCCTTGAATAAAAAATAAAGAAATAAAATTGTGTGACTACAGCTTAATATAATTTTGATTTCAAGGTGTACACATCTCCAAAGGGTTATGTAATAATGCTCTCTACTAAGGATCCCATGAAATGGCCATTTTATTTTCTGTGATGCTGTAAATGTATTGATGTTATGATACGGTTATGTATACATGTTCTCTGTTGACGATCCCTTGTCAACAAAACATAAAATGACCATTTTATTTACTGTAATGCTGTAAATGTCTTAATGTTATGACAGGGTTATGTATATATGTTCTCTATCTAAGATTCCTTGTAACCGAAGCATGAAAGACGCTATTTTATTTTTCCGTAAATGTCATATTGGTATGATCTTGTTAATAATTTTCGGTAGTTTTCAATTCTGTTAAACAAGCAATCTTCTTTCATCTCTACTTTAATTTTTTATTCACGCTCGTTTATTCTTTTCCACGCTTCTTTTCTTAATTGTCAGTTTTGTCTACTGTTTTGTCTTTCCGGTAATCAGTTATACCTTAATGTTTAATACATTGTTTCGTCTCTTCGTAAACAATTTCCTATGTTTCTTAAAGGGCTGCAAACATCATGTCTCTTGTCCTTGGTCCTCTCCGCAATGACTCGAAAGCAGGAGCCATTGATCGATGTGATGCACAATGCGATTAATTATATTTATTGAGGATTTTTACGGCTAATGACGGCCAGCAAGGAGATGTTTGTACCGATGGTTGTTGCATGGTAGGGAGTCTCAGTTGCAATAGTCTTTCATTCCCACCATTTGGGAGATTTTTAAGTTTTCTAAGTACCTTTGATTTAGGGGCAATCTCAATAACAGTTTCACGTCACTGTTCTTTGTTTCTGCCGTTCCAGAAGATGTAGCCGACTTCTATTACGGTGAGCTGTCCTTCTTCATCTAGGCGAATTTTTTAAAAATATGATTGGTTCTCTGGCAACTAGAGTTGTTCTTCTCTCATTTCTATCTGCTGAAGTACTGTATGTTTTTGTGTTTACATGTCAGGCACTGAAGGTGAAGTGTATCACCTTTGTCTTCTTGTTATGTCTTCGACACCTAAGGTGCGACCAGCGTTTTGGTGAAGTGGTCAATGCTTAGAGAACCTTTCCTTACCCCATCTTCGTGCTACGGATGTTAGTACTGTGATCCTTAAAAAAGCTGCTCAATCACTCAAGGGTATGCCGAGTTTCACTGCTACTTTGGGCGACCCAATGCCCCTAAACCAGCCTTGTACAGATCTGCAGACACAGCTTCCAGTGCATCGATAACTTATGTTTTATCAGTTGCCCATTGCCACAACACTTGAAGATACCTGGTGCGGGAGGGGGAATATTATGGCGACTTGCGCATGGGCTAGATTTAAGTGAGGAAAGTTGCGCAGTCTCGCCCTCATTCTCTCGTCTAGGCTGATCTGAATTCAGTGGTCCGGATGCAGTGGATGGCCATCCGTTCCTAGTGAACCTGAGTGATGACCTGCACTGTCCACACGGCTCTGGCCATCTGCCTTCACAGCCAGGGGATGAGTATATCTGCTAGAACTAATGATCCACCAGACAGGATTTTCCAGAGGTATCCCCGAGTAGCTGTCCACTATGGGTTGTTTACGGTAGCAGGCGTAGTCTGGTCTGGTCTATCATTTCTATGTATGTATGTATGTATGTATGTATGTATGTAACAGTACGCTTAGCACAATCACAACCTATATAGTGCCCATTAAAAATATTACTCTAACAAAATAAAAAATTGAGAACTTTAAATTAAGAGAACATTAAATGTAAACATATGTTCCTTCTAGATAAAAGGCAAAGATCTAACGAAGGTCCTAAAATATAAAGATAAATATCGCTTCTTCCGAAAGATAAACCCTGCCAAAGAAAAGTCAATATTTTCTCTTACAAGATTAAATATCTATCTGGACTTTTGTTTTCTTAACTTTTAAAATATTCTTCCCCATAGTTTGATGGAGAGGGAGACTGAGACAGAGAGTTCAGACTTGCTAAAAAGGGGCGTCACTCCTACATCTTGGGAAAGGCTGAATGAGAGGTACGACGGGTTCGCTGTAAGAAAGACAAGCCCTCTTGAGTCGCGACAAATGACCTAACTTTATTTAAATAATCGATATATAGAAAATTACATTCTAGATACACATAAACTTTATATTTCATATGCAAGAAATACATATAAAATTACAACTTTCCTTCAAGCTTACAATTTCGTACAGATAATTTCAATATAGAATAATTTACGATAACCAAAGAGTATAAAATGCAATATTTGCGATTAATACATCAATTATTTTTAAGAAATGTATTTACTAAATTTAAATAGAATACAAATTTGAAATAGGATACTAAAACATTATTCTCTATTACTGAAAGAATATTTTATTTCTGAATTAAGTATTACTAAATATGAAGTTGGTAGTGAAATTGTCTTTTACAATAATCAATGACATAAATACAAATGACTATAAATTGTTTAAACAATTCAACTTTCCAATACATTATAATATATAATATAAAAAGAATATACAAAAATGTTGTAACATATCAAGCCTAGACTGAATTTTTGCCATTAAAATCTTGAACATTAAAAGTCCATAAACCCTATTAAAGAAAAGGTATATGAACACAGACAGGTGTTTGCCTGTAAGAATGACAAGTCTTCTTTCTTCTCGACTGATGAACAAATTTGCGCAATGGTTCTTCGGGTTTTTATACGCGATTTTGGACGTATCCTCATGGCCAAATGTGGACATTCGTCTAGCTACTTATTACGTTGACCCGTCTGAATCAAAAAGAGGCTCCTATCCTTCCTTCTGATATTTGATGTGTCTCTGTACGTAATCAGACAAAAATCTGCTGTAACAGCTTATTTATAAAACAAACCAACAAAAAAAACAAAAAAAAAAAAAACAAACACGTGAAATCTTTATGTTATAATCAGCAGAAAGGAATTTAGCCTGCTAAGCACACCTTATTATTGAGCTTAAATTTGCTGACTTATAACACAAGCCGCAATGCGTTATATAGTGAAAGGGATTTGTTTATTTCACATAAAATCACAATCTTTATTAAAATAATACACATTGTATTATATGAATACTAAAATAGCTTTAAAACAATTTACTGGGGAAAAAATATATCCTTATATATTAAAGGTAAAAACTGCCAAAAGAAATCAAAGGGTTAAAATGCCGAAGTCATTACATGTCACGATTCGGTATATAAACCAACTTTAGCCGCTCTGTTTTTAAAATACCTTAATACCTATGTGACCTGATGGCCAAAGAAACGGTATGCTTTTTACGGACGATACAAGCAGATCGTGTTTTTGTAAGACCTGCCATCCTTTCTTAATAACTTGTTTTGCATTTGAGTAAAGTGTTTCACATTTTCTGTGTACTTTAATTTTTATAAATTCTGAACTAAACGATCTAGATTTGTCATATGCACAAATTTAAATGTTTTCTATATCTTGTGATCTTCACGATCATTTTATGCTCTGTGCCATGCAATCTTTGCTTAGCCATATCTAGTTTAATCGTTCGTTATATATTAATTTCAAGTCTTGACGTTAATAATCTTAAAACAATCTCTTGGGAAGTAAACAAGGTTTTCGTGACATGGCAAGTTATGATTAAGCAAGGCTATGCATTTTTAATATCTGTAATTTTATATTTACAGTCACCTGGACTTTGTAATTACGGCTTTAATGGCCGTGGTCTCTTACTTTGACTTAAACAATGCATGAATTTGTTGAGTTAAACTATCTCCCCGCCCCCCACAAATAATAAATATGCACTTTAAAAATATTCCTGTTAAAATGAATGCTCTAGTCGACTATATTTGATTCGTCCGTTTGAATTAAACTCTGCTTCAAACACCCCACTCTTGAAGGGTTAACACGCGGATGCTGCAGACCCTGTTGGTAACCTAGTTATCTCCCTTTCGTATTAGGTCTTGAAGCCGCTGGACAAGAAGATAATTGCTATCGTCGCTAACGAATCCGTCTTTGACAAGTGTATTGTATTAAATCATTTCTAGCCATCTCACAGTATACATTTACTATGGGGGAAAGACTGGGGAAATATATATGTCTACGCAATGAAGAAAATTCTCTACAAATATACAATTACTATGTGAAAGAAAAAGAAACGTACAAATATGAAATTATATATATATATATATATATATATATATATATATATATATATATATATATATATATATATATATATATATATATATATATATATATATAATATGAACAAAATCTCCTGTCTCTGAGTTGAATTACTTGACCGCAACCGGAGAACCATCACAACACATAATTTATACAACTATTATTCCTTACACTTTGTTTTCTTTATTGGACGTAAATAAACAAAGTAGATAAAAAAAATGTACTACTAATTAAAATATATAAAATGGTTATTCATAATACAAACTCGATATTACATTATTAAAAGAATATATCATGCACATATAACAAACACAATACGTTAGGGAGCCCCGAGTGGAGTGGCCGACTGGTCTAAAGCGCTCTCCGTTACGGATCACTGCCATCTCACCTCTGTCTGCGTAGGTTCGAGTCTCGGATTCAGCCAATGTGGGTATGTGAGAAAGCTTGCCAGTAACTTCTCGTGGGTCGGTGGTTCTTTCCGGAGTTTTACCGGGTTCTTCCTCTACCATTAATACTGCCTATTGTGTGCTGAAAAATGGCGTTAAAACCGTACAACAAGCACAATACATTAGATTGATCCTTGGTCAAGATCACTAACATTTAGGGACCATGATGTAGAAACCATCCACAATATATTATGTCTGATTAAGGAAGGATATGTCACAAAGAAACACACCTGGAAGGAAAACAAAGGGACCAGCTCCAGGGACCTTGTGAGTACGACCCATCATAGAATAATAAAATGCAAATACCAATGAGCGACCCCTGAACAAGAATAATAAACACTTTGTGTCTTCCAAATTCTTTTTGATTTGTTAAAAAACAAAAACAAACACCTACACTATGGGGGATAAGGAAACTCATTGAAGCCACGTATAAAACAGCATGCAGCCCACCGTTTGTAACATGACTTTGATAAACTCTCCAGCTATTGTGTGGAACGCGGAACAGCGGATTATAGATAGGTATGACTAAAAATACGCAACGAAAAAAATTGGACGCAATGGAGATAAAAAAAATGGAAGATTTTAATCATCAGATGCATATATATCTGTTTGAATTGCACAAGAGAAAATATAATTTATTTTCAAACCGACAATAATAATTGTATCAAACGTACCCTTTTGAGAAAGCATGCAATCGTCATATGAAAATGGAAACTGTTACATAAAATAATGTTCATTGCCGAATTTTTTGATAGTATAAAGCATTAACGCAATGGAAACAAAGCACGCAGCAGAAATTATTTATTTTATTTGTATTTTGTTTAATTCAGGAAGGTTAACAGAATGATTATGTCATCAGATACATATTCTAAGTGTTTTGCTTAATATAGGACATAATCATTAATGAAGGTTCATAATTGACTTACTTAAATAAAATGCTACCTTCAACATTCAGTTTAACAAAAGGCTACCTGCAACATTCAGTTTAACTGTAACTGGCTTTTTGTTTTTATATGTTTGTGTTGTTCTTGTTGTTGATTTGCCATGAAATTGTGTTCACTATTTTATTATTCCCAAATTATCTTCTACATATTTTTAAATAAAATTTCAATTATAAGTATCGCCACAGGCTATAAACATAACCTTTAATATATAATTATATATATTGTGTCTAACAATTATAACTTAATTAACTTATTGCGCATTTATTTAGGGGAAGTAATTGGAAAGTTTGCCCATGGCGAGAAATATAATTTCATTCGCTTCGTTCTGTTTTGCAATTAGTGAATTTCGACAAGCTGCAATACTTACAGAAAATACTGCTAGTGCAATTGCCTTACAATAAAGAGTTCGAAAGAAAGGGCTGATAATGAGGTTACCGGAAGGGTCTTATAGCCAGCGGCATTATTCAAAGTTGATCAAAGACTTTGTTCCTTTCAGTAATCTCGGTACTTCCGGATTACGTACCGCCTAGGTAAACCCTCCTTATTCTTGGGTATGTCTGAATTAAACATTCAGCCCCGAACAGAATTCGTTACAGTTCTGCTGACTTTTCTGGGAGTGTTAAGAATAATTCCAGTATTGTTTGCAGGTATGTTATGACCTTTCCTGTCCACTAAATTGTAACAATGTCAGTCTGGATCTATATGACCCAGGACTCAAGTTTATTCCTACATACTGATATTTTTTATCTTCACATTTGCCGGAATTTCTATATTTAAACACAACTAGGTTATCAATATTTCTCATTCGGTTACTCTCAAATGGTTCGATATAGTATAGTTTAGCCCCGTTGTTTTTATTTTGAATATCTCATACATATAGAATGATTGATTAAGAAGCATCTAAAACTTGCCAATGTATTTCATTTTAATAGGATAAAAGGTTGTTTTCAGATGGCATGTATATATGGTCTTTCTGTGTATGAGCGCAGGGTTCAGGGTCGAAACGGACCGGTACCAAAAAGGCCAACGACCAAAACGGACTATTGCTTAAAAGGCCCGACCCAAAAAGGCCCATTTATGTATCAATTACCAATTATTAGTATCATGTCTACTAAAAGTAACTAATACGTAAATATTAAATCCTTATTTTACTGTTAAATGTCTTTAAATAATATGCAGTAGAGAATCGTTGTGCCGTATGTCACAATCTTACCTGAGTGATCATGAAATTAATTGCAACACACTACTACTTGTTCTAGGTAAAATGAACAAGGAAGGCAAATAATAATTGTGTAAGAAAACATTGTATGTAAAGCGAATCAGTAATATCTTTGTTATAACATATCAAGAATGAATACGAGTTAGTGTCACCCACGTGTGGTTTGTGCATGTCTACTTTGTTATGGCAATGCCTTAATTAAGTAATGATGATTTCATTAATGATGGATGCATATTTTCATTTCCGAAGACTATTGATTCACATACATTCAATATCGTTAATACATGTGTATGAGTAGTTTATTTGCGTTGATTATAATTTACGCTTTCATTAGACATTTGTTATATTCTGTGCCTTGTTGGCATCGTTATTGCGTTGTTGTTGCAATGAAAGCAAGTCACATCTAGAAAAGAATTAAGAGGTTATTTATACAAAAAATTAACAACACAAATTTGTATGATGGGTTAGAAAGAAAAAAAGAGGAAAAGATATCATGTCTAACTAGTATAAGCAAGAAAGACAAACAAACGCTAATGCCATTTCAGATTTATAAATATGTTAATAATAACAATCATTATTGCTAATACATGAATATTAAAATCTAATATCAAATATTACAACAATATTGCTCATAATGTCTATCAAAGAAATTTAACAGCAAAATATAGTAAACAATTTTGCAATAACAGCAACAAATAATCATCGAACTATAAAAACATGCATACATAGATATTCACTTTTCAACCAAAAACAACATTGCACAACAGTGGCTGCCGACGTTAATATTACGATATAAGATGCAATCCTGGAATAACAGAGGGATATAGTAATGTTGTGCATCGTTCCCACGCTTTTCTAAAGATAAATATCCAGGGTTTTTCCAGGATGAAATTACTTTTTATAACGTTCACATGTGACCATTACTAAATGGAATTAAAAAATAGTTTAGGTTACAAAACATGCATTTTCTAAAATCTAAATCTAAATATGTTTCTCTTTCAAGGCTCTCCAAAAACATCAAAGTCAGAAAAGATGATCATGCACAAAACCATAAAATGTATCACACGAAACAAGTTTGATTATATTCCTGTAAATTGGCATGTAAAGTAATTTCGACGTACAGAATAAAAATTCTAACTTTATTTTGCTGCATTATGCTGCTAAGTGGGAACAAAATAATGAACATAAATTACGTTTTGTTTCCTTTCAAACCTTTAATTCCAAAGAATTCTACAACAATATATATATATATATATATATATATATATATATATATATATATATATGTGTGTGTGTGTGTGTGTGTGTGTGTGTGTGTGTGTGTCTCATAGAAAGTAACATTTCCTATTACAGTATATATAAAAAAAACAATAAACGCAAATACTATGAATCTTGTTTTGTAACGAAAAGAGTTTATCCTTGAATTTATCTGTGCCAATAAAATCTCAAACAAAGTTTGTCAAACAACCTAATCTCCTTAAGACGATATGGTTAAAAATCCAACATTAAAAACATTTTCAAAAGGGTTAATTTAAATTTTGCCAAAATACATCCAAAATTATGTACTGTTATATAAACAAGGACTGAATTTTCCGTAAAATCAACTTGACTTGTAACTTGTTAAACCAGTCCCCAAACCTGTATTGATACAGAGCTCGTATCGTTTTTTAATTTATAATAAAGGGACGAAAATTTCTCATTTCAACTCTGAGATTCAACAATTTGGACTACAAATTTAGCTTAAAACGAGTAGCAGTCCCTTTTCTAATCAGAGTTTCCTCCGAATATTCCCACCCCATTTTTCATATTTGGACATTTAGGTTGGGGTGTGGGGTCATTGCAACTGCATGTCGAAAATTTGGAATTTGCCGCCACCGTGCGGTAGCGACATATGGTAGTCGCTTGCCAGCAGGCCTAGATAATTTAAACGTATGTTATATCGATTCATATCTGCATGAAATCGATAGGAAAATTATTTATTTTCTCAGAAATGGCAAGTAGTTTAATCATTATGTCGTTAAACCGCTGACAGACAAGACCATATTACGGCGTAGATGAAACATGACCCAGTACTCACCATTTGCATTACAAGTCACATGACTTCAGAAATCTCAAATGACGACATCGGAAGTCCAATAGTCACGTGATATCAACAACAAACTCCTTTATATTGTTGTTGTACAAAAATTATATCAAATAAAAGTCAGACACGTTTTGTAAACACCAGCAATCTGGCCAGTCTGATTTATCTAGCACAGAGCATATACCAACGTGGTAGTCACGTGATACAACAAAACTCCAGAAGTTCTTTTCGGAAAATACAAACATGGAGAATTTTATGTTCTTTCTTTTTTGTAGTTTATTACAACCAATATACGGCTTTTATTTAAAAATTTTTGTTTCATTTTTTTTCCTTCTCTACAACATTTGAAAACGTGGGTTGTTAGATTTGTGTACTCATGCGACTAGCAATGCAAATGGCAGGTACCAGGTCACATTTCATCAACGACGATAGTTTAATCGTCTCTTTCAGCAGAATAAAGACATAACGATTTTAATACTAACAACTTCTAAGAAAATAAGTAGTTTTCATATCGATTTCATGCATGTATCACTCGATCTAACACCGTTTACAGTTTGCTAGGCCATCCGGTAAGCGGCAACGCTTTGCCACCACCATGCTAGAAAAAAAACTCGATAAATTTAACTCACGACGATCAGTTTAGTTACGACTCAATTACGTGATTGTTTCGGGCGTCAAGTGGTGGCTGAAAATTCCTATATTTTCCCCGACTTTTCCGACTTTCATCAATATTTGCAAAATTCAAAGACTTTTCACGGTCGGGAAAAAAATATGATTCTCCCGACTTTTTCCCGATTTCCCGGTAGCGTGGGAACCCTGTGTTGTTGCTTCAGTGTTTATAGTAACACGCTGAGACCATACAGCTCGCCTACGGCGTTCAAAAACTTAGAGGTTTTGATCTCGTGCTGCATGTACTGGTCCCAAAGTGTGTTTAATGATTTTTCAAATCTGTAGCTTCGTCTCTCACGTCCTATGTCGATACACTGGACGGCTAAGCTCACGACATCGGCCTCCCTCCGCAGCAGTGGCACTAACAGGTAGAAGCCTAGTCCCATGTGTACTGCCCTTGAATTTAGACGATCGTGCCAGCCTGAAAATGTAAAACAGATAACGAACAATTGAATTGTAAACGTAATAATTTTGTATATATCAGCACGAATGAATATTATTATGATACTGAGAATTATGACATGCACATTAACAGACTACTGTCTTTATACTGATATGCTTTATTTTTGCTTTTCTTGCCAACAACGTCGTTGTTAGTTCGTACCTTCTGGCGGTATACTGACCAGGCCTCAGCTGGAAACACTGGGTTGTCCAGCCAGTGCCTGCGGAGGTATCCGATAAGGGTCCGTGTAGCATCGGTTGTAGCCTTCATTTTCAGCATCTGCACTGCTTGACGTATGTGAGCGCTGGGCAGGAAATGAATGGCCAGCACTTGACACATATATGGAAATTTCTCGCCTTTACATCGAAAGCCACAAACATGAAAATCACTAAGAAATTCATGCCACGAGTATTGCCTTCAATATCACCACTGTCAGGATTGAATATTCCAAGAATTTTCATTACATGAATTTGATTCTTATAATTCAAAATGTGCGTTGATTTTGTACAAATTAAACAGTTAGCTGCCAATGTGACATGCTATGCTGACAAAAAATTACCTTGGCGTACACCTGTGCCCTTAGCTGACGGTCAGGTACAGCTTGTGTGTGTGTGTGCTGAGCATAGCTTTGAACAAACAAGTTCCCTTGCTGGCGTATTGTCACTGGACACTTCACGTTGACACTTCTAGGAGTGCAGCGCCACAAAGCAGAGTTTACGTTATCTCGCTGCAAGTACAAAAATGCATGCATGTATATTCTTGAACAGTCTTGTCCAATGAGGAAATGTAATATAAATACAGATTTGATATCACACACACACAAACACACACACACACTCTTGTAAAACCTACAAATCGGGGACATATGATTTTCATCATCAAAATGGGGCCAACTTTATTTTAACAAATTAAGGTCGAGAAAGATGTATTTTGCTACGCATTTGATATTTATGTCATTTGTAATTGATTTGTGGTTAATTTCCAAGAAACACCGTATCACAATCGCTACCATCAGAACGGGGACACACAAATATTCAGTGTTAGAAATTATACAATCAATTAGCGGACATTCAGTAAGTATGTATTTTGATTCTAAATAAGGATCAATTCAATCTAAATACTGCAGTAATCTCACCTCATGCACATAGTTCACATCCATATTAACAAACTAAATTGAAATTATCATGTGGAATTGTTATATTATGTTTGTCGTCTACTAAAATTTGCCATTTTAGTTCAATCTCCTTCATTAATAAGCCATAGAATAACAAGATCTCTTAGATATGAAACACACATTTTTTTTAATTTTTTTTTTTAGATATGATGGCTTGGTTTCGTTTCAGTGAGCTCAGGACATAGCCGCATAAGTGTCCCTGGAACCAAATAGTCCCTTTTATAATCTAACTGTATGAACTGATTGTACGACTCCATGTGCAGTGTTTAAGTACCGGCGCTAAGTTACGGAAATGTAATAACGAAAAACCATGCAGTTGTGAGATAGGCAGGCACTCGTGAAGTTGTGATGTAAATGTATAGCTGTGATATTTGGGGTCATGCATTAATTAGAGGAAAATTATTATGGTTTCTTTCATTCGTTCACTAAAGAGACCCCTTGCATGTAATAATATTAATGCTCTGATTTAAAAAGGAAATACAATATACAAGCACAGATGAACGGTTAGCATCTCTTGCCTATCATAAACCCATACATAATATCTGCATGAAACCTTTTATTCAATTTTCTTGTGCTCCCGATCTAATTTGGCGAAATGTTTTATGAATATTGGACTTCCCATTAATAGACATGTATATCAATATTGCTGTCCGTGTTAAAAAATAAAATAGATCATATGTATTTGTCTATGTTTACATAAACGATTTAAATACTGTTAGTTCTTCTTGATGCCATCTACGGTAATTCAGAAGCAAAGTGCGCAAGCCGACAGCAAAACAGGTTGCATTTTTACCGCGTAAACGGGGATGCAGTTTTTCGACTGATACAATCGAGGTTTTGAGTCGAGTGGGACGTGTATTTTGTATACCGACAAAACGGGGCGATGCTCAGACACGCTTTTTTTTTTTTAAAGGTTTGTATCATTAAGGCCTTGACATTCCATTTAAGCCGACATTACAAAACGGGGACGTCCCCGTTTCTAGGTGTGTCCCCGGTTTGCTGGTGTGTATTCATTGTGATGTCACCGTTTCGCGCATTTTACAAACATAGAGACACACATACACAACATTATTATTTATAATTTTGCATTTTCACACACCTTTACCCCATAATAATAACCAAGACTGGACACCAATAGCCGGGTATGGTTCTGTGAAGATCCCTCTAGGATTGTATACGTTATACGACGGTATTCGACCATCGTCTCAGTCAAAATATCGTGCATTGACCTGAAATAAACAATTTTATGCAAGCAATCATACAAAATTGATGCATTTATGTTTTAAGGAAGTATAACGGTTGCACATGTTTCATGTTTGTATATGATTACCATGGAGTTCAAAATCAAGTTTATAATAACGTTTCTCATACACTTTGCAAATATTACTAGTATTATTTGCATATACGTACTCCTTCAATAAGATTCACTGGACCAATTTTTCTGTCGCTGATGTCGAATGAAGTGTCTGTGTCGGGGTTAAGGACAATCCTACTCGCCCATATGGATCCACTTCAATTTCCGCTGACTCAGCAACAGGAACTCGCCAATACTAGGTATCAATGAAATAAATCAAACAATAAAAACGATTCCATTTTCTATTTTTCTTCGCACCAGATAATGCAACTTTATTTTCGTCATATGTATAACGGCAACTTGTGACTCATAGAAATATAAATATTAACCATTCGATAACCTTGTTTAATTCATCGCCTTACGAATTCATCCAGCTCACCGCCGCAGGTTCAATTCCAATGTCAGAAATATAAACTTTGCATGTGAGTAAACTTGTATTCGCTTAAGGAGGGTCGATAGTTGTTGCTGGATGTATCCGTGCTCTCCCTCTCTCCCCACCTCAAATACAGACAATAGGCAAATCAGGGCACTTTTAAATTAAAGATGCCAGCACCGTTTTTCTGGATAACCGCCCCGTGAATTTTATGAGAAATTAATCAACTATATTGTTACTTGTTTATATATACAACATAAATACGCCATGAACACGATTTTGTTGTCGTTTACCTTATTACAAGTGTCCTTAAAATTTCTCGTATCGCTTTTATGAAGTTTAAACACTTACACTTAACTCCAAAAAAGGTGGGTCTAATTGTTCATCTTGGTCTTCATCTGGTACAGCTATGGTCACAGGAATTTGTAGTAAACGATTATGGTATATTTATTAAATGCAAAATTTGTCTCGATAAACGCGCATCATGAACAAAGCAGTGTTACAACTTGTCGGCAGCATTTCGGATAACCGCTGTGAATTTTATGAGAGATTAATCAACTATATTTTTACTTGTTTATATATACAACAAAGTTGGGTTCACCGGCTCGTCTTTGTCCTCACTTACCACCGCCATGGTCAAATGTGGTAAAAATGATTTCTTATATTTTAGTTGCTTTATATCATACCTGATTACATTCTCTGCATGGCCTGCATGTAAAACTGATTTTCTCTCTATTATTTACAGCCTCCCTTGTACGCCAGCAAGGATATTCCTAGAGTTAATAATTGATTATATTATCTTCTTAGATTCATACTCTCTAGGATGCACAATTAAAACATGCAAATGCCAAGTTTTCATACGAGATTCAATGGAACACATAAAGCTAAATATTGCCATCAGTACCAGAGAATTTTCTTAAATAAAGAGAATTTTATTAAATAAAGAACGGTTTCTTAATTTTTTTGCCCTGTGTTGTAAAAGTTAGCAATAGGCAAAAGTCTCGTTGATAATTTTATTTTCAATGGCCTGCACAGCCATCTTTTTATGTTTCATTGCAGCACTTGTGACTTAAGAAAAGGTCGAGTACGTAAGAATAATAAATTTGTTTGTTCGTGCTCCCCTATTTCCAATTCAATGGTTATTCCATATGAAGATTTTCACACATGTAATATATCTATCTATCTATCTATCTATCTATATATATATATATATATATATATATATATATATATATATATATATATATATATATATATATATATATATATATATATATATATATATATAAAGTTAGCGCATAAGCGTGTGTTTTAAGCATTATAATTGTTTCTCATACTATGGCTGATTGTAACCAATTCTAAGGGTGCAACGCATACATTTTATCAAATATGGTTGATATTGGTGGCAATATTGTATATTATCTTTACAGCTTAAGCATAGTTTTATTAATATGAGACTTTATGAATATATTTAAAAGTGTACTTACCAGTGTTGCGCGTGCAATGTTGCCAAAACCCACACACGTCACAAGCTATCGCATGCTGTCATGGCCTAACTACCCGAGCACAATGAAAACAGTGAACATACGCCATTATACTGATTGCGTATCTTTTTTTTATAAGTCGTAATAAATTGATATACGGGTATGGAAAACAGATTATGGTGAAACAAGATGAAACAATAAGTACCAAAAACTTAATTGTGTGTCGTTGAGATAAATTGTACACAGCAGGTAATTTAGTAAAACAATGCTAAAATTAAAATAAATAGATTGTAATAACATTCGCATGCAAATAAATCCCTAAGCACCTGAATCAGTGATCACTAGTAAAGGCTTTGCAGTTTATATAGGTATTACATATTGTAATTATCTTATTATTTGTAGCTGTGCATGCGTATATACCTTATGGGGGTAGATGTTTCCTCGTCCCATAGGAAGTTTATAGATAATCGCCTGGGGTAGTTCAGTCATGAGTGTCTCAGTAATCGTTACAAAAACTTTAAAATCATATGACACATCAAGCGCTGTTGAGACTGGAGGCATGGGAAAGAGTTGTGATTGTAAAGACTTTTATTTGCGTCTTAATTGTGGGTATCAGACTTTCCTAACATATTAAATAAATATGAGACAGAAAAACAGGTAAAGGAAGTGTGAAAATTACAATGCAATCGCCGATTTTTTTTCCTAATATCGGTACTACAATCTGCGTAATCGGTAATGGTCTGCTGCATGCTATCCGTGCTTTATTTTTGTCTAGGTGTTAATTCTCACTGACCAGTACTTCAGTTTTTTTTTCAGCTCAGTGTTTTAGCAATATATGTAAAAGTTTCATCGACTTGGACGTGAATAGATATGGGTATTGTAGAAACGCTGTCTTTTTTCTTTCTTTCTTTCTTTCTTTCTTTTTTTGTTGTTGTTGTTGTTGTTCTTCTTCTTCTTCTTCTTCTTCTTCTTCTTCTTCTTATTATTATTATTATTATTAGTCAATCTTTTAAACGGTCCTTTGTAACCCGGGCCTTTTCCGTTCAGGCCCTTTCTGACTGGTTACTGGCCTTTCTGGACCGGGCCTTTTTAACCCGGGCCTTTTCCGTACTGGGCCAATCTGACATGTTACTGAACGCAGGCCGCACATCATATAAAAATATTTTGTCTGTCTTCTTATTTTCATCTATATTAGCTTACTTAGTCTTAACCACTGTATGAAGTATGAACTTTCTGAGTGTTGGTATGTGACTACAAATAATCAGGTAATGTTAAATATGCCACTTTTGTTTAAGAATTTATCTTGTACTTTCACTCCTCTGTTCAACTTTGGTTTGTAAGTTGTCCAATACGCGTTGGGAACATTTGACATTTCATTTTTATTTATTATGTCTAAAATGTGATACTTGATTTTTACGTTCAGTGTACTGGGATAGCAGAAATTCGAGTAAGGACTAATTATCAAGACCACCTTTTAGTTCCCTACATGTTATGTTTTGGGTTTATCTGCTAATCAATGATTTTAATCAAAGTATTGCTTAGCAGGAAACTGAATTTACTCTCTTCAGGTATGTATGCCACTTTATATATATCCAATAATGATCTCTTTACAAATTACGGGACAAATATATGCAGTATTGCCGTTGTTTGTAGCTATCAACACTTTGATTTTTTTCCCCTAATTGTTCGTAAGAGTACAGCAGACAACTTAAAATCTTCCAAGTAGTTCATTTTTTGATATAAAAGTTTTAAGGAGCTATCTAAAAAAATGTGGCCATTTAATTATTTCCGTTGTTTTAAATGTTGATATGCTAAAAGGCAGAAGTTGTTAAATAGTCAAATATGTTAATCCTTTTTTTCTTTGTTTTTCTTCTTGTTTCATTCAATCGGAGTCACGATCATTAGTATGTAATAGGTGTTCCTGTTTCACTCAAAAACTTCAAAGTTTCGTTTTGCGTAAAGTATTTCCTTTACATTTCTGTTACATTTTTGCACAACTAATGTTTTCTTGTGAAATGGAGAAGTAATTGATGTTCTCCTTGTCGAATTAATCATTTAATTCCTTTTTCAAGATCAAATTATATGATTTCAGGTCTTCTTTCTTTGAACATCTGTTGAAATAAAACTGTATTTTTGTAAATCCGTTATTATCTGTCATATACTTTCATACTTGCTATATCTGCTTTTCTATTAATGGTCAACGTGACTAACATAAACTTTTGTGTCAGTGAATCTTTTTTTTTATTTGCTTGCATGTGTAGGTATATTATTCAGTAAACCATTCTTTCAATTCATACGTATTGGATCTTTGATATACCTCCGGCCTTTCAATCATCTTTGTTTTGTTGCCAAAAAGAAATGTTGTTTCTATAAGCTATTATACTTGCATGACAATACTATAAATAACTCAGACATCATTTCCTTGTCTGAGTTGCACATCATCCAATTCTTCAATGTAATAAAGTTGAATTCTTTTTTGTCAAAGACAAAGACTTGTGGAAAAGAAACATATTATTTTTATGGGTTAAAAGCAAAACAACAATGTTCTCAACCTAAGACGGATTAACGTAATTGTCTAAGCAAAATAAAAATCATAAAAAAACATTAGTTCTCCTGCGCTACCACTAAAAAGATGCAGTGCAATATGTTAAAAAGCTCTAAGGTCTATCCAATACTTTCAGTGATGGGAATTTTAAAATTAGCAGTATTAACATTCACCGATGTGTCGCCGAAAACAATGGTAGACAAACGCACATTTTTATCTTCAGTTGTTAGGTTTTGGAAACCTTTGAAGCTCGCGCAGTACAAGACGGAGAAATGTTGAAGAACACACGTACATTCGTTAATGTAGATCAAATCACTTGATGCTGATTGAGAAAAAAACACATTGGCTGTACAAGTTTCGTCTGCAAAAATCTCAACCGAATGTTGAGCATACTTCTCTAGATTATAAATCTGAGCGTGCTGACACCATACATCATGGATAGCAACACCTCTTGTGTATGTTTGGATTTACGCTAGATTATTTGCAGTTTGACCTTACAATGTAGTGCTGTTCCCAGTCAGACCCTTTACTTTCAACACATTTAATTTATAACCACATCCTTTGGAATCTTAATTCATTATTCCACTCGGTTCTTCAGACCATTTTATTCAATACCAAATCATTTGCAGTCTAAATTCATTTCATTTGTTCGATTGAATCATTTTATTTTAGACTACAGTATTCAGTATTTCATTTATTGGTTTAAATCATTAGATTTTATGCAATATAAATTCAATTAATAAAAAGACATTTGGAATCAGAATTCATCATTCCGTTTTGTTGTTTATATCATTTTATTTAATACCAGATCATTTGGAATTTAAATTCATGATTTCATTTTCTGAGTTGAATCATTTCGATTTAGACTACACCATTTTATTTATTACCAATTCATTTGGAGGCAAATATCATCATTTTGTTTTATTCTTTTGTCTAGTTTCATGCTAAGTCATTTCATTTAATACCACATCATTTGGAATCAGAATTCAATTTTTCATTTTTGGTATTCAATCATTTAATTTCGTGCTACATCATTTCAAATCACACATCGTTTGGAACCTGAATTCATCATTCCGTTTGTTGGGTTAAATCATTTCATTTCATACACATCATTTCATTAAATACCACGTCATATGGAATCTAAATTCATCATTAGGTTTTCTTCGTTAAATCATTTCATGTGACACCACATCATTTGGAATCTGTATTTTTCATTTCATTTGCTGGGTTAAATCATTTGATTTCATACTACATTATTTGATTAATGTAATTTTGGCGGTGACGGCTGCCCATAAGGTTATCTGTATAACATGAAATGCAGTAACTTCAAACTAACTTGGGGTTCCTTCTGACAGACACACCCTTTGCCAACATATTTAGGCCCCCCCCCCCCCATATCCCCCCCCCCCCATTATCTCGGGATCACACTCATCACGAGGTGAGCATTATTTTTAGTACTTTATGCAGACTATTATGACGTATTTATTCCAGGTTTTAAAACGCTTTCTTTCTTCTTCATACACATTTAAAGCGTCCTAGTGATATTTCCTTAATATACTTCCGGTTCCATATTCTCTATTGATTTTGCTTACTCAAATTTGAATCTGTTACGAGTAATATCTAAAACAGTACTTTCAGTTTTTATATTGAAGCTCTTCATGTAATAAGAATGTCTGCTAACGACAGTGACGTTCAAATTCTTCAAATCATAGATGAATTTATCGTTGATGTTGACAAAGTCGACTTGATAAAACGCTATCAATCAAAAATAGAGCGAATGTATAATGTTCATGTCGGTGTTGAAGATTTAACTGTTGAGCAGGGCACAAAGCAGTGGATTATGGTTGAGGGCGAATGTGGTGACAGAAAGGATGCGAAGGTACATTTAGAGTACAATTCGTGCAAGTCGTGTAGGCTTTTAGTACAAGTGTTCATAGTTCTCATAGAATGCTTCAGGTTAACCCAGCACATTTTTGGAAGAAGGAAGGATGCAGATCTGTTCGGGTGTAGAACAAATTTCCACAGAACAAAATCCCTCGAGTAAAATGTAAGAAAGGACATAATCCTCTCTCTTCAGTAAAATTTTTTTAAACCGTCAACACATACTGGCCTATTTTGAACTGGATAAGGTAAAAACAAAAGAAATGTGACATATCTTCAATATATCTCATATTTAATTAAATTATTTAATTTGCTTTTTAGCCAATAAAATGAGGCATAGCTTTTAAGTACTTACACCCTAGGGGGAAAAAACTTGGCATATATACCTTGTATTTAATTTAATTATGGAATTTCATGTTTATCCAATAAAACTGTGGCATAGCTTTTTAAGTACTTCCCAAAATATAAAAATAATGGTAAACTCAGTACTTATGAAAGTGAGGTGACAAAGTATGTGTGTGTGCAGTCAGTCTTTGAAACAAAATGATCTTTATTCATCTTAATCTTCTTGTCTGTTAAGATCTAACTATATTATATGACTTTTAACTACTACAGGGAAGCCAACACAAAGCTTCAAAGTGCCATGTTGAAGATGTATATTTGGGATAGTTTAAAATTTTCTAAATGTATACTGGTAGAGGGGATTATGTCCTCTCTTTCATTTTGCAGGGGGTTCTTTGTACGCTGTTTTTTTCTTCATAAAACGGGGATGTCTCGTACCAAGTATTTCATCACATGCTATTCTATTTTCTGTTAACATTAGTTAATAGAAATGAAATTGTCAGTGT
This sequence comes from Sinohyriopsis cumingii, assembly GCA_028554795.2. Taxonomy (NCBI): domain Eukaryota; kingdom Metazoa; phylum Mollusca; class Bivalvia; order Unionida; family Unionidae; genus Sinohyriopsis; species Sinohyriopsis cumingii. The sequence goes on along the minus strand of CM068835.1, from coordinate 119,768,660 downwards.
TTATAATTATGTTTTTATTGTTACAATTCAAAAAGAAGCCAGATTGTAAAACTAATGAAAGTACAATAAAAGAAGAAAATCAAAACAATATATGAGTTTGAAATGGATCTAAAAGTGATAGTTTCTGTACTTAAGTATTATAGTGCATCGAATGACAAAAAAGTAAAATCAGAACAATATGCAAAAAGTATAAAACGAATCTTAAAATAACAGTTTGTATACATAAGTTTTAAAGTGCATAAAATCAGTTAACAATTATGTAAATACAGTGTAACCCCACTTTAACATGCTTGGTTGTAACACAAATTTGGATATAACATGATCATGGCATGGCTCCTGAATTTCCTATGCATATATTTTTCTTGCACATGAAACAATATATTCTTACAAATAAGAAAAATAAAGTGTAGAATGTTTACTCTCATTTTTGGGAAGAGATCACATATGAATTCTAATATAAAACAATTGAAGTGTGGCTTATGAAGTTTCTTATACAAGTATTTTTCTTGTACACAAAAAAGTATTTTTTCTTCTTAAAACTTTGAAAAATAACATAAAATGTTTATTTAGGGATCGTGCTGGGCTTTGCCAGTGTCACAAATTGCAATTTTTTCCCTTATTGGTGTGTTTATTTTATGATAACATTGTTGGCTATTTACACTTGTATTAGAATCTTGGGTTTGGAGTAGAGAAATTCGAAGGTACCTTAAAAGGAAGCTACAAAATGCACTGGAATTATCTATTGCTAAATAAACAAATCCTTTGTTCATATTGACAAACCATCTTAACAGTGCATTGTTATATTATTATCTGGTTATGCAGACATCTGGTTCGAGTACTGTATGCTGTGATACACTCAAATAGTCATGCTACTGGACTAGCTATGATCACCCAGCCTTTGAATGCAGGAATAGAAATGGCTACAATTGACCAAATGAAAAAAAAATATAACCCTCAAAAATAGTTATGCAGAAACTTCAAAGCAAAATGACTATCTTTGAAGCACTGACTGTTCTGTATAAATACTCAACAAATGAAAAAACTTTTAAGTCTCAATGTTCTACAGTTATTTGATGTTGCCACTGCAATAACAACTGGGAAACTGTTTGATTCTCCAAAGTTGTTCTTTAGTGGCAACTTCAGTAGCACTTGCACTGTTCATCAAAGCAAGCTGACTTCAGTCTTCAATAAAAGCAAAGCACCTTTCATCAGCGGAAGTCAGCACCAAACTTAAATAATAACAATAGAAATCAGATGAATTGTTGCATTTTCCAAAGTGACTTGAAGACAATTATTGTGCTGTGAAAGTTTTCTTTTTGCAGGAGAAATGTTGATGCTTATCATCACTACCAACAGCAGCAGAAAACAAAAATTAAATTCCCAATCTTTTGAAACCATTGATATTTGGCCCTCAAGTTAATTGAAACTGTTCAGCATTTTAATTTGCGACATGTTTTCATTTCCCTCTGAATAGCCTTATCCCCTGAATAGCCTAGGCAAGATGACAGCTGTCTCCAGTTGACCAAAATCTAGGCCAATTTAAGTACATGTACATGTCGCATGTAAACAACTATAGCTACTGGGAACACTATCATAGTGAATTGTTTAGTGACATGTTTGTTGACAAAAGAAGACAGATCAAACAAGGGCTACCATTTTTTTTAAAAATGTGTTATTTGTGTTTTTTAATGGGATATGATTGATACATGAATTTTATAATGTGATCTATACTCAGATTCCTAGATTTTTCATGTACATGTACATTTCTTAACGCATTATAGATTGTACTACAAAAAATGTAATTTGTCAATATACAGTTGTATTTCAGACTAGTTTTGTATTTAATCAAAATCATGTATTTTTGTGCCCACTTTTATTACCTCCTCCCACACCCCTGGTCATTTTTGGGATTACATGCATCATTTTCTTCAGGTGACTGACTTGGTTGCCTATAACATGGTTTGGTATGTAACACAGTCGGGTTTTATGGACCCCAACCATTATGTTACAGTGGGTCACACTAGTGTGTAAGACCTGTACAAATAGAACAGAACAGCTTAATGGTTAGGTTGTAAGGCATCAAGAAAAGTATTTACAAAGCAATCAGTAAGATTTAATTTATAAAATATTGTACTTAGAGAAAAATAATAAGGAAGTGTAACTTTTAATCAAAGTAACAAAACAGTACTTTGAATAATACTTAAATTATAATTATAGTAGTATTTGGTCTAGTTTAATCATTACCAAAGAAGGTGTGAAACAAGATTATAATAACATCTTTTGAAATTGCTGGATAAGAATCCTGGTTACAAAATTACCAGGTTACAAAACAACTGATATTCTTCAGTAGTGTTATTTTACTGCTCCGTTAGCCTTGTGGTTAGTGTCTGCCTTATATGTGACAGGTCATGGGTTCAAACCCTGGCAGAGTCATACCAAAGATTTACAAAAGTTGCATTATGGTGGTGCTCTACAGTTTCATATTTTGCATAGGGTTAGAATTTTAAAGAAAATTAATTTCCCCGGCTTTCCTCACTGGTTATACTGGCTATTTAAAAAAACCTTGTATATCTTAGGTATAGTTCAAAGAACCTTTTATTGCCATTATTTTGGTGTATGATTGATGGGTGTAATATGGGTTATAGAGTATACAGCTTGGACTTACTCCAGATGTGCACCTTTCAAAAAAGTGCTAGCTCCACTTGGTCATTTTCCTTTCCTGAACTTCTGAGGTAAATTATATAAAAAAGAGGCGATAACTTTTTTACATTTTATATAGTTGGTAATTCATTCATTGCACTTTCAAAAGCCGGTACTGTCTAGTCTGGCAAAATTCATTTCCCTATTTTAATAGCTGCTATGGATAGTATACTTGAAGCTAATTCAAGCTGATTTATTTAAAGCAATTTCAGTTAGCAGTGTGCTTAGAACATATACAATTCCAAAAGTACAGTATCCAAAGAAATATCATCCACATTACATTAATGCAGCAAAGAGGTATGCCAACATTCTCTCGATTGTGCATGTTTTAAATACAACCAATTTCACCTTACATACATCACTCTCAAAAAAGTACATAATAACTGGTGAGTGCCCCCTAAGAGGCTAGTGACAGGACTGGTCAGCCTGGTGTCAGGTAAAGCTGTACTGATGTTTCGAGAGTGTCTGCACGTTCTAGTACCGTATATGAACGGCAACCGAAACATCATTTTTGGTGATGTGGAGGTGGCCGTGGTAGTATGCGTGCTGGAACGTGCAGGCAGGCGATAGTTGTCTTATCTCGCATTCAGAGGTCCTAGGTTCGATACCAAGCAGAAACCCAATATGGAGCGAATTATTGATATGCTTGTTTAGCGGTAAGGTTGAAATAGTCCTAGTACTATTAGTGGTAATTAATGTCCTTACATTCGTCAACCATAGGGATCTTAATATACATCCTCGTAATAAAATATATATATTTATAAGTATATAGTCTTTAGAGTAATTCTCCTTAGGCCAGTGCTTGGAGTAATGCTACATTACTCCCTTATATTGATATAACAAACATAAAACTTGAAAAACTTTGAAACTACGGTAACACTGATAAAACTTATGGTTTGCCAATTCAAGATATAAATAAATGAAAATGTATTAAACTAGTCTTTTAACTTACCTTCATTACTAGATTTCAATAAATGACTAAAAAATGTTAATAACAATAGCCCAATGATAATTAAATTTAATAATATGCATGCTTTAAGACTAAAGTTAGACATCACAATGCTGGCTGCAGCTAATACTGAAAGCCTAGTTGAGGTAGGTTGTATTTAATCAACAGTAACATTTCTCCCTTCTCACCAAGTAACGATCCACGACGATTCCAACAAATCTGGCCTGTGCCACTAAACAGCTGCTGGCTCGGAACACTTGAAGCTGGTGCAGTGGAGTGTGCCCCCCCCCCCATTATTTACATATCAGCATTCTTGCAATGAAAATGTTTTTGAAAGCTTTTCATTGGTGGCTGGATGGGAATGGAGATCTAATTCTCTCTGACTTGGACTATATTATTATGATTAGATGGAAGACTCAATACATTATCACACTGGTACATGTACATTAGCACATTCAAGACTACAGACACATTGATGCCTTCGGCGCTGGATCTTATTTTGAAAAAGTTGTAAATTTATAGTAATTGCCTTGGTTAATCAGTTACCTCCTAGTTAGACAACATCACAGGAAAAGCCTATCAATATCATTCTGAAAAACTTGCCTCAAGGAAATTTTGAAATACTAAACTCCAATTTTTGTCACATAATTTTAACAAAATTGGAAGTAAATTCAAATACGTGTAGAGTTCATTTTTCCTTTTGCCAGTGTTTTACATTTGTTTTCTTTCTTTCTTTCTTGTAAACCATCCTCCATTGAATTTACATTATCACAGAAAATATTTGCAAATTTTTTTATCATAATCATTAAAATGTCTATTTTTTAAAAAGTGATGTATTGTATATCATTTATAACAATATAATTATATACATGTATGACTGTTGTCTCTATTTTATTTTATTTTTTTACTGAGTATTTTTGGAAACCATAACTGCTAATATTTTATTATCTTCAGAATATATTTCATAACAATAATTTTTTTCTTTGGTATGAGAATATCCAAAATTTTATATGTGAAAATATCTGTTTGCTAATTGAAGATTTTGTAACATATACTTAAGTGTGAAATATAGAAAATTATTTGCAATTTTTTAAAATGTTTTTCCATTTATATATTTTGAAATCTGAAAAAATATATTTCTATATTTTCAAATTTGAAAATACAAGATTTCCTGTCATGTTATGTAATGCTTGATTGTGTGTGCTTATAGAAGTTATACCTGCAGCAAGAAAAAAGAGCACTTTGTGAGCCAGTAGAAATAAATGGAGGTTGCATTACCTTTCAAACATGGAAGTTATTTTCTTTGAAGAAATTTGAACCCACACCACATTTCTTTGAAGTTATTTCCCTTTACTATCTTGACAAGATAGTTTACAGAATTTCAAAAATATAATTGATTGCAACAGATTATGTCACCCCAATCCTAGTTTTCTCTTAAGTCACTTATATTTGTATGATCAGCTGATGATTGAGGTTGAAAGTGAGGTGAATTTATGTATAGCGTGATTGGTGCAGTGTGCTAAAGGTGAATTTATGTATAGCGTGGTTGGGGCAGGGTGCTAAAGGTGAATTTATGTAATGCATGGTTGGGGCAAGGTGCTAAAGGTGAATTTATGTATAGCGTGGTTGGGGCAGGGTGCTAAAGGTGAATTTATGTATAGCGTGGTTGGGGCAGGGTGCTAAAGGTGAATTTATGTATAGCGTGGTTGGGGCAGGGTGCTAAAGAGTGAGAGTAATCTTCTAAGCATTGTTTCAGGAGCAAGTTTGATACATAATAAAAAGAACATTTTCTTTTCCTGCATGCCAGATATATTTCATCTTGTGGTACAGAAACTATATATCCTAAATCGTGGCTTCACCGTTCATTAAAATATCATATTTGTTTGTTGTATTACATGATGAAATGTACTGTGTATTGACATGGGGAAAGAACATATCCTCTATATATCAAGTTTTTGATGCTGTGGTCTCAGATTTTGATATATTTGCTTTATTTAAAACAACCTTTTCATTAATTAATTGATCGTATGAAATATTTAATTTAAAGTACATGGGTCAAAAATTTATTTTATCAATTAGCAGTATTCTAAACAGTATAAAATAGTAACAAAATTTGGAAGATAATATTTTTGGACTGGATTTTCTGTTGTAGGGTAGTTAACTGACTTTGATCTCCATTTGTACCCATAGTTTGCCCATTTTCCATCAATTTAGCTATGTAAATCTTTTCAAAGACTTTATCAAATTTTGTTCTGATAGAGCTTTTGACTGCATTTTCTGAGTCTTCTCTTATCATTTTTATTACAGGAGTACATCTTAGCCATTTGTTCTCCAAATGAAAGTCATAAAATAGATTTTCCTCCCTTTATTGGTCTATTCACTGATGAAAACCTGGAGGAAATAGAAAAGCAGACAAATGCTTTTATTGTTCCCAGTGATGAAAAGCAATCAAATTTTGCAGTATGTGGTTCGGACCTAGCTGTCACACTTGCACTGTCCATGATGGAGGAAATGTTCAACAAACGTGAGGATGATGTGGAGGAAGATGGACAGGTAGACAGTAAAAGTGGTCATCTGGGGCTTAGCCCTGAAGGCCCCAGCTCTAAGGCATCTGAGAGACTCTCGATGAAATTAGAGAGGGCCCTATCTGAGCACAGTGACGGAACAATTAATGTTAATGACTATTCACATGCACCTGAGTCAATTAAACGTGTTCTTGTTCAATGTTTACATGAAAACTTTGTTGAGGATGATGTTGATGAAGACCAGCTCTTTGCTGATGGAGAGGAAAAGGACATGAAAGACATTGTACTCCAGAAGCCAAGAAGTGGACACATTTCAATTTTTCATGATAATAAGCTGCCACCACTGGAAGCAAAGGTAATGGATAAAATGGAGATTGATCAGCCAGCTGTTGGAAGCATCAGTGAAAAATTGACTAATACAATTATTTCTAATCCTCCACCCTCTCCACTTTTCAGAAAGCAGCATGAATATTTAAGAAACCTTGGAGTTTCTGTTGGCTACAAGCAGACAGAGATTGAAGATGCTTTGAAGTTTGTGGATGAAAAAACTAGGCCATCAGATTTTCTTGATTTGCTTAACAAAATGAAAGAGAAGACTGATACAGAAATGGAGACAAGTCCTAGTGTACCTGTTGAGAAACTGGACAACAGTGAAGAAAAGTCACCAGCATCAGGATTTAACCAAAATATTCCACCTCCACCAAGTCCAGTGAATAGTCCTTTTAAACGAGATTTACCTGGTAATTACAAAGAGCGATTATTTAGGGATTTTCTTCAGGAAGATCCAAATTGTTCAAGAGAAGAGCTGATTCGTAGAAATGCTGAACGTCAGAAATTACTACAACTGAACTTTCAGCAAATTCAGCAGCAGCAGAATAAGCAAGAGAAATCCAAGAAGAAAGGAAAAACGAAGAAGCGGAAAGATTCAACATTTGGAGAGAAAAGGACAAGAGAAGACAGCACAGAACAACCATCTCGTCAAGAAAACAAACAGGAAGGAAAGGGAAATTTTCCTATATATGGTAAACAGTCTGATAAAGAAGCCAATGGTATTGCATGTGATGTAATAGACCTATGTGACAGTTTTGAAGATAATGGTAAAGAAGAGACTTGTCTAATGGAAGCATGGAGACCTGGAAAAAGTTATGTCCCACAAGCATCTGGTTCTGTTGCCATAAAAGATAATGACTTCAAGTACTTTCAGCCTACACAGCAGATGTCTGGTGGCCAGTCTGCAAATAACTTTCCACCTCCATATCAGGCCTCTCAGACACAGATGTGGGGGAAAGGACCAAGAGAAGCTTCACCAACCAGGGGAGCTTACTCAGCTCCAGTGGCTAAGCAGCGCAAATATCAGCCTAAAAAGGAAGATGAACTTCGTTACATTGTGATTGATGGTTCCAATGTTGCTATGACGTAAGTATTTTCTTGTTTTTGGTTTGATTTGATGCATTTAATAGAATATGATGCAAGTATATGGTCCTGTCCCTATATACTAATTTATCTTATAGTTTGTAAGTTATTTAATACCTGTGGTTACCCAGAACTGCCACATCATTAAATCTCCCAACTTGTCTATTTCAGAATTTCATATAGTTTTATAATTATTAGTGAAATTTATCTGATTATCTGGACAAAGTATATATCCACATAATCAAATGTAGAAAATAGGTGCACATGAACCTTTGCATTTTCCTGTATTAAAATTTATTGGTGTGGTCTCTGTCAGACTTGCATCATAGAGGATACCCCTTAGTGTTTAAAGTTAAAGGCTTTTATGTGTTTATGTTTTTCCCCAATATGTCTTTTATTGTATCAGTTTTAATAAATTTGGATTTTATTAAATTTTGTTCTAGGTTTTGTAAACCTCCCTAACTAGTGTTTAGATACTCTTGGACCTTGGCTGGTCTTCGAGTTTTGTTTACAGAAGTGATCCATGCCAGGGATCAGTGTTGTCCAGTGTTTGCAGTGTGTTTTGTGCTATATTGTTTTGTATGTTAACCCTTGTATTTTGTACGGACTGGCTGGTTTAAATAAAATTTATTGAGTTATTTAGTTATGCAAAATTTAAGTTTTGTAGAATCAGTTTAAATGTTAAGTAAAAGAGAAGGAAGTAAATGTAATTGTTTGGTGTAAAAGAGGAATAAGGAAATTTTTTGACGCATGAGTTCAAATTATGGCCGCTTAGTTATAAGTTATTCTAGTCTGGCACTTAGTAGCAACTCTGGTGAAATCATTTGGTAAATCTAGAGTAACTCTCACAAATGAGTAAGACAAATGTAAGTTCAGGAATCAAGTTACAAATTACCAAGTTACTTTCTGTTGAAATCATTTGGTAAATCTGAAATGAGTCTAATAATGAATGTAAATACATAAAAAGCATACAATTGTGTTGTGTTTGTATGTTTACAAATAGTTTAGAAGAGTTACAGTAGAATATAGAGAATAGTTAAGAGTTAAGGAAGCCGTTAAACATGTCTCTTCATTCATTCCTTAGAAGTATGAATGTCTTTCCTGATGAAGACTATCTGTTCTTGTGGAATGTTCATCCATCAGTATCCTTTTTCTTTCCAAGGTGTATACTTTGGTATACATTCTGTTGTATTGTTGTTACCTTGGTCTCAAGTTCTATGCCTCGACTTGTGTACAGTCCTGTTATAGAGACCTTTATATGTATTTCACTGAGAATATGAAACTTTATCCGTTGTCCTTATTCCCTTTCTGTTTCAATATTATGATATATTGTATAAAATTACATCCTCCTTCATTCCACATCGACAGCATTCCTCCTACTTGATTGAAATAGGGGCTATCTGTCTCAGTGAAAACCAGGGGATTTTCAGTTGTAATATTCCGTTTTATATATTTATTTCCCCTTGTATCCATTGTCTGTATTAAAATAAGACGTGCAGTGGTACGTATTATAATATACTTTAGCCAGCAATTCTTTCAGTAATAAAAACCTGACATCAGGAAACAGATGTTGGTAGAGATATTTTGATTACATACTTTACTGTTTGAATTAAATATTGGTTCTGGACAGACAGAATGTGGCTGCTTGTGAGGGGTAAATTTGTCATTTTTGGCCTTAAATGCTGGCTCCATAATGCATCAGAGGGGTGGACACCTATGAGGGGTACTTTTGTTCAGAAAATGCAGGACTTGGACACTGAGTTCTGAACCATCACTGTTCAGAAAATGAGGATCCAAATGGAAAAATCTATGATCCAGGTGAGAAAAGGGAATCCATTAGTTGACAATAATCAACACTTTATAGGCAAATTAATAAATCTTCGAATAAATTTATTGAATGCAATTGTTATCTTTTGGTGTCATTTTAGATGTCACGGTATCTTCTAACACTGTTTGACTACTGTATATGAGGACTCTACTTTTCATTTGATTATCTTTCTGGCCAACATTGACCTTATTCTGAATATTTGGAAAATGTACATCTCCAGGATTCAGTTTAAGTAAATTTAGAGACCAGAGTTATTGAGGGTCAAGAGGGCATGATGAAAATAAGGCAGTGCTCTATCTACCCATGCACCATACATCAAATATGCAGGTTTTTCCAATTTGATGCACAAAAATCGTCGCTGGTATGTAAATTGACGCACCCCAACAAAAAACAAAGGTTCATTCTAAAAGTCGCCGCCGCTACATAAATGGACACCCCACAATATTATGTTTTGCCGATTAACACAAAATTAAGGTTCGGTCTAACTACTTTAATGGCTGGATTACAACTCTCCCAAACAGGGAAAACACATGCACATCAGTTTCTTATGCTAATGTTATCATACTACATAGAGTTTCAACTGAGTGTGGAGCCTGGAGCTGACCTTATGTGACCTGTAACTGTCACATCATTTGTAGCAACAGGATGTTAGAACCATATGATCACTATTATGTTTGACTGAAAATGGCATCCAAGGCAAAAAATTCAGATAGAGCCGAAACACACAAAATGATCTTTTGGACCGTGTTTATGACCGACTGATGATAATAATATTGTTATTGAACCAGTGGAGCCTTCATTATCCAAAGATGAGGTAACAGTTACTCATAAGATAAAACGAATTTTGTGCAGCAATGGTTGAAAATACAGCTGGCTACGTTTTTAAAAAAAGAAGTTAAGTTGAGTGAAGAATGTGATAGTGAAGACACCTTTATGTTTTGCCATATATGTACAGAGGCTAAAAAAAAGTATATGACCAAATATGCAAAAAAAAACCCCAATAACTTTCAGAACAGTACATGGGCAAGGCATGCTGGGTTGCCAGAACTCAAACTGCTGATTGAAGGTCCACATCACCAGGCAGATTTAAATGCAGATTTGCAAAACCATTCTTCCAAACAAGACATAGCAGTGAAAGTGTTACTTAAGTGTGTACATTGGCTGAGTGTAGAAGACATCCCTTTTTAAAAAATACAAATCTCTTCTTAATTTAATGCACAACTTGGTGGCTGAAAAAAAAATATGCCATTGGCATTTTGAAGAATTCTGCCAATCAATATGACTTGATAAATAGCTGTTCATAGTTACTGGAGAGCCTATCAAACATTGTTGAGGATAGTCTTACATGTGACCTGCAAAATTCATCATTTGTGACAGCAATGGCAGATGAAAGCACTGACATAGCCAACAATAAACGCCTTGTCATATATGCTCAGATTATTTCTGATGACATAAAACTACCAACAAGATTTTTAACAAACATAGAATGTTCAGTTGCTTCTGGCAAGGGAATTGCCTTATTGGCTAATAATTTCGTTGTGTGTTTAAAAAATACTGAAAACTGATCACTGGCTTGAATAAAACACATAGGTTTTCGATTTTGACTCACTGTTTTTATGCCTTGATGAGTCAAATGACTTACATGAAGCCATTTGTAGGTAAAACACTGATATGGTAAAAGTAACCTACAGTAGGTTAGGATTGATAGTATTGATAGGTCAAAATGAGTTCAGGTTTTTAACCTATTGTCTTGTTGAGTAGATAACTGTTTACAAGAAAATGGATCCAAAATGTTGCTACTGTATCGAATCTATTTTATGGGTCTTAATGATGCATCATTCTCCTTCACCCCACCCCACCCCTGGAGAATTGCCATGTTACATCAGCAGCTAGGGTAAATTATTCCTTCTATCTGCAAAAGTTTTAAGAAAATAAATTAAACATTTTTCAAATTTTTAACCTCAAAAATAACTTCTACAATAGCTTCAGCCATGAGTGTTGACTGTTTCAGATGCAGACCCTGATGACCGTAACATAATTGTCATGTGTCCATTTTTATGGATAGCCCTCCCCCCCAAACAGAAATGTCAAGCATTATGTAAATAAAATAATATGTTAGTAAATTAATGATAAATTAAGCTACCATTCTCATTTCAGCCATGGTAATGGAAAAGTGTTCTCCTGCAAGGGGATAGAAATATGTGTAAATTTTTTTCAAAAGAGGGGCCACAAAGTAATGGCCTTTGTTCCCCAATGGCGGACATATCGGCCTACTGCAGAGAACCCCATTAAAGATCAGGAAGTTCTACAAAAGCTTAAGGAGGATGGGAGCCTTGTCTATACTCCCTCTAGAAGGATTGGAAAGAGGTTGATTGCATCCTATGATGACCGGTCAGTTAAAATTCTTTCCTCACAAATCTATAGGATTTCTAGATGGAAATTTTCTTGACTTCATTTTTATCCTGACTTTGTGAAGGGGGAATACTGTAATGCTGTCCATTCATCCATCTATCCATAACCACATTTCATCCTGCTAGTTAGACATTCATCAAACTTGTTATAAAGGTTGCCTTGTGACAGGAGCATATAGTTTATGTCTCTCCCCCCCCCCCCCCCCCCAGTTTATAGATCATATGCATAAATTGCATTTACAGAGACATTTTTGAATTTTAATTTATTAAACTTAAAAAAGGCAATTATAGCACAAGGGCATGTTAAACATGTGTCAGGTTTTGTATTAGGACCCCTAGTTCAAGGTAGGGGGAACTGTGTGTAATTTATAATTTAAAAAAAATCATAAAACTTGGTACATAGGTTGCTCATGTGACAACTATCTGCAAGCGCATATCATTTTTGTTCCTGTCCCCTGGTGTCTCTGGGGTGTATGTGTTAAAGGTCATATGCATAAATTACATTTACAGAGACAATTCTGAATATTTTTTAGCAAACATTACAAATATAGTCATAGCACAAGGATGCATCAGATGTCATGGGTTTTGCATTTTGTCCCCTGGGTCAAGGTTGGTGGGGGTCAGATTGGGCAGTGATGTTAATATGTAATGAAGAACTTATGGATTTGTTGTGTTGAGCCATAACAGTTCCTCTAGTTTGCTTAACTTTGCAGTGGGCATATGTAGATTTCACTTTCCAGAACATTAAACAAACATTTCAAATGAATATTCTTGAGAAGCAGATAGTCTTATTTCATTCATTTGTAAAAATTTATGTAAAAGCTGTCAGAAACTGGGACAAGTCAAAGTTCATGCAAAAGCTGTATGAAACAGACGTGTCAAAATTAAATAAAAAGCTGTCAGGAGCTAGGACCTGTCAGAATTTATGCAAAAGCTGCCAGAAACTGGGAGATATTGTTAACATAGTGCTCTAAGAAACTGCTACTTCAGTACTCCCACATTTTACTACCACTTAATGAAACGGAATTCCTGGCCATGTCCACCATATGACATTGGTGGCAAATATGTTAACATTACATTTATACATTTAGCTGATTCTTTATGACACTATTGCATGTACAGTAAAACAACTTTATGTGTACTACTCACCATAGGCAGAACTCATATTGACCTGCTTTTCTTTGATCCAGTGATTACATTAAGTTCTTGTGTTTTAATTCCATTTCTGTGATATTTGTGTAGAAATTTTCAGGTTACTATTCACCATTTACAAAATCTGAGGGGCAGATTCACCTTAAGAGGTTTGATCCATCATGGGCAAAAGCAGATCGTAGTTAACTTTTTATTTCAGGCTCCACAGATTATGATAACATTTTGCGTTTGGCTCTCTTTCTTTTGACTCTGTTGTATGTATAATTGTGACACTTTATAGGAGGTTGTTGTTGTTGTTGTGGGGTTTAATGCCATTTTTCAGCACACGATAGGCTATACATGGCGGCCAGTATTAATGGTGGAGGAAGAACCCGGGAAAACCTTGGAAAGAACCACCGACCCATGAGAAGCTACTGGCAAGCTTTCTCACATACCCACATATGCTGAATCCGAGACTTTTATAGGAGCATTCATCTTGTTGGATTTTTGTGCAGTATTTGGAAAAGCAGGTTTTGCGATGCATTTTTACACTCAATTGATTATGCCAAGTCATGGAACTCCGTTTTTTCTGTTGCATAGGCATCAATTTTAATAAAGGCATTTATTGTTTAGCTCACCTGGCTATAATGTTAAGCAAGTTTATCATTTTGCTTTGCATCCGTCATCTGTTGTGCATTATATACTCACAGTGCTATTTTCAACTTCTCCTCAAAATCCGATCTTTTAATTTCAATCGAACTTGATAAGAATGTTTCTCAGGACATGATGTACATGATGTACCAATATAATGTACCAATATGGCCCTAGGAATTATGTACCAATATGGCCCTAGGAATGATGTACCAATATGGCCCTAGGAATGATGTACCAATATGGCCCTAGGAATGGTGTACCAGTATGGCCCTAGGAATGGTGTACCAGTATGGCCCTAGGAATGATGTACCAATATGGCCCTAGGAATGATGTACCAATATGGCCCTAGGAATGGTGTACCAATATGGCCCTAGGAATGATGTACCAATATGGCCCTAGGAATGATGTACCAATATGGCCCTAGGAATGATGTACCAATATGGGCCTAGGAATGGTGTACCAATATGGCCCTAGGAATGATGTACCAATATGGCCCTAGGAATGATGTACCAATATGGCCCTAGGAATGATGTACCAATATGGCCCTTGGAATGATGTACCAATATGGGCCTAGGAATGGTGTACCAATATGGCCCTAGGAATGATGTACCAATATGGCCCTAGGAATGATGTAACAATATGGCCCTAGGAATGATGTACCAATATGGCCCTTGGAATGATGTACCAATATGGGCCTAGGAATGGTGTACCAATATGGCCCTAGGAATGATGTGACTTTTTATTCCTAGCAGGAGTAGAATGAAGTGGTGCAAACATAGGGAGAACTGAGTGTAAAGAGGTAGGAATTAAGAATGTTCAAAACAATTGCTTATAAAAGCCATTCTGTTTTATCATTTGAGCCAGATAATATAAAAACAAATAATTTACTCATTTAACTTGTATAAATATTAAAAAAATTTGAGCAAACTTGTCTGACTTTGTTGTTCAAAAGACAGTAACTTTGGAGCTTAGTAAAATCAAAAACAGGTGACATATAACAGTATATAAGCCAATTCTACCTGTTGTGTTAGGACAGGAATAAACTTGTTTACTATGCTTGCAATCAGTCTTTAAACCTTTGATTGGGTTAAAAATTCATGGAAGTTTGCTTCTTAAAGCTTTATGTGTGAATTTTTGACAGTCATACAGAAATGTAACCTTGGTTCCATTCAGTTTGGGAACAACTTAAAATATGGGAAGTTCTTCTTTTATGGCAGTTTTATGTAAAGGAGTAAGTCCTCATAAGGTGGTACAAGTGTTGATGTGGGACATCTTGATTTGATCCTGTCCATCCATCAGCCCAGAGACACTGATTTTATGCACAAATGAAATTTGAGAGGCTTATTTGTATGTGTGTGTGTATATATATATATATATATATATATATATATATATATATATATATATATATATATATATATATATATATATTTATATAGACACACACACACACAAAACCTGCTTAGATTTTTTTTAGGCCATTACAGCAGTTTTGCTATTACTGATACACATTTTTGAAACTTTTTGTTTGAAACAATCTGTTTTTATTTTCTTTTCTTGTTGGCATACATGTTTTATAAAACAAATCTATCCTTATTCATGAAACAGATTTGTGAATACAAATTTCACAGTGAATATCTCAGTATTTAATAATATTAGTTATTCATTATCATTCTATCTTCAGTTAGTTTTTGTACCTCTATAGGTTGGGATATATAGTAATTCTTATGCCCAACTGTTTTCCATCTGTGCATCTTACATTCATCACTTATTAGCATAACTAGTTTTGTAGCTTTTGATTGATTGTCAAAGGTGCAAATATTAACAGATGACTTGGCTTCTGCAGTTTCTTTTTAGAGTTATTGTAATTTTTGTCTTGTAGTTTGATACAGTGTTTGTGTTATGACACGAACTCCATTCGAACAGTTTGTGATTATTACCATGTCACTTGGTAAATATCATATTCCTTATCTAAAGATACACGTATTTACAGATTTCTTTCCTGCCACAATTTTTTATTAGTTATTGCTGTATTTGTTTCATAGCTTAATGGAGTATATGACACAATCTTGTTAACACTAGTTTTGCAGGTTTTTTTTGCAGCTGTTTATGGCTTGCTCTGAGACATGGTTTATATTGTGATCAACATCTGAAGATGCATATATTGAGAAGTATTTTAGCTACCATGATTTTGTAAAGAGTTATTGCCATTCTTGATTTCTAACTGGATGCATTGTCAATTTTGTGAATATAATTGCTCGACAGTTTTTAGTGGATTGCCGTAAGGTGTTGTCTATGATACTATCATCATCAAACAGATCATTGTACTCACACTGTTTTCATAAGAGTTGTACACTTCTTATCATTAATTAATCTTCATCATGGGGTATGGGTCGGTTTTAGGGGATGCAAGGTTATATTTATTTTGTTTTCATGTTGTTTTAATTATTAGAGAGTAACTGTAATAACAATGTCTCTCTGGTCTGCTTTTTATCACCACCTGAGTTTACAAGTTTGGTTTGGTTTGCTTAATATCTCTAGCCATTTATTGGCATTGTTACGTTGAATTTTGTAAAGCTAACTATAAACCTGACCTAATTACTTGACTGAACTACTGACAGAAACAGTCCAAAGTAATGTATTTAATTTCTGTTGCCCAATTAATAAATATTACATCTTTTCAACGCCGTGTGCAGAATAGGTAGACATATCACGAGTCAGGGAAACACGGGGGGTGGTATCCCCTGTGTCCAAAATTAATCTATTTTGAACAGAATATTCTGGTGACAATTGCATCTTTTCAAATGGTAAGCATTGCTGTATTTTATTTTGGTCAATCAGTCAAATTCAGTATGCATTTTGCTTCAGTATTGGAGACGGAAACCTTAAGTGTGCAGAAATGCCCAACAGCATTGTATATTCAATTATTTATTCACTTGATTTAATGATCAATTTATTTGACAGGTTTGTATTAGAGTTGGCGGAACATGAAGATGGCATAATTGTATCCAATGACCTGTATCGAGACTTAATGTTTGAGAAGGCCAGCTGGAAGAAAATCATTGAGGAAAGGTACGCAGCAGGATTGAACTTCCACATTTTGTATTAGTCACATATGAAGCATGTCACAGAAGACTGGACATAGTGATGACCATGTTGATACTTTTAGATGACCCTTTTTACTTTATACTGTAAAGGGAAGCACTGAAAGCCATTTGGATGAGTTGCAAATAATCCTTGAGTTCTTAACACTTGTTAGACAATCCCAGTAACATATAACATTACTTATATGGCTGTCACAGTTCAGGTAATAAATCATTATTTAGGATTCTACATGCTGACATGTGTAAATGTTTATTTTTAAAACTATTGTACAAAAGACTAGACTCCCAAAAATGTAACAAATTAGCGGCATTTAAGCATCACACATTGTATAGTATTGCAGGTTTTCTGATGCCTTGATTATATTTGTTATATTGTCAGCAGCAGATCTTGGTTAGACTTGTATAAAAAAGGATTATTAATTATTTAAAATTAAATCTGATTTAATATATTCTCAGTCTTTAAAGAAAAGTATGCTAAGTAACCATAATCCTTCTTGTGTATATTAGTGCTTGCATGTGTGTGTAAGAATAAGATACTTGAGTATATTAGTGCTTGCATGTGTGTGTAAGAATACTTATGTATATTAGTGCTTGCATGTGTGTGTAAAAATCAGATACTTCTTGTGTATATTTGTGCTTACATGTTTGTGTAAGAATAATGTACTTGTGTATATTAGTACTTGCATGTGTGTGTTGGAACAAGATACTCCCTTGTGTATATTAGTACTTACATGTCTAAGAGCAAGAGACTTCCTGTGTATATTAGTACTTGCATGTGTATGTTGGAACAAGATACTTCCTTGTATATATTAGTACTTACATGTGTAAGAGCAAGAGACTTCCTGTGTATATTAGTACTTGCATGTGTGTGTTGGAACAAGATACTTCCTTGTGTATATTAGTACTTACATGTGTAAGAGCAAGAGACTTCCTGTGTATATTAGTACTTGCATGTGTGTGTTGGAACAAAAGACTTCCATCTTGTGTATACAAGTGCTTGCATGTGTGCTAGAATAAGATACTTCTTTATCTCAAAAAATAAAGACATCAGACATTTGGATCTGATAGTGGATGATATATATATATATATATATATATATATATATATATATATATATATATATATATATATATATATATATATATATATATATATATTTTGCTCAATGAGTTTAGGGTTGGTGGATTATCGAGGGTGTGAAATGATTAATAGAGAACTGTGTATGGAAATACTCCTTTGCCATGGATTTTTAGTTCCAAATTAAGGGAAATATTTTATGTCTTAGAGGTTACCATCATTGTGTATAGATTTAAAAAAAACTTGGCTGTTGGTTTTGATCCACTGTATCTGCGTGTGTGTATTAATGAAAGCTTCATTTTTTATCCAGTCTGATTAAAATTGAGATATACGTAGATCTGAGTCTCATAGAAGAAGGTTCATGGTCTGGCAACCTTTGCAGTTCCTGGTTCAGCTACTTTTTAGTAACCTATCAGATAAAGCATTGCAAATTTGTGTTAGGGAGAGTTATCATTAGAGATGATATGTTCCAAATTTCAGTTTCCACTTTCATAAATGTGTAAGCTATGATCTGATTGGTAAATTAAATTGTCTACAGAACATAAATGTGTAAGCTATGATCTGATTGGTAAATTAAATTGTCAACAGAACATAAATGTGTAAGCTATGATCTGATTGAACAAGCGAACAAATGAACATGACATTTGCAATGTCCATAACAAACATGAGACGCAGTATTGAAAATAGATCATTGAAACAGTTATTTCAGAGAAATGTTCATAACTTTTCGCAAATAGAACGATTTATACTGTGACCCGTGTTCCCTAGGATTTGTAGAAAAGCATATTAAGGCCAATGGCTGTCATGTCTCCCTCAGAGACTTACCATTTTATAATTCTGTCAAAACTCTAAACTCAGGGGAAAAAATGCAACTGAAGAAGGTTTTGATAGAAAATCAACAGCCTCAGAGCCAGTAAGCCAAGATGACAAAAAAGTCTTATTTCAGTTGGCTAATGGACTGCAGCTTCTTTTCACTTTCCCCAATTTCAATTTTTTTGATACAGTGTTTGGATTTATAGTATCGTTTGTAGTCATATAGGTCTTGTTTTGTTACAAGTTACAGGATATAGTTTTTGTATATTAAATTATCTTCCAAAATTTGTTTTCTATTCTTTATCATCCATTGCAGATTATTACTGTATTCTTTTGTTGGAGATTTGTTCATGCCACCAGGAGACCCATTAGGGAGAAATGGACCTTCACTTGATGAATTCTTAAAGAAACCCAGGCAGACAAGGATGTGAGTATTTCCGCCCTCCCACCCAGAATTTTTGCCCATGTCATATTCTGTGGACTAGTTGTAAAATGTTCAATATGGACTTTTGTCATGTTAATTACCTGATATGTGCTCAATAACCTTGGAAGGATTTTATTGGTTGAAGCCAAACATGGTTCATAATTAGCTAACTATAATACCAAGATCAAGTGTTATTTTCAACAATTTGACCAAGTTATTGATCCAGTTTGACGTTGAACATTGTCCATGTACATTTAATCGGGCTTTATTCAGTTTGTGCCATATTAGTGCAGTCAAAGCTGTCATATGAACATGTTCAAATTGGATGAAGATGTAGTAAATAGAGAAACCTTGAAACAGTTGTTTTTATACCAGTTCACAGAATTTGAAAATGTTTTACAGAAAGCATATTCTAACCCAGACTTTTTGATCAGCTGTTCTTGTATTCAATTATTTGGCAAATATTGAGTCAGCTGTTGAAATTTTGTAGGCAAAATATTTTATTGGTGTGGATATGTAACATGTTTTGTTTTTTTATTGCGCTGTTTTTTTTGTAAATATGTTGAATTTTTTTCCCTAGTAAATGGATAGTCAAGTGCTTATTTTCACCTTTTTCTTCAACATATGGAATGATTCTCCATTGTTGGCACAATTATTGGTTGTGAAGATGCAAATAAGGTGTTATCTTTTTCTTCTCTATTTTTCCATACATTCACCATAAAATGGAGAATGTTATGATGCTGTGTGTCCAACTGCCTGTTACTAATTGTGTTTCTGCACAATAACTTGAATTAACCATCATCTACAGTTACCAACTATGTGGATGGTTTGCACTGGGAGATAAGAAAGAAGTGTTGATTTTGGAGTCAGTTGTCACACACACATGTATGCACACACATACACTCTCTCTATCCCTACTTACCTACCTACTGGACAACTAGACTGCAAAATTTGGTTACCATTAAAATCATGTGGTTGTCACGGGGCTTGTGTTTGTAAAAAGCAGGAGAGCTGGGAACAACTCTCCTGGTAGTGTTGAGGAGAGTTATTCCCTCTCCTCAGATGTTCATGGCATCATTGTTTACAGCACGTCATCATTTATGGCAGATGATGTCATATATTAAATGGCAGAACTTGTAAACTTGTCAGTATTTGTGAAAGGTAACTGCAATAAAATCTGGGACAAAAATTAATATGTTTGCTTAGAAAACATCTGGAAGTTTTTGTTTTGAATAGCCAGATTGGGGAGGGCAATGGATCACAGCAATTTAAGGAGTGCGATGGCATGCAAGAGCCATTAAGATCATCAAGACATGCCCTGCTTTCATTAATAAAAATTCCCTAATCCAATTCACTGGAATGTATAATGCAAGTTACAGGATATAGTTTTTATATGTTAAATTATCTTCCAGTAATACCTTGGTCCTAATTACTATAGCTTAAGTATTTGTAATCATAATGTCCAGTCAACTATGATTTATCCAGTCATCTAACCATACTGTAGGCAACTTGCCCTTTCTATGATGGAGATTCAAGTAAGAAATTTGTCTGTCCAGCCATGCCTTTGGAGCGGCTGATACATTTGAAAGCCAGATCATCTTCTATACCAACAGCTTTCAGGCTGATCATTCATTGGGCAAACCAGTTGGCAGTTCCAGCAGTGCTGGACTTCTTTTTTTTCACTTCATGTCCACAGTGGAGAGCTAGTGACTTTTTCATTGGAATGGTATCAAGACTTCATACCACCTGGTATGTCTTCTCCAGAGCTGCAAGTAGACCCAGATTGGACCTTGATGCACAGTGAGTGTGATGGAACTCTTTTAGAACCACCATCTTTACTTCATGCTCAGATCTGTCCATGGAATAGACTGAAGTTTAGCTTTCAAGCCACCGTCAAGGACATTTGCAAGTGTTGGCCAGTTTAGAATGCCCTCCACCCCTTACCGCTACTCTTAAATAAACAGTAGATCTCAACAAAGAGGCAGAGATGCCATCTTTCTGAATCCTTCCCCAATCTAGTAGACTTATTGTGACAGATGTCTTCAGTATTCATCTCCCAACACTTGACAAGATTATAGCAGCTGTTCTTCTGTCCACTGGTCTGCTTTATAAGGTGGACAAATGGGCTTCATGCCCATCAGAGCTGGTTCAGGATACTGTTGCACCTTTTTCATTGTGGATTTTGCCTCATTGGCACCTTTCTGACTCTATGGAGACACCAGGCAGTAGCCACACTTGGGAGGCAGTGGCTAGGATTGTAAGGGTCATTGACCTGGGTTGCTTACCATACCATGGCCAATACTTTGATGGTTTGGCCAGATCCCATCCTTCCCAGAATTTTGTTCATCTGGACATGCAATTTTTAACCAATTGGAATCTGGTACAACTTTCTTGTGTTCCCCTAATCAGAACCATCAAACATATTGAGCCTGTTTTTAACAGTAACAGGGCTTGGATATCAGTGGGAGACTTTTTACAGCACCTTGGTTTATTAAATGCATCAGTGGACATTGATTCCGCTCAGTTGTCTTTTTTTGCAGACATTGCGAGCACAATCGTGTACCTTTTCAAGTCTCCTAGATCAAACAGTCATGTTTGCACTCAGATTTGATCATTCCTGTTCCAGTTTGCAACCCAGGTTGGCTGACCATGGAAATCTCTACAGGACAAACTGCAGGTGGAAATAACGGTAGGTACTGATGCCTGTGCACTCAGTTGGGGTGTCCACCTGTTGTCAATCTTTAATACTGTCAGCGATACATGAGAGCCAGGGGAACAGCCTGTACACATCAATATCATAGAAATGAAGGCTGTCATCAAAGCTTTTAACTTCTGAAAAGTTATCAGTGTACAAATCAGACATGTTCCAGGCAGGCTCAATATCTGGGTTGACACTCTATCCAGAACAGATCAAGACCTTCACAGGGAATGGTCTCTCCATCAATCGGTCTTTACTTGGATTTTCGCACATTGGGGATGTTCAGTGATCAACCTCTTTGTGATGACGTGGCATCACAAGCTACCCACCTTCATCTTTTGAGCTCCAGATCCAAAACTTGGGCTGTGGATAGACTGTCAGTCATTTGGGAGGCATTTTGGGCATTAACCTCCCCTCTGACAATGCTGATACAGAAAATAATCCAGAAGTTACAGGGTCAGAATGGCAAGATGATTCTTATAGCCCCTATTGGATGAGACAAGTCCTGGGTCATCAGTTGACTTGTTCTAGTGATAGATATGCCCATGAAGATTACAGCCAACCCGAATCTTCTCTAGCAATCATGGTCATGGGTGGTCCTTCCCTGCTTGGACTGTCCTCTTCTTCAGAGAACAAAAATAGGCCAGTTGAGAGATTGAGGCATGCAGAGAGACAATGTTGTAGGTATGGCACCAGTCCCAGAAAACATTATTTTCCCTTGTAAGCCTTCAGAGTGGAGGGCCTTATTGCTTTCAAGATTATCCCCACAATCAAAGGTTCAAATTGTTTGTCTCACAACCACCATGCCATTTGAGCATCCTGGTTAGTATAAATTGTAAAAATTTTGGGGTGTAATGGAAATTTTATGACTGGGAAATACAGATACATACAAGTTTAGGGCACAGTTAAAAAAAGTATGTGTTGGCCACTTACAGTGCATGTACTTTACACCTTCATGTTCTGGAAAACAAAATCTTGTAAAATTTTTAGTAATAGGTCTGTCATTATGTATACAGAGTGGCTTATGTGGATTGTGAAATTCCACTTTACCATTGTGGGATGCAAGTGTCCACTAACAGTAAAATACATTCATGTCAAGTATATCAGATTTCACTTTGTGAGACCGAAGTATTTTGAAGTGCAATCAGTGAAATAACTTAATGGTCATATATCATGAGATAAGACTCTTTAACTTCTGTGCAATGTGGTTTATATAACAAATGTTTACCAAAGTTGTTAAGGATTTTATGTGTTTTACCTTTATCTTTTATTATATATACCACCATTACAGAATTTTAAAAATCGTTATATTTTTATTTTTATCCTTCACATTTAAATTTTTGGGCAGGGTTTCTTTGCATAAAGGTTTTGTGCAATTAATTTTTTTCATTCTGTGAACTTCACATGTAGTTCACACTGTATGGCTAGAGTTTGGGACGAGCCTAGGCTCGAGCTCGAGGCTTGATAATTTTGGAGCATTTTGGAGGGCTCGAAGCTCGAGGTCGAAGCTCAGTGAGCTTTGAGCTTAAGCCTAGAAAAATTCTCCGCTTTTTGATATTATCGGACCGGATAAACCTGTGCGATAATTGACTGTGGGAATGAGCGGCTTTACAGATTCACACGGCCTACGCTTCCCCAAGTGTTGGTCGACCAGTGGGCGGTCATTGCTGGGGGCTCCTAAGATAATAATTCCGACTATTATGATTGCGGCTGACGGGGAGAAGGAGTTTTTCAACTTCTGCAAGCGAGAGAACCGGTGAACTTCTCAAGTGTTTAGCCTGACGAAGAGTGGTGCCAGAGGGGCAGTAGGCGCACAACTGACACCCGAGGGATTTCTTTTAAACTGATTTTTGAACAGTTCAAACAACATAAATGTGTTATCAGCGATTTTTCATATTGTATCTGCTCTTTGTTTGTTAAGTTTTACTTATATTTTATTTCTAAAGCAGTAGCGGTGTCAAAAAATAAGAAATCAGCTGTTTGGACTTATTTTAACAAGCGCGAAAAGGATAATTTCGCAGCTTGCAATGAATGTAAGCAGACAATTTCATGTCCACAAGGAAACACTTAAACAACACGTCAACATCTGCTTAGCATTCATCATATTGACGTCAACAAGGATGAGTCTGAAATAGAGCCGAAGAAAATGAGAACAATGGATAGCTTTGTTGTCAAAACTTCACTGGAAGAAATAGTCTCGAAACTCGCTGCAGTCGATGGATTCTCGATTCAGAAAATCACTCATTCAGAATTTATTTGTCAATCACTGTTATTAAGAGGAATGAAGCTACCTGCTGATGAAAGATCGGTGATGGCCCTTATTCGCGATTTTGAAGAAAAAGTGAAGCAACAAGTCATACAGGACATTAAGAAAGAACTCTCAGAATCAAAGAGATTTTCAATATCATTGGACGAATGGACAAGTATCGGAAATCGTCAATTTCTCAACATCAACCTTCATACGGTCTCGTCAGAATGTATCAATCTTGGTCTTGTCAGAATTTACGGAAGTTGTAATGCTGAAAGAATGAACGAGCTCGTTAGGAACATCTTAATTCTTTTGGTGTCTCATTCAAACAGGATATTGTTGCCTCTACCGGTGATGGAGCAAGTGTCATGATCAAGTTCGGAGAAAAATCGCCCGCTCTGTATCAAGCCTGCCTTGATCACGGATTGCATTTGGGTGTTACAAAAACTTTTTACAGAGAAAATTGCCCAGGTCAAGGAATTTCAGTTTTTTCACACGAAGAAACTGGACAGACTGATGATTTCGATGAAAGCGACAATGAATTGAGTGCTGAAGAAGTTGAGATACAAAGCGAATCATGGAAGGCAAATATAAACACTGTGAGAGAAATCGTTAAATTTTTCAAAGGCTCAGCCATACGATCAGATACGTTTAAAGCTAAAAGCTCAGAAAAATTTAACAAAGAACAACAACTGTCCATTGACTGCAAACCTAGATGGAATTCCATGCTAAAAATGCTAGAAATCCGAGCATCTCTTAACTAATTTGAACATAAAATTATTGAAATCCATAGTTTTGGCATCAAAACCGGTTGAGGTTACTCTTAATGCTATGAGCGAAAAAAAGCTTCTCTGAGAACCGCTTATGTTGCTATTAGCTTCATGAGGGAAAAATTGTCTGCACAAGGAACAGAGATCAGTCGTACTCTTTTAGAAAATATTAATCATTACATCGACGGTAGAGTTAATCAACAACTTATGGATCTTATGATTTCTCTGCACTATTTGGATAGTGTTCCATCCAAAACTTCTATTGAATTAGCGACAAATTTGATGAAGCGGCTATTTCCATCGGCAAATACTGCAAATGAAGAAGCACATGATGAGAAAATAACAATTAACCATAACGAGCTCTCACTTGAAGATGAACTTATATTTCGATTGGAAGCTTCTAGCAACCAGGGATCTCTTCAAACCGATCGATTTAAGAAATTACGCCAAGAATTTTCCTTGTCAAAAAGTAATGGTGAACTGACTGAAAATTTGAGGTGATTATCAGATGCCATCAGTACAATCAAACCGACATCAATTAATTCAGAAAGAGCGTTTTCAGTTGCTACTAATTTCTGTACAAAATTGCGATCAAAGTTATCGGATAAATCTCTGCATGCTCTTGTCTTTTTGAAATACTATTATATTAACAAGAATGATGTTTAAATAACTTGTAAAGAAAATTATTTTTCGTACTACTCAAGCTCGAAAGCTCGAAAAAATTATCGAGCTCGAGCTCGCACAAGCTTCAAATCCCCAAGCTTTCCTATACTCTATGTATGGCCACTATTGTGCTGATGTGCCATAAACAACTACTACATACATTTCACAGTGGACTCCCATACACGTTCCTGAAATTTACTCAACATTTCTTGCAATATCTTTCATTCTAGTCTGGAGAATCATACACTTATGTGTACAAATTCAGCGAAAATATTTTCACGTGAGATTATTTAGTAGATAAAAGGTGATATATTGGAAGGGCTTGAGCTCTATTGGAAGTGTGATTCCCACAAATTCCATCAAAGTAAGCAGATGTATGATTGCATTCAGATGTGAATTCATTTACTACAATGGACTCCTATGCCCATTATACTCTTGCATTACAAATAGAGGGCTTTCTTCTGTTTAAGATTTGTATGCTTGTAATCCTGTGGTATTCTTTTTTGCATTTATGTATCTTCAGTGAGTTTCTCTCAGTTTAATTATGTATCATCTTTTGAATATCAAAAATATAACTATTACTGCCCAGCAGATTTGTTTTAAATTGTAGTGCTGAAAACTATTTCCAGATTTCTGCATTTTACACAATACATAGATTCTTGTTTGTAAAATACAGGTTAAAGCCTCTTTTTTTATGGGATAGAAACATTCAGCTAATTCTGCCTTAAATTTCTCAAATACTTAAGTAGAATTTCATATTAAATCTTATGAAATCTTTTGAATGAAGTTCAGCATGCTGTTAGCGGTTGAATGTCTGAATCTTAAAATTATGACACTTTGAAAGGATTTTTTAGGTTTGGATGGATTTGAACCCTCCAGGTTTTATGGCATTGTGTCCATTATCTTTTACAAAACCTACTTTGAGGCCATGAGTGGTAGAGTGGTCTAAGGCACTCAACTTTATAGATCACCTCTGTTCTCATGTTTTCAAGATAAGGGCTTGGTCATCATGGGTAAGTGAGAAAGCTTGCCACTTGCTTCAGTGGTTCTTCCTAGCATTTTCCTGGGTTCTTCCTTCACCAAGCAAATGTACTGGCCGCCATCTAAATCCTAGCACAAGATGAAAAATGGCATTAAACACTTAACAACTGACAACAACCAAAAATATTACTAATAATATTTCTAAATTTTATGCACTGACATATATTCTATTTAAACATCAATCTGAGTATCTCCGACTTCATACATTTTCATAGACCTTACACCTTTACTAAATGCTCCTGCTAAAACCACTCTGGTGGTCTTGTCGTTAGAGCATCTGCCTCGGATGTGGGAGGTTGCAGGTTCAATCCCTGGCCAAATGAAACCAAAGAATTATAAAAATGGTACTAACAGCTGCCTCACAAGGCACTCGGCATTAAGGGGTTAGTGTTAGAACTGGTCAGCCTTTTGTCAGAATAATGTGACTGGGTGGGATATCATGCCACATGTCTGCAGCATGATGCCCCAGTGCTAGACATCGCTATAAACTGCCACACTGCAGACATTGTACCAATATGAATGAAAAATTGTTAAAGCTACATTAAAAATCCAACACACACACACACACACACACACACACACACACACACACACACACACACACACACACACACACACACACACACACACACACACACACACACACACACATACACACACACACACACACACACACACACACTAGCTTTTCCTTTCTTGCACTGCATGTAAGTTAAAGCATTCTAATATAAATCACCAGGAAGAGAATTGAGTTGCTTCTCCTAGGTATCAGTAAATTGCGACTAAGTGGTCAGCATTATCTTTTGTGTTGCATTGGGTCAATTAAAGTGTGGTATGGCAAAGAAGGCATAATGGGAACAATAGAATTGACAGTATGCTTTAATCTCCCTAACAGTTTAATGACCTGTGGGGATCATTTAGGTACATGAATTATGTATTGAATATAACCCACCAGTAGCATTGTTCCTAATCTGATCACTGTTACTCAAAAGAAATCATTGAAGATATTAAACTGGTACTTGTACTGCCTTTTGAAAAATTGGAGATACTTCGGGTAAGTTCTTCTTAAGAAACCATTATTAGTTTTGAAAATGTGATTAATTGATGCGAAAATGAATTAAGTAAATGTTTTTCCTTTTTCAAAACAACATTTTGTTTTATGTTTCAGTCCATTAGGTTATATAAACAGGGGAGGTAATCAACACAGTCCCAGGAAGTATGACATGCCTCCACTTGGATACCAAAACATTCCCCCTCCTGGCTATAACCCAGTTGATGGTACCTTCCATTATGGTGAAAACTTCCCACAAGGTGGCACCAACAACATCCAACAGAATTTTAGTGCGGCAAAATGTCAAATGAATCATAGTAATAGGGGAAATGCACAAAAAGTTCAAGGGCAAAAACAGCACAATCAGAGGTCATACGATGCCACAGATGGTCCTGTCAAAGGCAAAAACAGTCGTCCTAGGTATCATTCTGCATCATCAGGTAAAAGTGCAAGGTCACAGGAAATGACAGAAAAATTGTATAAAGAACTGAAGCAAATATTTCCAGAGCCTGAACAAGAAGAGACAATAAAATCTGTGCTCAGTAATCACAGTGATGAGTCTGATATCTCAAAATTGGCAGTTTATTGTACGAA
Organism: Sinohyriopsis cumingii; assembly: GCA_028554795.2. Taxonomy (NCBI): domain Eukaryota; kingdom Metazoa; phylum Mollusca; class Bivalvia; order Unionida; family Unionidae; genus Sinohyriopsis; species Sinohyriopsis cumingii. The sequence continues at coordinate 119,740,565 of CM068835.1, read as the reverse complement.
TGTTTTTTTTGAATGACAATAAGCTACAGAAAATGAATACCTTGTCAGAATGCTTTTCCATCCATGAAATTATATGTCCTGTAATAATGTATTTCCTGGCTACTTAATTACATAGGTTGATATGCCAGCATCATAATTGATGTACATGTACATGTATGATACTGCAGTGGCCCAGCTGGGCATAAGCACAGATGCATATGTGTAACATTGAAACATCAAGAAACCATGTTTAACATTTCTAGCAGTGAACACTTCACTGTGCCTCCCTCCCTGCTACTGAGAGTACTTGTTACAAAAGACAGATTAGCTGTACCCCTGCTAAAGATTCTAGATGTATTTTGCAGTCATGTCACTTTACTATTCTCTGGTTTTATCAAATAATCAGTATTTTTCATTGTTTGATTAATGTATTCATACGTTTGTGGTTATTCTTAATTTTGTAACTTGTCCAAAATAATTTCAATCTTTTCTTTATCAAGGCTCACAAGGATGTACATTATTTGACTTGCTTAGTATATTTTATTTAATACGAATGCTTGTTTAAGATCTTTTTTTTAATGATGGAGATTTTTTAGAAAAAGTTTCACAAGCATTTGATAATATTTATATTGAGAAACTAGGACTGATTTCAGAAGTTAATTTGTGCATCCCAATTTTTAAAAATGTATTTCTTTTTGATTTATTGCAATATGAAAACAATTCCTTTTTAGCGCGTCAGTTACAATGTTGTTTTTCACCGAGCATTTTCCATTTAAATTTTGCTATTCTGATGCTAAGACATACTGTTTGGGTGAGGGAATAGCACAGTCTGATCCGAGTCGTGAAAAGTGCAAAGACATACCATAAAGTACTGAGCATTTCGGTCTCATGTAATTTCTGATATGAAGTTAAGATTTAAAAAAAAATAATCGTCAAATATTTAGATCTTAGAGAAATGATCACATTTATATACATTTCTACTTGTGATTCCAGTGAAGAAGTTGAGGTGAAAATTAGTTTAGGTAATTCCAACTGTGCATAATAGGAGTCATCACTTTTTCCTTAAGGTACAATTTATTGGAATTACTTAATCATTTAAGCTACAGATACACAGCTGATATCACTGTCCAATTTCTAAAATCACAAGCTGATATCTTCATTTACACAGTTGATACCACTGTCTGATTTCCTCAGATGCACATATTGTATGATTATTTTCCCCGATATAAGTTGGGTTTTCTATTAACACATATATCATTGACCCAAACTCAAGACAAAGAAATATTGCATATTTTTCAAAATGTCAATAAAATTACAGTTGAATTACAAAATTAGTTCATTTATCAGTTGAAACTCGTTAAGTATTAATGCAAATATAATTACAATTGGTCATCTCTGTAGTTGCACATGTATTTACAGCTTACCTAATTGAAAAAATTGCCTTGAAATTGACAAATTTATACATATTGGGGTCTGACTGCAAGAAAATAATGTGTTTCTTCAGACATCTGTACATGTGAAATTGTTCAATGACAATGTAGATAGGACTGATGTGGTAGACATGGAACAGACTGCTAATATTTATGTTTTTGGAACTTGGAAAGCTGTTTAATTGAGGAGCTAGATTTAACCATCAAATACCAACAATAATATTGAGAAAGTTTGCCAATAATATATAAATTATATCCAGTGACTTTGAGACATGGAAATATACATTCAGTTGATTTATGCAGCAAAACTTCATGGGAGTAACTGTGTTACAGCAAAATGCATGGAGACCTGGATATTCCCTTGGCAATTTTTAGAAGCTATGAAATACCTTTTGTCTTATGCTTAGTTTCAATATTAACAATTTAAGAGGCTTGAGGCTCAAATTTTGAAAACTGTAAAATCTAGATAAACTCACGAATACTCTGTTTGATCACTAATAATAACAAGCATTTTTAGAGCCTGAATTTGTGTATCTTAATTTGCAGGGTTGCATATAGGATTAGCGATTGTGAAAATTGCAACATAATTGAAAATTTATTGCATAATATTTTAATCTGAGCAGGAATAAATTCACAAAAATAAAGGATTGGACAAACATTGTCATGTACCATGCATCCTTTATTTCCAAGAAATGTAGAAATTACTTATCTTGCTCCTGTATGGTGTTGTTATTGTGGACTGCTGGTCCAGTTGCTTGATTAGTGATGTTAGCTGACGAATGACAGATTTGCTTGAACTACCAGTTCAATTAGTTTTATGAAACAGATAAATCAGATCACAAGGTTGAATGCGATTAGACATATTTATTTCATTAAAGAAATTACACCCCTAGTTCAACCAACTTTTGCATACCTTGAGCACCACAACTCCTGAAAAACTGAAAATGGCATTCAACAGAGTTTGAGAAATGCAACTGCTAGATTGTACCTGGATTTACTTAAAAAGGATAAAAGCATCAGAGTAGTTATAGGTTGAATAAAAGCAATCATACTCCAGACTTTTCAACAGTATGAATAATGAGTAATTGTAATATTTTAGTATGAATAAAAGCAATCAGACTCCAGACTGTTCAACAGTATGAATAATGAGTAATTATAGTATTTTAGTATGAATAAAAAGCAAATCAGACTCCAGAATTTTCAACAGTATGAATAATGAGTAATTGTAGTATATTAGTATGAATAAAAGCAATCAAACTCCAGACTGTTCGACAGTATGAATAATGAGTAATTGTAGTATTTTAGCATGAATAAAAGCAATCAGACTCCAGACTGTTCAATAGTATGAATGAGTAATTATAGTATTTTAGTATGAATAAAAGCAATGAGACTCCAGACTGTTCAATAGTATGAATAATGAGTAATTATAGTATTTTAGTACGAATAAAAGCAATCAGACTCCAGACTGTATAATAGTTGAATATGAGCTGCTGACTCTCAGATGTTCTTGTAAATGTGGCCTCCAGTTTTCCAAAACTCCACAACATTGATTATTATGGCAGTAAGACATCAACTTCCCCCACTGCCAATCATACATTTCGGAGTCGGACTACCATCATCTAAGCACCAGCAGATCACAATGTGTGATGTTTTGGTCTGTCATTAAATTGGAATGACTGAAGTAGACACTAATGATTGTAATGCCAGTGCATCATACATGATGTTCACCTGAATGTTGACTTCCATTTTCATGTTAAACTTTCATGGAACAAGTCTGTACTGGTTGTGTTGATGGAGATTCTGTGTTTCAGTCATGGCATAGTTAAGACATTCACTGTTATTTCACAACATACGAATGAACACATGAATGATTGACTGTATGACAGAAATGCAGTCTGGTTACACTGTTATTTCAAAACATACGAATGAACTCATGAATGATTGACTGCATGACAGAAATGCAGTCTGGTTACAGTGTTTTACTGAATGTATGAAGGAAATGCAGTCTGGTTACAGTTTTTTACTGGCCAGTGTGACAAAAACCCAAAAACTTTTAAAACATGAGCTAATGAAAAGAATATGGATTTTACTTGTCATGTTGTTGCACCACTAAAGAAAAGGCATACATTGTTACACTCATGTTCTGCTTTCATTTTTAGTTACTTTTAGTCCCTATTTAGAGGCCGCAACTCATTGTGGAAAATCTCTATCTTATTCTGATACGAGTCAAATAACTACCATTCCCTGAAAGAGACTCATAGATGATTGTTATCATACAAATTCCCAAATTGGTAAAATTTTGGCAGATGAACATCCATCTCTGTGTGGATGAACAGATTCTTATAAAAGAATGGGTATGAAAATAATTTTGACTGTTAGTAAAATACCTGCACTTTAATGACATTCGTGCAGCTGTAAACTTAAATAAAGTTAAGAAATCATCGAGTTTCATAGCCTGAAATTGTTGCTTATATTGTTATAAGTGATGACTTGTCATTAAGTCATTGTGACTTCAATAAAGCTACAATGATGTAATAACAGCCATGGGTTTGAGGGCACTTCAAAATGGCTATTATTTACATACAAGTTTTTTCAAGCTTGCAATCGAAAAGGCAGAGGAAGTTTCGATGGACCCCAACTAAGACAACCTCCCCACCTCTTTTTAAAATTTACTTAAATCCTAGATGTAACCCTGAATTAGTCAAATGACCATGGTCATAATTAACTTACATAGTGTATATAAAATGGCCACCTCCATAGTTTGAGTCGATCACATTTTCAATTTTCTGACAACTTATCCCAATTGAATAGTTTATTTTTGAGGGAGAGAGAAGATTGTAATGAATAATATTGATAATATTGACCCAGATTTCTTGTATGATATTCTGATGGTACAGCTTGATCTACACTCTTTGTAGTTTTATGGAGGTTGTTTACAAGCAAATTTGCTAGTTGCACAGATTTTAACCAGATTTGAGATTACATATTCACCATGGCAGCTTGTAATTATGGTTTGCTTCTGTTGTACAATTACCTTGTGACACAAAATGAATGACCTTCATATGTACATAGATATCTTGTAATATAAATAAATGACCTTAGTGTTAAAGCCTTTGTAAGAGAAAAATTAAATAAAAATTGGTTTAGAGAAATCAAAATGCAAAGGGAGATAGGTGTGGTATAAAAAATGGGCATCTTGTATTGTTCTTCTATCCATCCATTATTCATCTATCCACAAATTATAAGATAAAATTTTATTATTGCATATATATATATATATATATATATATATATATATATATATATATATATATATATATATATAAATGCAATAAACTGACAACAAAATAAGTTTGAAACTAGGATCGAACTAGCCATGAATTCCTAGGTCAGTAAAATATTTTCCAGTATCAGCAACAAGTTGAAATAAACTAGTTGAAACATAATAAAGTTAAAGGTTTAATACCTGTTGAAACAGCCATGTAAAGTTCTGTAAACATAACTGTTTTTCTGTTTTATTTGTTTGTCTTGTCTGTGTTTTGTATTTGCCTTTGAAAAAGACTTATTAAAAGTCAAAAGTGCTCAGGCTAGTTAGATACAGTGGAACTCTGCTATAATGCAGTAATTGGGGTAAAAAAAATTGGATTGTATTAATAGCGGGGTCGCATTAATGTGAGTTTTTACAGTTTTTAACTTTTTTCAGAGAACAACTCACTGGTACATGTATGTTTATTCATGTCTAATGTATGTTACGAATAGGTATCAGCACCATTTACTGTTGTGCCATCGAGGCATGCAGTTCATCCGTAATGCATGTAATTCCATTGAAGATTTAAAATATTCAATAATTTTGTCACAGATCATTGTCTGAATTCAGCATCTAATATTTAGCATGAATAGAGTATTAGCACCATTTACTTGCCATCTGATATCATGCCATCGTTGCATGCAGTTTATCCATAATACATGTAATTCCATTGCAAAAATTGCATACATATTTAAATTATTCAGTAATTTTGTCACAGATCATTATGTGTCTGAATTCAGTGGGAAAAATAACAGCAAAATTAGGTTAAGAAAGACGAAGCACATATATGGTTTATTACGATGCTAAAATTTTCTCATATTTGTTGCTGTGCACCTTTATCCATTGTAAATTTCCAATAATTAACATTTGTACACCTATTCATTTAAACGACTACTGAAAGAATAGTTAACAAACAACACATGCTTTCAGTGTGCATATAACTTTTACTTCAGATTTTTTGAATAGCAAAAGAAACATGTGAAAAATACTTTTATAAAGATTTTTATTCTGAATGCATGTTCAAATTCTTTCCCTTTCAGTTTCCAGCTAATAAGGTGGACATTATTTACTGGTGAACTGATTGCGTCTAATAACACTGCCAGGCCCAGCAAACATGTCGGTGGCTTTTGTTTTTTTGTATATTAAATTGTGAGAATCTCTTATCAACCACCGCATTGTCTGCTCCTTGGTTGTTTATGCAGTTAAAGAAGAAACACACGTTGGCTATTGTTTGAGCAACGATTGTATACAGAATTAATTGAAGACAATCACAGAGATGACTTACTGGCTTTACTCGTGGACCAGTAATAAGTAACATGTTTATTTTGGCATAACTTTTCAAGAACCTGTTGAAATTGTTAAATTTCAGAAGCCATGCCATGATCGTATTAGATTTCAATTCTTATGCTAACTCTTCTTCCAAATGATAATAAACATTTTACACACTATTTCTCGTACTTAAAAAATATTTTTCCAGGTATGAGAAACATACATGTACATATATTTAAAATTTTCGGAAACATACCACGATCATATTATATTCAAATTCATACATGATCTCTTCCCCAAAATGATAATGCATTTTTTTATACACTATTTCATGTACTTAAACAAAATTATTTTTCCGGGTAAAAGAAAAATAAACTTACATGTATTTAAAATTTCAAGCACCATGCCACGATTGTATTATATTCAAATTCATACATGATCTCTTCCCCAAAATGATAATAAATTTTTTATATACTATTTCATGTACTTTGAATTTTGTTTTTTTTCATATACGAATATTTTTATGAAATTTCTGGAGCCACATCACAACCACGTTATATCCAAATTTATGTTATCGTGGGACGCATTATAACGGGGTCGCACTGTTCTAGTTTCGTACTGTTTGTTGTCAGTTTATTGCATTTATCTTAATCAATCCCTGACACATGATCCCTTGCTGGATCCAGTGCACTTGAAAGGATTGTTATTTGCCATATGATTTGTATTTTTTATATATATATATATTTGAAATAGTGCCTGTAGAACACTTTGCAGACATGTTGCATTTTCCCATTTCTCAAATTATTGGTTCTCTATATTAAAGATATTCATTTACAACATACAAAAAGCACACCTCTAAGTTTAATATGAAAATCGGGATTCTTTAATAAAATGTGGCACATTATTTACAGATTAAAGCCCTTTTTTAACAATGATATTTGGGTATTTATCGTGATAAATGATATATGATAACGTAATAGTGTAAAGTGTATTGTGAGGTTGTATACTGAAGTCTGTGATGATTTTGAATCATAAAACGAATGAGCCCTCTTGCTATAGAAATGACCCATTTGCAAATGTCATTTATTGGTCCTTCACTACAATTGTATGGCCAAGCAATTCATGTTTTCCTTGGAGCAAATCAAATGCAGTTTTTGGATGCCATTAAAACTGAATTCATATTAAGTGCATCACTTTTAATTTTGTTTTTGCAAATTCAGAATCATCCAACAAATATCCTTGCTGAACTGTGACATTAGTACCGTATATACTTACTTATAAGTTGTATCCAACTGCAGACTGCACAGTCCCAGATCTACCATTGCATAATGTGTTGGCAGATCTGGGTCTGTGCAGTTTGTTAGGAGTAATCAGTAGAACAAACAATATATATCCCGGTCTGCCAGCACATTTTGCTGCTGCAGATCAGGATCTTTGTTGATTGCTTTTGAAGTATGTATTACATATGGTAGTATCACTTTATACCTCCCATTAGGATCTATCTTCTGTTATCAACCAAATTCATACCTAGTCTTGCTGTTATAAAGGTACTGTTCTTTTTTTATATAATTTTCATGACTCCATTAGCAATTTCACATAAGATCCAGATGCCCAGGTCTCTATATATAAATGAGGCAAACACATCGCTGGCAGAAATATTCTGCTTGGGTTTCTTCCTTGTTTCTATCGTTACGTGCGAATTAATGTGTACTTACATTTTTACAGCTAGTTAGTATATTTGTTCTAAGACATCATTGCAAGTATATAACCACATTCTGGACATATATGTTTAGGGCTGTTCCATTAACATTCATGGGACCCAGGGAAGGCACTTTTAAAGTGGGGGTATTCAAAAATAGATGCAGTTTAGAATTTTCTTATAATTTTATTATGAACTTTAATAAATCAAAGTATCCTGGCATTTTTATATAAAAAAAACTCCCTTCCCTGGGTACCATGGGTGTTTAAGCCCTTCTATAACAAGTAGTTATCTTCCTTTGTTGTGGTTTGCTTTTTCCTGAGATATCCTTTAAATGACTTAGGGTTTATAGATATTGCATCTTTTATGTATTTTTATACACCTATGTTTGGATGTGTCATGTTGTTAATACATAGATCCAATCATGCATATGTGTGCCAGTCTGTAATACATAAATCCAATCATGCATGTGTGTGCCAGTCTGTAATACATAGATCCAATCATGCATATGTGTACCAGTCTGCTCACATCTGCTTGTCAGGGTCATAACTTTGCAATGGTTGGAGGAATTTTCATGAAACTTTTCCTAATTACATTTCATGAATAAATGGTGTGATGGGGTACTATATTAGTCAGGGTATCACTAGCCATGTTGTGTGACAATATATACCATTATGATTGTTATGTTAAAGGTGTGTATCATGACAGTACTGCATACAAGGATAAACTGAGCCAGAATACCATCTTCTCTCTGAGAATCCTTTTTGGAAAAAATCGGTACTTTACAGTTTTCAGTTGTTGATGTGGTCCACTCAAGACAAAAAAAAAAAGAAACATCATAAATTAAACACAGCAAGTGCTGGTGTTGTCTTTGGTATTGGGTAAGAATACAGATGGAATAAATATTTTCCAGAATGAATCAAAACATATGGTATTTGAAAAACTCATGGAGATTATTGATTGATATCTCCTGCTGGACAAAAATTCTTTGAAATTCAGAAGAGTGTAGCATTTAAGCAGGTAGTTGGTACAGTTTTGTATGCATTTTGCATGTGGCCTCCTTGTTTAATTCATTCAAAGGAATAGAAGTATTATTTAGTTTCTGTTTCATTGTACTTTGTCCAGTATTTTATAGTTTCAGTTTGTATAATCATATACTATCACATGATACACTGTTGTTAGGGTAAATATTGTGATATTGTGGTATTGTGATTCGTCAGTGCACTGATGCACTGTCACATGATACACTGTTAGAGTGAATATTGTGATTATTAATGTACGGATCATATCAAACCACCTTTTTTACAATAGCTAGCCCGCCTGTTTCAAGGTCTTGGTCACAACAATGGAAAATGTAACGTTATCTATGTACAGAGTAAAACATTGCAGTCAGAGCCACATCCTGTGCATCAAAGTGAAATTCAAAGCAAGAGAAATTGCACCTCTGACTTGTGCAGAATATAACTTTTGAACCACTGAAATATTTATCTTGATTAAGTTTTAAAAGTAATATGTCATAGTGGACAGTGTGTCACATACTACAGCCATGCTCTCTGCCTTGATTTCAAGGTCATGGCAAGGTAAACTATAAATCAGTGACGACCATCCATGCATGGGTATAATTTTTAAAACTGAAGATAATTTAATGAAACTTTAGCCGATTATAGAGCTTGACGGCATATTGTGTATTCTCAGTCATAAAAAGAACTATCATAGGTTAGTGCCAGGTTTCCTTATTCTGCTTTTAATCCTTACAAATATTTTGATGAATCTTTATCAAGGTCAGCATCTTATTATACATTAGTTAAGTGCCTGGCTCAAAAGGTCAAGGTCCTTAGTGTGGATAGGTCATGAGGCAGATGTATTATGTACCTTTTGTGGTACTTTATTTTTTGTGTGACAATGGTAGTGCATAGTGTTACCCTTGTACGCCTTCACACCATGGTTAGGTTTTGTGTTTAGGTCAGTTTGAGAAACTGTGATGGGGCATGCGTTTTGTGATACTTATTGAAAGAAGCAATGATACGGTTTTAAATGGTAAATAGATAAGTGATGTATATATTGACAGAGATCTCTTTTTAATTCAGACTAGTCTTAATAGTTTATAAATGTTATTGAGAACTACTTTTATAAATATATTGGCCAGACTTGTGTCATTTGTGTGATACATTATGTAATTGACATTCTTGTATTCTGGAGTTGTGCTAGTCATATGTGGTAGACTATAAAAATACATGGAGAAGTTTATATCTTTTGACAAATTTTATTTTACAGCAAGTGTCTTTTTAGTTCTACTGATCATAGATCAGAAGAGTCTATGGGGTGGTCTTTCATCCCATGTCCATTCATTAGCACAAGTTTGTTATCACTACTAAATTACATGGAGGACTGCCATGAAATTTTAGACACATATTCATTCCAATTTTTAGTTGATCCTAAAGTAACATGATGCTACTCAGGCATCTGATAGGGCCAACAAAATGACCATCTTGAAAATCTTACTTCTTCCAGATGGACGGTCAAATCAGCATTGGGTTTTCACTAAAAGACTTCTTTTGATGTCTAGTTGATCCTAAATGAAAATGGGGCCCCAAGTGGCAGAGTGGTGTAAGGCACTTGCCTTTACATATCACTGACATCTCACCTCATTCCACATGTGTTTGAGTCATGGCATGGCCTAAATATGTATGTGAGATAGTTTGGCAGTAGTTCCCTATGGTTCAGTTTGTTGTTTTTCCCATGGTATTCCCAGGTTCTTCCTCCACCAAATATATTATTCTATCATGTGCTAAAAATGGTGTTAAACCCATAAAAACCAAACCATCCTAAATGAAACTCGTGCCAATCAGACAACCAGTATATCTAACATGGTGGCCATTTTGAAAATTTTGTTATTGCTAGTACTAAATGGATGGTAATATCAGTATGGGGGTTTTCACTAAAGACTTCTAATGATGTCTAGTCGGTCCTTAATGAAAATGGTGATGATTTGATGTTGAGTATGGCCACCACAGCAACCTTCTTAAAAATCTTTTTATTGCCACTTTTCATGAACAGAAGGTCATATTGGCATATGGGTCTCACATTGACATAAGCTTTTCACTAGGAGCCTTCTTGAAAATCTTGTTATTGTTACTTCCCCTGAATGGAAAGTCTTATTGACATGTTTTCACATGAAGACTTCTTCTTGTGTCAAGTTATGCAAATATGGAGATGGTACCAGTCTGATATCTAATATGGAAATTTTACCAGTCTGATATCTAATATGGAAATGGTGCTAGTGTGATATCTAATATGGATGTCACAGTTGTCAGCTTGAAAACGCATGATCACTACTTCTTGTGAATTAATGGTAATAACAGGATGAGATTTTCGCTTAAACACTTCTTAAATTGTTTTGTTCATCCAAGATTAAAATAATGTTGATCGTCCAGTATATGGCCATAATAAAAATCTTGTTTTAGATACTCCTATTAAATAGAAAGTCTTTCTGACGTGTCATTTTCATTAGAGAGTCCTTATGATGCTTAGTTGGTCATAGATGAAGATGTCTGAGCCACTATGATGTCTGTCTTGAAAATACTGGTATCTGTATTCAAATGGATGGCTACAGCAACATGGGTTTTCACACTCCTTAAGATATCTAGTGTTCCTAAATGAAAATGGTGCCAGTTATATGTCCATTATAGCCAACACAATGTCTGACTTGAAAATCTTTGCACTCCTGCAAAATGGATGGTCTTTATGAAAAGGTGTTTTAACTAAAAGACTTCTAATGATGTTTATTTTGTCCTAAATACAAGTGTTGCTTATCTGACATTTATTAGGTCCACCACAGCAGCTAATTTGAAAATTGTGTTATCACTGAAGAATATCGGAGATGGTTTGAACACATGGCAGGTAAAAAGAAGAAATGGTCTTACACGGAATTCCAGGAATTTTTGTATACCCAGTAGAGCATCAGTACTTATGTGGTATGGTTTGTTTCATGTATGTTTGAAAAGATACCAGAATTTGCTCAGTATCCACTGTGTTGTTACAATTATCAGTGGATATATATATATATATATATATATATATATATATATATATATATATATGCAGAGTTTATCTTTGGAATAGGTATTTTGAAGATTAAAACTTATTTATATTTGTAAGTAAGTGCAATGAAGAGATTTATTGAAACTATTCTTCAGATCAGCCTCTAGATTTAATGTCATTTTTTTTTTGTCACAGATAATTCATTTTCGAAAGCATGGAAATTAACTAGGATCATTTAAGCAGTTCTGCAAACTGCTTTTTTTAGCTGTCCACATAGGATGATGTGTGTTTAGAAATGCTAGTGGTAATGTTTTGTATATTTTCCTAGCCATGAATTAGTAAATTTTATCAGAGAAAGAATGTTACAAATTCACAGAGATTATTATTTTTTCAGTCTTTAAAAGATATTATAACATTATGGTCAGGAAATGTAGTTCACTGTTTTGTTTTCACACGTTAATCTGGTGGTAAATATTGCCACCTGTTGTGCAGGAGAACCCATTTCAAATCACACAACAAACTTATTTTGTTTTATTTAAATTTTATATTGTTCATGTGCTTTTCAGCTTGAATTAGATAAGAGAAGTATGTTACTGCTGATATATTCCATGCAAATAACATAACACATGATATTATTGTGAAAAATACTGTGAATCTGTTAATTCAATTTTTTGTTCAAGCATACTTTTAGACAGTTTGTTTGAGCATGAAACAAAAACAAATATTAGATTGTTCTGAGTGAACCACGTGCTTCTTTTGGGTGAAAATCTCTGGTATTTTCACTTTTGCATTTTGTCACTTTTCAAAAATAATGAGTGTTTCACCCATTGAATGAAATGTATCCATTATTAACTCAGTTGAAGCAAATATTCTCCATGTATAAGTTAAACTCGTGTATCATATTTTTCAAGCCTACAGTGTTTATTCATTCTGTGAAGCATGTTGGTCCAGATCTATTGTAACATAAATGTGCCAGCAGTTCAATTCAAATAATGTGTAAAACAAAAATGATAGTGCTTTACAGCATTTTTTAAACACCACAATTGATTAAGAATGGGGTCACTTGTATTAATGAGGTTGTATATAGGCACAAACATTCCTACAACAAGGCAAAGAATATAGTTAATATCTGTGCCACTCAAGAGGTTTTCTAATTTAATTATATCTTAATGTACATATTCAAAGCAATGAATGTTTTTTTGGAGGCTGAAATCTTGTCTCAGCACTTTTCTGGAAGACAGTAGCTCTACTTTACAATGATCTCTCAGTATTGGTGGGCAGGTAGGCTGACAATAATGCCTACTCTCAACAATTGCCTGATGATAATAATGTCACTTAAGTGGGGTGGGTGGGTTGCCTGAGATCAATGCCCATTCACAACTGTGACCTTACTGTATAATAATATTCGGTTGTGGTGGGTTGGTAAGCAGAGAGTAATGCCCATTCACAAGAATAGCCTCACAGTTTATGGATGTAAAGATGGGTTTGGTGGGTAGGCTGACAGCATTGCCCATTATCAAGAATGGGCTCACTGTTTATGGATGTAAAGATGGGTTGGGTGGGTAGGCTGACAGCATTGCCCATTATCAAGAATGGACTCACTGTTTATGGATGTAAAGATGGGTTGGGTGGGTAGGCTGACAGCATTGCCCATTATCAAGAATGGACTCACTGTTTATGGATGTAAAGATGGGTTGGGTGGGTAGGCTGACAGCATTGCCCATTATCAAGAATGGCCTCACTGTTTAAGGATGTGAATGGGTATTAAAATCAATATACTGTTTACATGTGTTTTATTTACTGTTTTCCCAGATTAATACAAAACATTTGCTAAAAATTGCCTTTCTGACTGTATGGTTTGCCTCTACCAAGTCTGACATTTTATTTTCAACCAACCAAGTTGCTTTTATTCGTGTACCTGGTAGATTAATTTCTTTGTGTACCTGGTAGTTTAACTTCTTTCATAGTATGAAGAACTGATTATGACAGTGATGTCACATTCTATTTCATTAATGTTTATAGTAGCTTTAAACAAAAATGAATGAATTGGTCCTGTTTTATGAACATGTATGAACATAGAATTGGAACATGATTCTTCACGTTCTGTAAATCCAAAAGAGAGTTGGATAGCATTCAATTCAGTGGTTTATAGGATTCACGGTAGTAATTCAGTTCCCACAGTGAACCTATGTAAACGCTATGATATTAAAAATTCAGTAACTTTAAATTTCTGAGTGCTCTTGATCAAACCTATATTTAATAGTATAGATGCATCCTAGATGACAGTTTCTGTGTAGAGAAAAGGATATGAGCTGTGACATTTTCAGGACCTGCATGTGTTTGAAACATGTTATTTTTCAGTTCTGTACCAAAGAGCCAGGTGCTGATTTCAGTAATGAGTGTTCCAAACTCAGGACTGTTAAAGGACTGAATTTCCATAAATAAAAAAATGTATCTATTTTTTTGCTTAAAGGTAGGATAATCTCTCAAAAGATTCTTTTTACTAAACTCTATCTTCCATTATCAGCCAATTCTGGGCAGCCAAACCCATATATACTCTATTTTATCTTCTCCCATTTTTCCATACCATTAGTACCATGTGTTTACATCAAACCAGGACAAAATGTTTGCTAGAAGTAAGGCTACCATTCATAAATGGAATGGCCCAATTGCTTCCAGTATCTGCAGGTGTGATAAGACTTATTTTTGGGTCCGACAGAAAAGACGGAATGAGATTCTGGTTGTATAAATGTAAAATAGTCCTGAAAAGACTGATTGATTTATTCAGTATAACTAATTGACTGCTTTATTTATAAGCATTTTCATTGGTATCAATCATTTGTTTCATTTTTTACTTCTACATGTGTTTTCATTCTGTGACTGCTATGAAGTGTATATTTATTTCAGATAAAATGTTTAAGAATATTGGGATTGGAATGTGCAGCAGATCCAAATGAAGAATGCAAGTTCCAGCTAGGCAAAGGAATATGCACTGGCCCATCATTAGTTGTCTGTTGTGCATTCGTCTGTTAAAGCTAATATATTTGTTACTTTTGTGTGTTGGTAAGTGGTATCTTACATGCTCACTAAAAAGTTGTCCAAATGCAAATGGCACAGATCTAGATGTGCAGTTATATGATGCATTAGTAGATCTGGGTCTGTACAGTTGATGGGTAGATCTGGGTCTGTACAGTTGATGAGAATCATTAATAGAATAAAGAGTATAGACCACAATTTGCTGTTACAGATTAGGGTAGTGTTGTTTGCATCTGTGCTCAACTTGTAAGTGAGTATATATTTTACCGCCATTATGGTAGTGTCACAATGTCAAACATGTTACCTTTCAAAGGTTCTAATACATTGTTTCAAGATACACTGTCACAGTGTCAAACATGTTCAATTATAAAGGTTCAAATACAGTATGGTTCAAGATAACATTGTAAGAATATCATACATGATACACAACAAAAGTTATAACACAATATATAAATATATATAATGCTTTATTGTCACAATGACATGTTACATTACAAAGGTTCTAATACAACAAGTATCAATCTACATTGTCACAATGTCATACATGTTACCTTAAAACTTCCGATCCAACATGAGTCAAGATACATTGTCATAATGTTATACATGTTACCTTACAAAGGTTCTAATACAACATGTATCAAGCTACATACTTTGTGCCAATTCTTTTGATGAGCAGCTTATGTGAAGCCCAATGAGCATTTGCTCTCTGTCCATTGAAATAAATATTCAAAGAATTTCCGTGTCAGTTTTATTTTTAAAAAATATGGATATTTTGTTTTTACATAACTGTACTCTCCCTCATAATAATGGCCATTGGTGCCATTCATTATACTGCCTTATAGTGAGATCACCTTATTATGAAAGACATTATTCATATAATTTACTCCCACGTAAACGGGATCCAAGATCATGCCTTATGGCAGGAACTGCGGGCTTTAAAGTGAGAGTGTGCTATATTAAAAAAAGACCCTGGAAATTTATTAACTTAATTTACCTTTTATCCACTGCTTTGGATAGAAAATTGGATATTAAATTCAACTTGTTGGTTCATCTGTTAATGTTCCATCCATCTGTGCCTCTGTCCATCCATCCATTACCCACTAGTTTCCACACAATTACGACTTGAAGTATTACTTAATTTCTATCAAATTTGGTTGGCAACTTATCTAGATAATATTTGGTTGAGTTCAGTTGGGTTTCTTTGTCAGTTTTATATGTTTGCTATGTTATAATGTCTTTTCATCCAGCCATGTGCCTATTACCAATTTCATTTCTGGAAAACAACTTGAGTTGTCCACAATCTAGTTACCAGACTTGACGAGTGGCATTTACTAGGTGTATGGATGAATACTGTCAATTTCTGAGTCAGAAGCCTTGCCTTGGATTATGAGTGACTCTCTACCAACAGAGCTTCTATGACTCCCTACATTATAAACTCATTTACTACATTACCATTGTCACCTAGAGGTATCTTTGGCAAAACTTCACTTCTCTACAGGCAGTGAAAAGTGGTGCACAAAAGTTCCTGGAATTTGTTTTTCGTATACTGCCACCATAAGATGGTCCATATTATGCTAGTATGTTGTCCATATCTCTGCCCATTCATCCTAAATGGTGCTTCTTTTTGGCTTGGAGGAATTTATTCTTCTCCAATAACGCTATGTCTACTCGAATGTACTTCGAATAACTTGCGTTTCTCATAACAGACAATTTTCTTTGTTTAGGTCTGATGGCCATGAAAAGTAATTGTATCTTTATTAAGGGACACAACTAAAAGTTCAGTCTAAACGGAAATATACCTTGATATTTTCTGACAGTTTATATGTTAGAACAAAGTGTTTAGCAAGTAATTGTTTAAGTATATTTTATCCAAATGTTTTATGAAGTTTTTAAATCTTCAGTGTTGACAAATAAAAAAGAAAAGACGTCAACATTTATAAATCTGAGTACACATTTTTAGGGTATATTGGTATATGCTTTGGTTCCACTCCTCAGATTTGTATTAGTCTAGAGCTGAGTTTCTAAATAAAAAATGAGTCCCAACATTTGATCTGCGGTATCAGTAGTAAATGGGGATACCCTACGGACAATGGGAATTAGCATTAAAAACACCCCTGGGACACTCTACGGACAAGGGAAATTTAACATGGCAAAAAATCGTGGGACACTCTACGGACAAGGGGAATTTAACATGGCAAAAAATCGTGGGATACTCTACGGACAAGGGGAATTTAACATGGGATTTTTAAAAAAAAAAATTTTTTAAAAAAAGGGTAGGCAATGGAAAGGCTATCTCTTTTCGAGAAATATGGCTGGCCCTGAAAAGGGCCTTTGGGTTTTTCTTCTTCTTCTTTTATCTTCTTAACTTTTTCCAACATCTTCTTAATTTGTCCATCATTCCTTTCTTCTTTTTCTTTTCTGTTTCCGGCAACCAGTCCGGGTGGCCCATGGCCCTGAACTTCTCTTGGATTTTCATCCAGTTTGTGTTCAGTTTTCCGAATTCATCCTTTTTTCTTCTATTTTCTTCGTCTTTTCTTTCATTGGACCACTTTTCTTTGATCTTCTTGACCTCTTTGGTCAGCACATTCCTCATTAGTTCTTCAGCTTTCTTAAGTTTTTCTAACCCCCACTTTGCGAAACACCAATCTGTCCATTCTACAACGTCTTCTAAAAAGCACCTTGCACTTGTCACATGATCTATTGCTTCTTTTAACTTACCCACTTTGACATACGGTGGGTTAATTAAACCTCTGATTCTCTTCTCCTCATCCTCTATCATTTCTTTCACGATGTTTACGGCTAAGTGCAGGCTGTTTACTTGTCTTGACACGAAGTCTTTTGTCACTTCATACCTCCATTCCTGTTCAACCCTTTCTGCTACACTCAATCCATCTACCATCCAATACCAACTTCCCATAAGATCGTTGTATAAAGCTGAAGCTGCTGGCATCTTCTTGTTTGCTTATTCCGTAGAATGAGCTCCAATGGCCAACACTGTTAGTTTTATACTGAAAGTGCGGACGTGATGGAAAACATCCCCCCTAAAAAACATAAAATTGATCTTACCTAGATCATGACCCAATAACGCGCGGACGTGAAGGAAAACATCCCCCTACTTTTTCATTTCATATAATATAACCCCAACTATTCTCTTCACATACTCTAAGAAACCCATAATCTACTTTATCACTTACAAGCACAAACACACAATCACACAAACACTTACCCTCACATTTTTTAAAGAAAGAGTTAGTGTTTATATTCACACTACTCTACCTACACACATTGGCAAATCGATCGTTATTTCTTTTCTAGAGTATTGGGTAGCCCTGAAAAGGGCTGTTTTGTTTGGAACTTCATGGGCACCTGGTTAATGGTGGCACCTTCCAGGCCTGGCGCCACATACGCATCTTATCCCCCAGTTACTTTTTACCTTTTGGGGGGAGAGAGCAGAGGCAGGATATGTCGCTTCAGAATCCCAATTTTCGCTCTCTGGGATTTTGAAATTTCTTCTCTCCTTTTCCTCCTCCTCTTCTTTGTTTCTTCTTTCCTCTTTATATCTTCTTTCTTCTTCTTCTTTATATCTTCTCTCCTCCTCTTCTTTGTTTCTTCTTTCCTCCTCTCTTATCCATCCCTCCTCGACAATGGCTTCCGCGGCCAGTTCATTTAATATGCGCCTGGCATATTCCAGATGCACATGAAGCTCCAACAGTTTCTCAAGTCTCGTTCATTTTTTGGTGTTGATCAATCAACAAGGGTAGCTGGACTGCCGAACGAGTTTCAATTTATACTGAAAGCGCGGACGTGAAGGAAAACATCCCCCTAATAACATAAAATTCATCTTACCTAGATCATGACCAAAAAAAACAACAATGCGCGGACCTAAAAGAAACACTCACTCACTTTTTATGCTACCCATTACTATTTAAAATTTTTTATAAATCACTTCAATGGACTATCCACATACTCAAATCAATCCAATCTAACCCCAAATTTACACCTCAAACACTAAGAAAATATATCATTTTAATCTACTATCCACACCAACTTATTTTTTTAAGCTCTTACTAACACTAACTCACCAACACATACCCTCACATTTTTAATAGCAAGAGTTAGTGTTTATTTTCACACTACTCTACCTACTCACATTGGCAAATTAATAGTTATTTCTTTTCTAGAGTATTGGGTAGCCCTGAAAAGGGCTGTTTTTTTGTTTTGCTATGGCATTCTTTTTTTAGTTTCTAAGAATGCGATGTCCTCTGAGGATAGACTTTCTGGCAATAGGTCTGCTTCTTCGGAAAGAGAAGAAGAACTCTTTGGTGTCGATACGGCAATCGACAAAGCCTCTGTCAGGTTCAGGTTGCTGCTGCTGCTGTTCTTGTTGTTGCTGTTGCTGCTGTTTTTGAAGTCTGTACTTCTCTGTCCATTCTTCTTTTTCCCTGTTCACTTCTTCTCTGAAGAGCTCTTCTATTAGGTCTTCAGTGATTTTTAACATTCTCACATTCTCTATTTCTTCTGGCTTCGGTATCAGACTGTGTCTGACCCTATGCAAATTCACGTAGGCTTCGTTGAGCTTAGCTAGTTTGGAGCACATCTTCGTAGGAGGATGAGTCGACAATGGATGGTTAGACTGGGAACAAACCGGTTCTTAAAGTTAAAGCGCGGACGTGAAGGAAAACATCCCCCACACGGTTTTTCTAGCCGCAACGTTCATGAGAGAGATAGTAAGAAATGAAAGAGCATCAATCCAACATTCTTATAGCTAAACAAACCACAAAAGCATTTTTTTCAAAACACAACATTTTTTTATTCAAAAATCACTTAACACTTAACAACAACATTTCTAACATTTTTAACAATAATCCAACACTATAACATCAAACAATTTTTTTCTCAATGGACAATCTACTTTAAACAGGGCTGACAACGTTGTGAATGAAATTGTGATTTCCACTGTTGGAAATCATTAGGCCATTGATGGACACTACGTTTCCTAGCTTGAGACAAAAGATAAGCATAATGGTCACAAAACCATCGATCTACTTTCACATCGTTTCTAGAAGAAGAACGAGGATCGAAATGAGTCACTAAATGTTCTAAGGAATAGCCCAGGCTGCGATGATGCAGAAAATACACACAGTACTGTCCACACACCAAGGAATCTGTGCCTTGTAATTTCACATTATTGAATCGGGTGGTTTGAGCATTTCTTCTCATAAAGTCAATGATATCGTCTTCCAAAGGGGGCAATCCGTACGAATCGAAATATTCCACACATCCTTCTTGAGGAAAGTAGACGGCTACCCAGTGGGTTCCTGGGAGATGACTGTCGTCCGTGTTGATCACGTAAGCTTGATGGTCTTTAGGTTTGCGATGAGGGAGTTCATCTTTAGCACAGACGACAGGATTCCAAGAAGCCGTATACGAACTGTGGTTCAAAAGGTAATAAAGTTCCCAGGTATCCATTTGTGTTGTTTTCTTCTTCACAGGTAATAATAAGTCATCAATTCGATCCTGACTTTTTGCTTGAAAATGTCTGACGAATAAACGGTTATTCGTTCTGTTTCCTCACTCTGATTTAGGAGAGCTTCGATACGATGGATCTCTTGAGTGGTTAATGGTGGACAAGAATGTTCACGCAAGTCTTTATACCACTGGTGCAACACGTCTTTGTTCGAGATGAGACTCCAAGCTTCGTCCAGATACTCGTCCAATTTTTCTTCTTGACTCAACATCAGGCATTTATCGTGTTGAATTTGACTGGGATGATCGTTTTGACATCCATAACAATTTTTCTTGATCAATTCCGTCATTTTGTCAACCAAGTGTTTGGCAAAACAGGAGACTAAATGGGCTTCTTGTTCTGGCCATCTCGACTTCATCATGATCACTTCTTCTTTTTCCTCACATTCCATCTCCAAAGTTTCTCCACTAGGTAAAGAGGGACAACAGTCTTCCATGGTTTCTAGTAATCTAGGATGACTTCTCTCAAACTGTTGATTTCTATGGTATTATCGAATTCTGCATACAGGATGACGTTCCCTGTCTCTTTCAGTGGTTCTGCAAACTGAAGTTCCACACGAATCTGGCCTGATTTTATAGGGTGGAAATGTCCCTCGTCGCTGCCTTGGTCTGGAGTGAAATCGAAAGCCCACAAAGCGTAGCCTCCTGCATAATCCTCGTACGTAATACCGTGACTGGTGTTGGTTCCTAACTGTCCGGTGGCTTCGTACAGGGACAAGTACGATCTCAAGTAATTCTTCTCTTTAAAGTCAGGTTCGAAAGGTCGGGTACACAAGGTTTTGCCATCGCGACTGACTTCGATTTTCTTCACGTTAAAGTGTTGAAAGTTGAAAGGATTTTGAGCGAAGGCTCCGTTGAAGGCTGAATTCGAGACCATACCAAGGATCAAACGTTTGGGTAGCTGTCCTTGGAACAGATGATCTTCGATCATGGAATGATGTCCAACGGGAATGGTGAACGTTTTCACTTCCACGCGTCGTATGGGATACTTGGCGGTCGTTCTGCTCAACGTTTGACTGATGTCGTTACCTACTTTGGGTAACACTTCCACGCGTCGTACGTAGAGTTTGGCCTCTTCGATTTTGCTTTTAGGAGCCTTAGCATCCTCAGCCAACAAATGGAAAGCGGTACTGCTACGATTCAGTCTCAAGCGGACATTGACTCCGTTCAGCAAATATTTCTCTTGCAACCACATGTCCAAATGCAAACGATCCATCAGTTCTAAACTCTTCTTATCTAAGATTTTGAGTTCTCTTTGCTCAAAGCCGCTATTGGTTCCATCTACAAGGTCGAACTTGCCCGCTTCGTCAGGTTCCCACAGCACACAAGCATTGAGATGGGTATCCTTGGCATCTATTCCGTACGTCAAGAGATTTTCCAGGTAGGCACGGTAAGGGTAAGTATCCATGCTGCTGCTGACCAGTTTGTTATTCAAGTACAAGTCCACTCCACTAAACAAGGAATGCATGAAATTGTTGACGGGAGCTATATTCTCAGTGTCATCTACTGCACCATCATCCTTATCTAGAACTTTGACTTTCAAGTACAAGTAACTGCTATTCAGATCGATGTAATCTTCGGGCTGTCCTTTGATTTCAAACTCGATGGGAGCTGAGGCTGTCAATGAGGAGACGGGATGAAATTCCACCCATTGAGATTCTTGCATCGTCATCATGGTGGGGGGCATGGCAAACAGATCCAGTTCCGTCTTGGAACAAGCGCAAGACTCTCGGTGCATCATTTTTTCTCTGTGTTTCAATAATCGAAAACGTCTAAGTCTCGAACGGTTCTTCTTTTCTTAGCCTTTCTCGCTTGAAGTCTGGTGAAAGGGTGTTTTCTTCGTCGTCTCTTTCTGCCTTGTCCTTGCTGAATGCCTGACTCGGTAGCGTGCAGAACATTTATAGGTGTGTCTCGTCGGCCCAAAATGTCTTTGCCCGTTTGCAGCAAGACATTTTTGCCTGCCCTCATGAAGGCTTCTTTAGGGTTTTGTTTGTCGATGATGACATTTTGGAGAAATTCTTTGCCTTGCCTCAGTGCCGCATCTTTCAAGGCGTGCAATCCGCGTGTCACCATCGGTTTCAAGACTGGGGCCACCGAACGAAAGGCCGATTTTAACATGTCTCCTAAGCCGTGTCCTCGCTGTCGTGCAACCCCTCGGTACACTGGATACATGACTTACTTACGAGTCGTGAGAAAACCGTTTTCGAAAATGGAGTTTCACCGTGACTTTTCCTTTGGTGAATGAAATATTTTGTCCTAAATCTCCTTTTATAGTAATGTTGACCGTGTCCAAATACGACTTGCTGACAGGTAAATAGTGAGGATGGACAAATTCGCGGTGGACGTGGTAAGTGTTTCCACCTTCCTCGTCAGCGTTTGCGGCAGAATCCACTTTGAAAGGAACGACACGCAGTAACGGCACAGAGGTGTGTCCCACCACGTTATACTCCACCACATCGGAGTACACGAACATCAAATTTAGTCCTTGGTTCAGTTCTACCGGGGTACGAAAATACTTGGCAAAAGTATCGTTGTCAGAAATGACTAGTAATTCGCCTTTTTGTTGTTCTACTTTCTTCCTCAGCTCCATGTCACCGCCCAACATGTCAAACAATTCAGGACAAAATAAGAAAGACATGATTTTGGGCCCCTCAGGAAATTTTATCAGGAAGCGACGAGCTGTTTTGTGGTACTCCAGGGTGACACTTTTTTTGACACTTTCCAAAGCTTTCAGAAACACGCCATTAAACTTGGTGGCTATGGTGTTGACCAAATGTTGACCACTAAAATAATAGCCTGGGGGAATGAACAAGTGATAGGTGGTCCACTTTAGATTTGGTGTACGGGTTTTCTTGTCATATTTGCTATGGGTATCCAAGTACTGTTGCATTTGTTCGTCATGAACTTCCACATCAAATTTATTTTGATTGGGAAGGACATTGAGGACTTGGGTCGGGTGAATCATTTCTACTAAAGCCACTTCCCAATGGGCTTCGTGATCTAAGGGGATGGCTTGAGGTAATTTGGCCGTGTAACAGCACAACGTGTTATTGGGAAACACCTCCATGGAACTGTCACTGGGTAAGGTCAAGTAAAATTGGTTTTCGTGACTCATAATTCTAGAGTTCTGTGGCTGTCCGAGGGGATATTACTGGACGTCAGAGGCGTGTCTCCGCCCAAAATGGGGTTGTTGTTGGAGTGGTGACTGGCACTGGCACTGGACACAACGTTCCCGTTCGAGGAGAATTTCAGGGAGGGATTGGGAAGCAGGTAACCGATGCAACTGCTCAATAAAATGGTCCACAATTGTTTGTCTCCTTGTTGCAAACTCAAATTGGCGATGGCTGCCCCGATGACACAATACACCACGAAGATTTGGCAGAAAAAGACGATTTGCGTTTTAGGCACACGTTCTCCACACCACACCCACAAGGGTTGTTTTTGTAAATCTTGCACAGAAGAACTAGGGGAAGAAGGAGGAGTGGTCGACGTAGCTGCGTCTGCTGTGTGAAAGGGCATGATGGTCACTTCTTCTTTTTATAGTCGATGACTTGCGAAGCATCGATCCAAGAATCGAAACTGGGTGGATATCCTTTCCAACGTACTTTGACTTCTTTGACACGTCGTTTGCCCACTTTACGGGTTCTGCGTTCGAGAATGCTTTCGATGTCGTACACGTCGTCTTCTTTTTTGGTGACACGTTGTAACTCGGGCAAATAAAACGTTCCTTTGAGTACTTCTCCGTTCATGTCTTCCAATTTATAGACGGCAGGATGACGGCCATGCACTCGTCCAGTGACGCGAAACAATTCGGTCGTCCAGTTAGGTAAGTAACCTTTGTCGAAAGTGCGTTTGGTTTTGCCAATGCGCACCCAATCTCCTACGGTCAACTCTGCACTTTTCTCGGGGACAGCCCTCGTCGGGGACGTACCAAACAGACGCTCAAACACCAGCACTTCGTTGTCGGGAGTCACGTCTTGCGGGGCACGTCCGATGCTTCGATGGTAAGATTGGTTGTACGCTTGCACCAGGTGCGGTAAGATGTCGATGTACTTCAGAGTGTGGTGATGCGTAAAATATTTCCACATGCGTTCTTTCAAAGTACGTTGAAAACGTTCCACGATGCTGGCTTTGGTTTCGGGATTCTCGGTGGTAAAAAAATGAATGTCACGTTTCTTTAATTCTTTTTGGAAAGCTTAGTTCAGAAATTCGGTGCCTTTGTCCGTTTGCCATCGAAGAGGGTGACGACCGCTTTGTTTCAACACCCGTTGCATGGCTCGCACTAACTCGCTGCTCGATTTGGAAGTCAAGGGCACGACCCAAGCAAATTTGGAAAAGACGTCGATGACACAGAACAAATATTTGTAACCACGATTGTAGCTGGCCAAATGAGAGACATCGGCTAAATCGGCTTGCCATTGATGATCGATGCCTTCCACTCGGATGCGACTTCTGGCAAACTTGCGTCGAATGGGTTTGTGTAAAGTGTAGGTAGCTTGTTCTTGTAACCATCGTTGCACTTGAGGTAAACGGAGACTTTTCAGTCGCGTTTTGGCAGCACGATACAATTTTTGAACTCCTGCGTAACCTGCAGGATGCGAGGGATCGTAGTAAATGCTGGCTAAGACTTTTTCCATTTTTTGTGTTGGTGTGTTAATAAGTCACCCACTCTTCGGTGATGCTACTTTGGGTGGGTCGAAAGGGTGGTTTGGAAACGGATTTACGTGTCCGATGGGCTACGGGAGTAGAAGTCGAAGGTAGTGGAGGTGGCAATGGAATGGCTTTGGTTTTCTTTTTTTTTTTCGCTTCTGGTTTCCCTTCTTTCTTTTTCACTTCTGTCGAAGGAGGCGTGGACATCATCTTTTTAACCCAAGCTTTCATTTCTTCTCGTTGGGGTGTGGGGGACGGGGTCAACAAGGATGCTGCAATCTTACTCGAAATGGGAGCTGCTGACGGTGTTTGAAACACTTCGCGCATCTCTTCTTCCTCAGGTCTTTGTGGGGTAGCATCTCTGGTGACCCTTGGGGATGGAAGTGGTGGTGGTAATGATGATGGTGCTGGACTTTTCATCAAGGTCTTAAAATCTTTTAGAGTGGGTAAAGCTGTTTCGTCTAAAGCTTTCTGGTGAAAGAGTTGCAGTCTTTGCAAGAGTTGACCGTACTTTTGCGATTTTTCTGTTTCGGACAAATCTTGGCGATCCATCAAGGATTGCAATTCGTGTTGTAACTGGGACATCTCGCTCAAATTGGGATTGGGAGGTAAATGCGGGGTGCGTTGTTCTTGCCACCGATGGTATTCCATCCATCGTTTGTAAGGCACTAAAGCTAGTTTTCGTCCTTCCATGGGGTTGTCAGGGGTCGATTCTGAGATCTTGGGACTTCCGAGGGCCTTTTTATCTTGCTCCCACCAGTCCTCCCAACATGGTTCCCAAGACTCCTTTCAGTATGGGGCCAAACAAGAGGGGTAAAATGCCTCCACGTTGGACCAACATCTTCTTTTTTTGACGAATGGGAATTTTCTTTTGAACCATTTTTCGAAGAACGTGACGATGTTTGCCTAAGCATTGTTTCTGGTGTTTGGACAAAGGGATCGTGCCTTTCAAAACGTTCAAACAACATTCGCACACGGTATCGATGACCTCTTTGGAGGCCGTTTGAATGAGTTTTTTTCGTAGGGGTGGAGAAGCTTTGGACAGGACAGATAACATGTCCCCATGTTTGGCTAAACGTGGTGGCAGTCCTTTCCTTTTCTTTCCTTGGGGTTTTCTGGAGGGTGACATCTTTGAGTCTTCAGGAGCACCAAAAAACACTGATATCCTACTCGGTCACAGGCCTTTTTTATACTGGAACGCGTCGCCATTGATTGTCCTTACATCGTATCAGTTTGAGGACAGGCATGACACGTCGTGCAGGGGTACGTAACGGACTAAATCGAGCCAGTTCTTGCTTGGACAAATCCAGTAAACTTTGTAACATGCCCGATCTTTCATGGACTTTGATTTTGGGAGAAGGTACTTTGTGAGCAGCAGCCACTGCCACTAAATTGGAAGGTCCTGCCACTGGGGAAGTTCTTTTGGGGGTCATCAACGGAGAAGTTCTTGGTGTAATCAACGTCTCCAAGTACTCTTCAGTTCCTGGTGACATCAACGGAGAAGTGGACAAACGTGAGGCTGTCGGAGACGCTGTGGCAGGTCGTGGTTTGCGAGTGTAAGGCTGCGTCCTGGCCGCAGTGCCTCTCTTGCGACTAGTTTTCTTCTGTGGACTTTTCTTTTTCTGAGGACTTTTTCTCTGTTTCTTTTTCTGGGGGCTTCTTTTCTTTTTTCGGGGTGGTGTCTGGTAAGAGGAGGGTCCCGCCACTGGAGAAGTTCTTCTCTTTGGGGACCTGGTCTTTTTCTTCTTGGGCCTTCGTTGAACTTTTGTCTTAGGGATAACTTTGGGGGCATTAGGATCCCATCTTAAGAGTGAGCGAATGATGACCCCTCCTAGAGTACCGCTCCCTCCAGGTTTCAAAATGATTTGTTTTTTGGTTTGAGTGTCGATGCGGGGATCGGCCAGTTGGACCAAAGCGACTTTGTTTCGATCGAAAAAGCGTTGGGTTTGATGAGGAATCTGAATGATTCCTTGGAGTAATTGACGTGCCGTCACCGTGAACCATCGTAAGACTTCTTTGAGACCAGCTTCTAAGACACGAGCTCGTGTTTGTGGATCTTTTTCTCGACTGATGCCATACAAGGCACGAATCAATTTGACGGGAAGATGCGACTGAAGGGACGTCATGTTCGCACTGAGTGTGAGACAGACGAAAAAGGGTCTGAGGTTTTTATAGATTTTTTGATGGGGAGTGAAATGAAGTCGAGGACGGAGACGTGTACAGGACAGGCCCTCCGTCTTGGCACCAGTGGTGAAACAAGTGGGTACGAAATCGCAAATCCTCGGGAGTGGTAGGTTTCAAATCGACGAGTAAATAGGCGTGTGGCGTTTGAGTGGCATCGTCGTACGCCTGAGTCAGCCAAGGCGTTCCTAACTGTTTGGCTAAGACTTGCACTTGCGATTTATCTCGAGGGCTTTTAAACAAGACCACGTAATGCGCATTGAGACTGATGGTGCGATGGGCTTTACTTTGTTGAAACAAATTTTGGGTGATGTAAACGACACTGGCATTACGGTGATGCCCTTTGCGCGTGAACCACAATTTAATTTCTTCTTCGTCTTCTCCTAACATGTCGTCGAAAATGACCAAATGGGTTTGACGGGAGTCAGAGACGATGCCGTCGTCTTCTTTAGGAATGCCTTCCACAAACACGATGGAATCGCCTTGACTTTCTCGCAAGAGGCTGTACGCCGATTGCCACTCTTTGTAACACCACACGATCCGTTGAGGTGGTCGATCGATCAAATGATGTTTATGTTCGATCAAACGTTTGACGAATTCGGTTTTGCCTGAACCGCTAGGTCCAGCAATGAGCATGTTAAAGGGATGGCGAAGATACAAAGCCTCCCAACTGGCACGATCTAAGTGTTCGTCGATGACTTTGACAGTAGAGGAAGAGGGAGCAGAGACAGCAGAGGTAGCCATGGTGTGAGAAATGTCACTTGTGACACGAAAAACAAACAAGACAAGAGTTTATATACTTTTTTCAGAACACGTTTATTGAATGTTTCAAATATGAACACGAAAGACAAAAATACATACAACCCAAATAGTGATGTACAGGAATATAAAACACAGCAAAGCGATCAAAGTGGAATATAAACAAGTGTCTGTACAACATGTTTTGGGTAACCAAGATGTCCTAGGGACAGTGTGTAATGTTCTTACAGTCTCTACATGAGGTATTGTCACACAAGTGTCCTCCCGGAATGACCTTTCAGGAATGTCCATGACAGTCCTGTCCTGAAGCGAGTGGTTGTTCTCGGTGACGGGTTCTTCTGGCACCGTCACTAACACAGGTTGAAAAGTAACTTTTTTCCTTGAACAACTCTTGTGCATACTGAGCCACTTCTTGGGTCCAAGCCTCAAAACCCCCCTTTTTCCAGTCACGAACATCTGTCCAATGAGGGTGTAAGTCACAAGCTACACACACATCGTCATACACGTCTTGGGTAGCTAAAAGTTGACGAATCTTTTTTTCCTGTTGAGGTCGAGAAGTATCCAGATGAAACCGCAAGGCTTTGAGCAAAAGGAGTTTTTCGTGACCATTTAAGGCCATGGAGGTGGTAAGTACTGATCGTAAAGAGTCCACAAAGAATCGGCTGGTAAACGAAATCCCAGAAAACAAGTCACTAAGACACACACCACTTGTCGTCCCAAATTGAATGGATAAAGTTCTTGTAATAATCGATGGTAATGATCCACGGTTTGAATATGGTCATTGAGTTCCTTCCACGGAATCTGTTGGATGACATACGACATAAGTCGTGGCATAGCTGCCTGTTTTTATAGTCTCTTTGTTTCGAAAAGAATACACGTACTTTCTAGCCAGTGATGTTCGTTTTCCAGTGGGGAATCTAAATCTTGCATACTGTAACCGAAACGTCAGAGTTCGATTAGAAGTTTCCTCTTCCGCTAAGTAGATTCCACGTAAAATATGTTGGTAATCCTTTACCTCGTCTTCCTCAATGGGTTGCTCTAGGTGAATCTCGAAGTAACCAAATGATCAACACGTGAATCATCGGGGGCCTGGAAGTATTGAACAAGGTCTGACCACTGAAACAATTTCTGACGAATCAGTTCTCTTATACCCTTCAGGTACCAGTGGTTAAAGATCTGGTGACGTAACGGATGCAATTGTTCTTTACGTTTCACTTGTATTTTGACCAGCTCTCGGTAAATGCGTTCTCTCAACTCCACAGGCAAAGCACGAATGTTCTCTTGTAAAGTATCCATGAATAGGTCATACTAAATCCTCTTTGGTCTGACACAAGAAATGTACTCTTTGCACAAACATGGTTTCACTTCAGTGTCGAATTTAAATCGTTGAGTCACTAATCTACACATTACAATTCGTTCAGAAGTTTCCTCTTTCACTAAGTTGACATTGTGTTCAAGATGTTGGTAATTCGTTAACTCTTCCTCTGGAATTCGATGCAGTACGTTTACAATGATGTAACTACAATCGTCCATACCAAACCAATCCTTTTTAAAACTAGAGGATCGTTGATCAATGTCTGTCCGATGGAACACTTTCAATTGAATCAATCCTTGTATAGCTTTCAGGTACCAGTGGTTCAAACACCGGTGACGTAACGGATGCAATTGTTCTTTACGTTTCACTTGTATTTTGACCAGTTCTCGATAAATGCGTTCTCTCAACTCCACAGGCAAAGCACAAATGTTCTCTTGTAAAGTATCCATGAACAGATTATTATGGTAAGAAGTTACTTCAATGTCTCGGTCCCACTAAGGGTAAGTAATGACAATTCGGTGACCATCGAGCATGTTCTACGTAGGCCGAATCTTGCGGTTCCCAGTGGTGAAGTGACACACCGCAACTGAAGCACTTGACTTTATCTCCTTCGCCCAAGTAGAAAAATCCGGTTCTGGCTAATTCTTCGGGGGTCGGTCCTCCCAGATACTTTGGCCATTTTCCTTTGAACGATTGAAGACGATTTTCAAAGTCGCAGTATTCCGACAAACACACAGGAAACGAATATTCGTTTTTCACAGGTTCGTTTCGATGAGGGTTGGGTGACAGGAACAGGAGTTTGCTCAGGGCTGGATGACATCCGTAGGGGGGTAGACGTGAAGGTGAACATTCCCCTTTAAAACGAAACCCAGTAAAATGTCCAAGAGGATGAGCGGCATCACTTTCGCATCCCACAGGTTTGACACGCACAGCATCACTTTCCATGATAGGGGTAGGGGCACTAAAGTTCCCATGATGCTTTACGGCATCGCTCAGGTCACAAGGTACAGCATCGTACCCATCGCAAGGCTCACAATCGCACTCGTCTGCAAACTCCGTTACGCAATTACAATGGTAACCACATGGACAATCGCAGTTTCCTTCCGGACATTTTCCGTCGCAATGCATGGGTCTTATCCATCCAGTATTAGTCACACTAGAGGAAGATACAACTTTTTTACAATCCCCAAACTGGAACGATGCCTCTTTCAAAGTATTCATCTTGTTCGCTCGGTCTTGGTAGTCACAATGAACTATCGATCTTCCCTAGGGTTCCTTTTTTATATACAGACCAATACCGACGTGACCGTACGGCAACGTAAAGTGATTGGGAAGTCGAACTCGTTTCTGGTATACAATTTGATAGACTTTTTCCAAGGGTCGACTGACGATGTGGTGAGTGGGTAAACGTACAATCTTGTTCGGTTGATAAGTGGTCACTTTAAAGTTTCCATCCTCTCCCGATTGCAAGGCTTCTTTCAATACCCCAAAGTTGACCACTCGACTGGTACGATGATTCAGAGTCAGTCCTTTCACTTTGCACGTCGTGTGCACTTCTCCTTGTTTGTCCCGGTATTCGTAGCCGTAATTTTTGGGACCGCCACTGACGAAACTTAGAATCTTGTCGTCGGGATGCTCGTCTGTCCAGGCTCCTAAACGGTCTCCTTCGATGTCAGGGTGATGTTGAATCGGGTGATGGATGTAGATGCAACTGTCCGTGTCAAAGTACAGGACGCGTTCTTCTAACAGTTCTAAAGCTTCGTACAATTTTAAGCGAGCATGAGCTGTCACGTAAGCCGCAATGATGACATTTCCAAAAGGGTCGTCTTGTACAAAGTCCAGATCTTCTTCGTAATTGACCAAGATCAAATCCTCTCGAACGACGTCCACGTGTTTCATGTATTTGGTTTTGTCGTGAATCATCTGGAAGTAGCGGAAAGGTTCTGTCAAATATTCCGTCTTGGGTAAACACGGTCGTTGTGCCATTTTACCCCACAAGCAATTTAACATCACTTTGGCAAACGATCGCCTGCCTTCGTTTTTTTCGATGTGGTCTAAAGAGATGCCTTCTTGTTCGTAGTATTTCTCTTTGAATTTTATTTGGTCTTCGGGAGTGTGACACCAGGAAGGATAGCCGCTGGCTTCTTGCTTCAGTTTCAAAAAGGCATCCACGTAGTCGGCGAAAATGCCTTTCTGAGTAGGGTCACCCTTGTGGTACTGTTGTGTCTTGGGAAAGTGGCAAATTTCGTACACTTCTAACAGTTGGTATCCCATGTCCAGAGCTTTGAACAATTCTACGCTGACCCAGGTTCCCGTCAAGGCACGTTCTTCCTGGGTATGCTGACAAGGTTGGTCTTGGTTGCACGTTTCGGCACAAGTACGGCACAAGGGAAACATCAGTTTGCCTTGACAATGGTGAGGTAAGACGGGATGGTATAGGTTCGTGGGAGGCAAAACTTTGCACTTGATCAAGCCTTCGTATTGTCGAATGTTGACCAGGTCGATGTGTTCCGTCAGCATTTGCGGGTGCCCTGTAGGAAAGCGACAATATTTGCACACGTAGGGATACAGCGAACACACATCCAAGTATTTGATTTCTTCTCCTTTCTCTTCGTCGGCTTGGTACAGCAAACAGGTGGCATTGGTCCTTCCTCCGTACAAACTATCCCTCGGGTTCAACGGGTCCATGAACTGGTAACTTTCCACGAGGCGTTTAAACTCGGGATCGGTTTTCATACGGTGATCGTACTCGTGTTCCCACATTTCCACCACTTGGTATCCTTGCTGTTCTAACTTTAGGCGTCGCTGACAAGTGTCCTGGTACAGGTCTTCCATGGTTCGTTGCAAAAACTGATTCTTGGTGCCACGGTCAGGGTAACAGACGGGACATCCGTGAAATAAGCAACCGTTAAACTCGTACACGATCTTGGGGTTTTCTAAGTCCCAGCCATCGACCGAATACGTTCCGATGGTCTTTTCGCCCCCTCCGTTGCGGGCATGCTGAATCCACTTGTCTTCCTTGTCGCACAAGTAATGTAACCAACGTAGGGCTTTGACCGAGTATTGACGTTTGACAAAGTGGGTCGTTTGAGGACTGATGACAGCCACGGTCTTTTCAGGCATGAATCGTTGTCGATACACTAAGGAACACGCTTTGGCAATGGTGCAAGCTTCTTTCAAAGGATCGACCCCTCCGTGTTCCATGAACAGTTCTCGAAATTTTCCACAGCAACGCCGTAAAATGTCCACGTCGGAACGACAATACTTTAGCATTTCTTCCTGAAAGTCGAAAGGGTCCGAGGCGTGAATCTGGTACCAAGCGTAGAAAGCTTCTCGTTGTTCGGTACGCATGTTGTCGGGGTCGTAATAGTGAGCCTCTGGTAAATGGGGTAGAGTGTGTCCAGTGCCAGTGTCAGTCACCACTCCAACAACAACAACAACAACCCCATTTTGGGCGGAGACACTCCTCTGACGTCCAGTAACCCCTCGGACAGCCACAGAACTCTGGAATTATGAGCCACCAAAACCAAGTTTACTTAACCTTACCCAGTGACAGTTCCATGGAGGTGTTTCCCAACAACACGTTGTGCTGTTACACGGCCAAATTACCTCAGGCCATCCCATTAGATCACGAAGCCCATTGGGAAGTGGCTTTAGTAGAAATGATTCACCCTACACAAATCCAAAACATCACTGAAAAGCAAAACACTTTTGAGGTCGAAATCATGAACGAACAATTGCAACAAACCATGAATGAAATCGGGTTTTCAGGGGTCACAAGACCATCCAACAATCCACTCTTCAGTATCTACACCTTGAAAATTTCGTCAGGGTTTTATTTTAGTGGCCAACATTTGGTGGATACCATTACTTACAGGTTCGAGTTAGCCTTTGGCAAAGCCCTGAACAGAATAAAAAAAGTGTCACCCTGGAGTACCATAAAGTGGCTCGTCGCTTATTAATGAAATTTCAGGATACTCAAACGTTGTCCATCATTTTTAATCGTGACTTGTTTGATATTTTAGGTGGAGACACAAAAATGGCTCCACATTTTAAACCGAAGATCAACAGCAATACGGAATTTTGCAAGTTTTTTAGATTCCCTGTAGAACTGAACCAAGGACGGAATTTGGTCTTTGTGTACTATGATGTGGTGGAGTATAACGTGGTGGGACACACCTCCGTGCCGTTACTGCGTGTCATTCCTTTCAAAGTGGATTCTACCATGACCAGTGACCAGGAAGGTGGAAACACCTATCATGTTTACCGCGAATTTGTACATCCTCACTTTTGCCGGTCAGTAAGTCGTATTTGGACACGGTCAACATTGCTATAAAAGGAGATCTGGGACAAAATATTCCATTCACCAAAGGGAAAGTCACGGTGAAACTCCATTTTCGAAAACGGTTATCTCACGATTCGTAAGTCATGTATCCAGTGTACCGAGGGGTTGCTCGACAGCAAGGACACGGTTTAGGAGATATGCTAAAATCAGCTTTTCGTTCGGTGGCCACAGTCTTGAAACCGATGGTGACACGCGGATTGCACGCCTTGAAAGATGCCGCATTGACGCAAGGCAAAGAATTTCTCCAAAATGTCATCATCGACAAACAAAATCCCAAAGAAGCCTTCATGAGGGCAGGCAAAAATGTCTTGCTGCAAACGGGTAAAGACCTTTTGGGCCGACGAGAAACACCTATAAATGCCCTGCACGCTACCAAGTCAGGCATTCAGCAAGGACAAGGCAGAAAGAGACGACGAAGAAAACACCCTTTCACCAGACTTCAGACGTCTAAAGCTAGAAAGACAAAGAAAAGAAGAACCGTTCGAGACTTAGACGTTTTCGATTATTGAGAAAGAGAAAAAAATGATGCACCGAGAGTCTTGCGCTTGTTCCAAGTTGGAACTAGATCTGTTTGCCATGCCACCTACCATGATGACCATGCAAGTGGGTGGAATTTCATCCCGTCTCCTCTTTGACGGATTCCGCTCCCATCGAGTTTGAAATCAAAGGACAGCCCGAAGATTACATCGATCTGAATAGCAGTTACTTGTACCTGAAAGTCAAAGTTCTAGATAGGACAGGAGGTGATATAGACACTGAAGCAGTAGTTCCCGTCAACAATTTCATGCATTCCTTGTTCAGTGGAGTGGACTTGTACTTGAATAACAAACTAGTCAGTAGCAGCATGGATACTTACCCTTATCGTGCCTACCTAGAAAATCTCTTGACGTACGGAATAGACGCCAAGAACACTCATCTCAATGCCTGTGTGGTATGGGAAGCTGACGATGCAAACCAGTTTGAAATATTTGAAACTGATACAAAGAAAGAACACAATGAGGGATTTGTAGAACGAAGAAACAAAATCAAAGATGGAAAGAGTTTAGAACTGATGGATCGTTTGCATTTGGACATGTGGTTGCAAGAAAAGTATTTGCTGAACGGGGTGAATGTCCGCCTGAGACTGAATTGCAGCAGTACCACTTTCCATTTAACGGCTGATAGTGACGATTACAAAACCAAAATCCAAGAAGCCAGTCTCTACGTACGACGTGTGGAAGAGTTACCTAAAGTGGGAAACGACATTAGTCAGACGTTGAGTAGAACGACCGCCAATTATCGGATACGACGCGTGGAAGTGAAAACTTTTACCATTCCCAAGGGGCAACGATCCATGATCGAAGATCATCTGTTCCAAGGACAGCTACCCAAACGTTTAATCGTTGGTATCGTTGAGAATACAGCCTTCAACGGAGCTATCGCTAAAAATCCTTTCTACTTTCAACACTTTGGGGTGTCCAAGATCGAAGTCAGTCGCGATGGTAAAACCTTGTGTACCCGACCTTTCGAACCTGACTTTGAGAAGCAGAATTACTTGAGATCGTACTTGTCCCTGTACGAAGCCACGTTACAGTTAGGAACCAACACCAGTCACGGTATTACGTACGAGGATTATGCAGGAGGTTATGCTTTGTTGGCTTTTGATTTCACTCCAGATCAAGGCAGCGACGAGGGACATTTCCACCCTATAAAATCCGGCCAGATTCGTGTGGAAATTCAGTTTGCAAACCGAGACCCTGATGAAACGGTGAACGTCATCCTATATACAGAATTTGACAATACGATAGAAATCAACAGTTTGAGAGAAGTCATTCTAGATTATTAGAAGCCATGGAAGACTGTTATCCCTCTTTACCTAGTGGAGAAACTTTAGACATGGAATGTGAGGAGACTGTGGAAGAAGTTATCATGATGAAGTCAAGATGGCCAGAACAAGAAGCCCATTTAGTCTCCTGTTTTGGCAAACACTTGGTCGAAAAAATGACGGAATTGATCAAGAAAGTGTGCTATGGATGTCGAAACGATCATCCCAGTCAAATTCAACACGATAAATGCCTGATGCTGAGTCAAGAAGAAAAATTGGACGCGTATCTGGACGAAGCTTGGAGTCTCATCTCTGACGAAGTCGTGTTGCATCAGTGGTATAAAGACTTGCGTGAACATTCTTGTCCACCATTAACCACTCAAGAGATCCATCGTATCGAAGCTCTCCTGAATCAGAGTGGGGAGACGAAGCGAAGAAACTGTTATTTGTCAGACATTTTCAAGCAAAAAGTCAGGATCGAATTGATTACTTATCATTACCTGTGAAGTAAACCACACAAATAAATGGATACCTGGGAACTTTATTACCTTTTGAACCACAGCTCGTACACGGCTTCTTGGAATCCTGTCGTCTGTGCTAAAGATGAACTCCCTCATCGCAAACCTCAAGACCATCAAGCTTATGTGATCAACACGGACGACAGTCATCTCCCAGGAACCCACTGGGTAGCCGCCTACTTTCCTCAAGAAGGATGTGTGGAATATTTCGATTCGTATGGATTGCCTCCTTTGGAAGACGATATCATTGACTTTATGAGAAGAAATGCTCAGACCACCCGATTCAATAATGTGAAATCACAAGGCACAGATTCCTTGGTGTGTGGACAGTACTGTGTGTATTTTCTGCATCATCGCAGCCTGGGCTATTCCTTAGAACATTTAGTGACTCATTTTGATCCTCGTTCTTCTTCTAGAAACGATGTGAAAGTAGATCAATGGTTTTGTGACCATTATACTGGTCTTTTGTCTCAAGCTAGGAAACGTAGTGTCCATCAATGGCCTAATGACTTCCAACAGTGGAAATGGCAATTTCATTCACAACGTTGTCAGCCCTGTCCAAAATAATGTGTCAGTTGAAAAAAAAATGTTTGTCATTTGAAAAAAAATGTTTGTCATTTGAAAAAAATGTTTGATGTTATATTGTTGGATTACTGTTAAAAATGTTATAGTTGTTTATTAGTGTTAAGTGATTTTAAATAAAAAAAATGTTGTTTTGAAGAAAAAAATGCCTTTGTTGTTTGTTTGGCTATAGGAATCTTGATTCATGCTCTTTGACTTCTTACTATCCCTCTCATGACACTCATTGAACCGTCCGGCTCGAAAACCGTGTAGGGATGTTTTCCTTCACGTCCGCGCTTTGACTTTAAAGCCGGGGGTAGCCTCCAGTCTAACCATCCATTGTCGACTCATCCTCCTACGAAGATGTGCTCCAGACTAGCTAAGCTAAACGAAGCCTACGTGAATTTGCATAGGGTCAGACACAGTCTGTTACCGAAGCCTGAAGAGATAGAGAATGTGAGAATGTTAAAAGTCACTGAAGACCTGATAGAAGAGCTCTTCAGAGAAGAAATTAACAGGGAGAAAGAAGAATGGACAGAGAAGTACAGACTTCAGAAACAGCAGAGAGAGAGCAGCAACAGCAAAAACAACAGCAGCAGCAGCAACCTGACAGAGGCTTTGTCGACTGTCGTATCGACACCAAAGAGTTCTTCTTCTCTTTCCGAAGAAGCAGACCTATCGTAAGAAAGCCTTCGTCAGAGGACGTCGCATTCTTAGAATATAAAAGATCGCCTTAGCTTCAACTTCGCACACAAAAACAGCCCTTTTCAGGGCTACCCCAATCTCTAGAAAAGAAATAACAATCCATTGCCTATAATAAGTTGAAAAATAGAAGTGCGTGTATAAGCACATGAATTGTTTTTTCTTAGTTAAAAATGTGTGTCATTGTAATCGCTCACGTACGTTTGTGTGGATAGTAGGTTATAATAATGTTTTTTGTTGTTTGAAGTGTGGGAATAGTAGATTTGGGTTTGATTTGACTGCTTTACGTATGTGTATAGTATATTCTTTGTTTAATAAAATTTTTTAGAATAGTGATGGGTAGTATAAAAAAGTGAGTGAGTGTTTCTTTTAGGTCCGCGCGTTGTTTGGTCATGATCTAGGTAATACAAGTTTTGTCTTAGGGGTGTTTTCCTTCTCGTCCGTTCTTTTCGTATAAATTGAAAACTAATCGTCAGTTGGGCTACCCATCGTCGACCTGTTAACAGCAAGACAAAGAATACAAGGATTGTGAAACTTCTAGAACTCCAGATGCACCTGGAATATGCCAGGCGTATAGTGAATGAGTGGCTGCAGAGGCCGTAGTTGAAGAGGGAAGGATAAAGAAGGAAAAGGAGGAGACAAGACAGAGGGAAGAGGAGGAAAAGAAAATAGGAGAGAGGATGCCTTACAATATACCAGAGACAGAGGATTGGGGTGCTGAAGTCAATTATCCTCCCTTTGCGCTCCCAGTCAAAAGAACCAACTGGAAAGATTGGAGTAGAAGATGTGTGTGTGTGGTGCCAGGCCTGGAATGTGCCATCATTAACCAGGTGCACTGGAGTTCAAAACAAACAGCCCTTTTCAGGGCTACCCCAACCTCTAGAAAAGAAATAGTAATAGATTTGCCAATGTGTGTATGTAGAGTAGTGTGAATATAAACACTGACTCTTTTTTTCTTAGTGTGAGTGTATGTGTTTGTAAGCACTCACGTATGTTTGTGTGGATAGTAGATTTGGGTTTCATTTTAATGCTTTGCGTGTGTGGATAGTAGATTTTGGGTTTGTTTATTGCTCCTTCATGTATGTGGATAGTAGATAATATGAAATGAGAAAAGTAGGGGATATTTTCCTTCACGTACGCGCGTTTTAAGTGATGATCTAGGTAATATAAGTTTTGGGTCTTAGGGAGATGTTTTCCTTCACGTCCGTGCTTTTCGTATAAGAACCCACGGTGTTCGTCGTTCGCACCATTCTAAGGAATAAACAAAGAAGATGGAGGTGGCAAAATTATTTAACGATTTGAGACATAGCTATTTTTGGATCATGGATGGGACTTATGTAGTAGAAAGACTGAATAAGGAAGGAAGATTTCAAGGTAGCCTGAACAATGTGAAGAGTCTTGGAGTAGCAAAAGATCTAATAGGGGGAATGATTGAGGAAGAAGTAGAAAGAATCAGAGGATTCATTGACCCACCTTACGTGAGAGTAGGTACTTTAAAGGAAGCCTTGGATCATGTCATAGAAGTCAGGAGCTTCCTAGAAAATAGCTTTTATTGGACTGACTGGTGGTACGTAAAGTGGGGTTGTAACCAGTTGATAAAAGCAGAAGAACTAATTAGAGAGGTAATGAAAGAAGAAGTGATGAAGATAAAAGAAAAATGGAGCAAAGAGAGAAAGGAAGAAGAGAATAAGAAGAAGAAATTAGAGTTTGAAAGATTGAATAACAAGTGGATGAAGATCCAACAGAAATTCAGAGAGACGGGTCATCCTGACTGGATAACAGAAACTGAAAAGAGGAAGAAGAAAGGAACAATGGAAAAAGTGAGAACTTGGTGGAAGAAGTGGAGGAGTTAGAAGAAGAAGAAGAAACCCAAAGGCCCTTTTCAGGGCCACTCCAATATCTGGAAAAGACCTTGACTTTCATTGCCTACCCTTTTTTATTTTTTTTGTTTTAAAAAAAATAGAGACCCCTCCCTGTTTCAATTTTCGTCCGTTCCATTTCCATAGACCCATCAGGTCGGGACCTTATTAAAATAGGGTCCCGACCCTGTTCCATTTCCCCTAGTCCCTAGACAGTCCCACGATTTATTCCCATGTTCAATTCCCCTTGTCCCTAGAGTGGATAGTTTTTTTTTCTTTCTCCCATGTTAAATTCCCCTTGTCCCTAGAATGGATATTTTTTTTTCTCCCATGTTAAATTACATAGTCCCCAAAGTGGATATTTTTTTCTCCCATGTTAAATTTACCTAGTCCCCAGAGTGGATATACCCTTTTTAACATAAAAGTCCCCTAGTCCCTATTCACTACTAGCGTAGAGCGTCTCCATAGGGTATTCTTTATTGGAAACTAACATTTTATGTCCTATCCAATGACGTAATCACTCCAAAAATATTCGGTATTTCTATGGCAACGCCTATTTTCTACCAATAAATCGCGTCCTACTTTATTGATTTTCTTATCGCGCACCATTGCATATATAGAGGATTTCAAACGGTTAACGATTTATTATTGATTTTATTAAACAAGTTTTAAAAAAAATCCAGCCAAGGCTCACAAAATTGGGAGCATATTCAACTTGTTTCATAAATTAGGTATGAAATCATTACCCATTTGAGATTCTGCTAAACACGTATTTGTTTTAATTAGTGCAAAGAATTTGGATAGAATGAAGAACAGACGAAATATTGAATTTATCAAATTCTGACTAAAATGCTCCACCTTTCAATTCTTGCGCATAAAGAACATAATCCTAGACGCATGTTGAATCTATAAGGCACAAATCGATGACCATTAACATTTAGATATACATATTTTTTACAACTTATAATTCAAATAGAAACAGTCTTTCCAGATAAATAGAACATTTAACACTGACAATATCATGTTCACCAATGGAAATTCCTGTATGATATCACACAATTGCTTTATTTTATTAGTTGGCACGCCATATGCAGGGCTCTCCATGGAATGGTCTTCAACGTTTGCAAGTAAAAAGGTATGTTGATCACACAAAAGTAGCATTCCAGTTGTTGGATATTAGTGAGAATGGATGATTACTTGGAGCAGAAATTTTCACTAAATCTAGACTATAATCATGTCGCTGTGTATAATAGTGATTCAAAATGTTTGTGACTGGATATTTGCTTTATTTCCTTATTTGATTCGAACGAGTGCTGTGGTTGGATAACTTTGTCAGTTCGGAGATAGGCAGGTTTATTTAAGTTGATATTTAAGCATCGTTTATCCTGGGTGTGGAGGGATACAATGTAGTCCTGTTTTCTAGTTTAACATCCCTTCACGCCTTCTATTTATTAACCGATACTCTTAATTTCATTTGTAAATGAGCTACTATGGGATATACTAGTCAGAAAGACGTAACCCTCTTTTTCCCAAGATGACCGCCAGATTATTGATAGCAGTTACAAAATATGTTCTGGAAGGAATGAAAACTCCCACGGTCGCAGCCAATAAGTAATGAGAATACTGTGCAAGAATTTCATAGTCTTATTCGGACAAATGGACCAATCAGATTCAGATAAAGTGATATGTTAATTTGTTGAAATAAAAAATATTTAAGTGCACACAGTATGTGTAAGGGGTACCAACTATGTGTTAAGATTTATATTATATTCTTAAGTATTATATTATTCTCTCATCACCATGTATGCGTAAGAGTATTTGCCATTGTGAAGTAATGTGGGGTAATCAGAGTTCATTGTACGTACTGGTGTGGGATTTCCATATAGCGGAAACATGCATATATTGGGTTATTATCCATCATTTATCACAAAGAAATAGAAATAATAGATGGCGTACATCGGGATGGATATATTTCTTCAGATGCAAATACAATTTTCTCCATTTTTTACGTATGGAAGAGCTTGAAGTATTATATTTATTTTACAAAGACCTAAATGACGTCATGTGATGTACTATTTCTATTATTGCATTCTTTCTTGTGAAGTGTCCTCTTAATTAAATAATAAGGTGGCAAAATTTGTCTTTTTAATTCTATGCAGGAAAAGTTGCTGATGTTCTAGATGTCGGAAGCACTGTGTCATTGGGTGCACTCATGTCGAATTGATTTATCCCACGTGACTTTCACACCTAGACAAACTATATCGCATATAAATATGAACGAAATGTACAAAAAGGTGCGCGTTTTATTCTGAGTTGGCGGAAGTAATTAACTTGATATGATCTAGGAATACTTCAAAGTCTGACGGCTTCAATGTATTCATGCGCCATGTCAAACCTGTTGTTTTTCCACGAGTCAGAAAAAATACAGATGCAGTTTTATTTATTCATTAAACAATCGCTCTTTAACGCTTAATTTAATAATTATCGGAACAAACTGAATGTAATTAAAACTAAACAAATTGGTATCTACTGAAATTAGATTCGCTATATCTGAGAAAGTATGCGCACGGAGGTCAGTTAAAACAGCTCACTAGTATCTGTGTGTAGTACGGAAATTAACCTGGTCCTCTGTCCATCTGCAGCTATCATGTTGCTTCAGCCAATTGAGCCACAGGGGATATGTTATATAGAAATACTGATACACTATCCGTATTGAACACCATATGAACCAAGTAAGGCTACATTGGCACGCAAAAAAGCAAAAAACAACACAAAAATACGTACGTATTTTGTTCAGAGTCTTTGGAATGAACGAGTTTAATTTCGTTAAGAATATGTCGAGAACGTGTCGAGGCTGGGACGTTTTCTTAAGCCATATCAAGTTCTTTTTTTCTTCTTCGGAACAAAGTACTTACCGCCTCTTTTAGGCTTTCCACATATTTTAACCGTTACAATATGACTAAAATTCACAGCTAGCTAGAATTTATAAAAGTTCGATTCACGACATCTAAAAGTATTGGACGTTGTAGAAGACACCTATGTAGTTCATTAGATTTAGGCCGTGATGGTAGTGCTTTCATAATTGCAGCAAATCGAGCAAGCAGTGCACACCAACAATGAAGACAAAAACAGCTAAAGGAAGCGTGAGAACCTCTGGATAACCAGCAAATGTTGTAGTACCAGCATTTGCGACATGGGACCCTCGAGGCCTTAGGTAAGGGTTTGGCCACAAGCTGGAGCCCAAGGAACAGGTGAAAATAGAACTACTCTTCTATTTGCATGTGACACTAAAATTGAAAACAATATCGATAAAGGTATGACGGGAACGTGGGAGGCGCCCAGGTTGCAGAAAAATACAGACTAAGGGCGAAAAGGAGGAAGGAGGCACGATTGCGAGCCTTTAGACCGAGACCCCCATCCAGTCACCAACCCGGCAATTTGACTAGAACGTCCCCCATCCTTACCAACATATTACAGCGGAAAAGTATTACCTTGGACCAGGTAAAGTTTTACCTCGGACCAGGAGACTCAAACTGATGTACCATAACCATAACACAAAAAATTAACAAAACAACAGAAAAGAACTGGTTTATGCGCTGATATTGATTCTTCATGATTGCCTAGATAAAGCATGACTCATGCTAGCTAACGTTCTTTGGAACAACATACAAGATTACCACTGACTTAAATACGTATTTATATATGTTTCACTCTGAATACAAGTTTAAATCAGCAATATCGATCTCATACCTCCACCCCACCCCCACTGCATTCAAAAGGTTGCACTGCGTATCTTTCTTGCCTCTGAAATAAACAAGGTTGCACCTAATGCCTTGAGGTATTTTACTTTAGTGGGACAACTTAAATGACCATTACGTTTGTATATACCGTATAATCTAAAATATTCATTTCATTAACATCAACATTTAACAAGATGACAAGCAGACGACAATGATTCTGATGAGTTGATCATGGTGGCAAGAGTCACACACGTATTTTTGTCTGTGTACTATATGCGTAATGTCGGATGAAAACATCTTACACTCAGTATGTCCTCGACATTATTAAGTTTTTCCCAACACTTTTTTGATAATATCAAAAGGTGATGCCATCATCACATTTTGTCATCTGTTGGATAATGCATTTTTCTAGGGTCTTTAGACGATTTTCTTATCTTATACGTGGGCAAAACCATACATACTGTCTTGAAATAGTCCGAAAATGTGATTTCATTACAGATATGTGATGGAAGTCCGAGCACAAAGTCATCATTTGACCAACACAGTTTAAGACATTAGCATGTAACCCAGCACTCTAATTTAATAGAAGTCTAATAAAACTGCAGTTTAACCAGTCACATATCATACGTCTAGAATAAAGCTTCACGATAATTTGGTTCAGGCCTCAATTTCACCAACATGTTTTAAGTTAAGCCTAAACTTACGACATTTGATTGGTAAAAATTTTAAGCCAGACTTAAATCTCGTCCAATCAGGTCGCTTTATTCTAAATTAAATTTATGAATTAAATTCGGTTGATGAAACCTCGACATGTATTGTTGATGCAAGTAGTTAGAGCCTGAGATTTCCACTGTTCGTTGCTATCGTGTTACTCGTTTATTTGTGCTTAAGTCCCCCATGTAACCAGCTCATTACCTGGATACTCTCTGAATTGTAAGGGTGCTTCTTTTGCTCACAATGGAACGCTGCCTCACTTGAATTAGGATATATTTTCTTCTCTTTATCTTGCCACTGTGTCACATGGTTCTCACGAATGACAAAACCAAAACTTCCCACAGTAGTCGTTTTAACTTCCTAATGTATCTCATGCGTTCACATATTAACTTTTTCACACGTCTGTCATATATGGGCTTTCTTTCTCTTCTCAGGCTTGCCTTGTAATTTTGTGCCCGCATTTAAAACCCTTACCTAATCTCTGAGCTTACTTTTATTCTGATCTCTGAGCGTATTTTAAGTTTAGTCTTCTTTATTTTGTATTTTGGCTACGATATATTCTATTCTCATTTATGTGAAAAACAAAATTTCACATTTGGCAAGAACCGAGTCACTTACCTTTCAATATAATATCCCGCACGATACCATCAGACCAAGTTGCCATGGAAACTAATATTGCGTTTCTTAAAATGAAGTTTTAACTCTACCCTATGGAAATTTGTTTAAATGCTTGAAAACAGACGACAGCCGAAAAGAACGATATTATTGGCACTACAGAGGTAAATATTGATCGCGAGTGTGTTGTTATATTTAAAGTCCCATTTATTCAATACAAAAATGAAACTAAGCCCTTTTTCAGTGTGAATTAAGGTATCATACCGTCGATTATTTTCCAGCTATATAACCATTCCTGCAAGTAGGGGAATAAAAGTAAAATAACATTTGGTTTTGCTATTGTCACGTTTTACACTTTACTCTGTAGTTATAATTTGA
This sequence comes from Sinohyriopsis cumingii, assembly GCA_028554795.2. NCBI lineage: Eukaryota > Metazoa > Mollusca > Bivalvia > Unionida > Unionidae > Sinohyriopsis > Sinohyriopsis cumingii. The sequence goes on along the minus strand of CM068835.1, from coordinate 119,696,137 downwards.
GATTCAAAATGTGACTCCAGTATCTAGTTTGTACTGTTTGACCTATAGTTTGCACTTCATCGTTTCTTTTCTTTTGTCTTTTTTTTGTACACTGTACTATCAGCTGTCAGTCTGGCCAGATCTACCTTTGACTTTTGGTTGCAGACTTTAACATTCATAAATTTCGCAGGTGACAGGTGTTGCTAAGGACTACTGAACCTCTTAACGGACATAACACGTCTTAATATATGATTCAAGAAAAAGCCCAAAAATCTCTAATTAATTAGGGCATCCCAAATATCATCTTTGCACGATGACAACAAGGGGTTATGTAATTTGATACCTGTTATTATATAAGACCAATTGACGCATATTTCATGGAGTTTGGTGGCCATCGCTAGGCTTATACTACGAAGCTTTGCAAGCCAAACTATTATAATACTTAAATTTGTTTAGTTATCTCCATTTTTAATATGAATATGGTAAACATTTCTAGCGACGAAACTTTAATTCTTATCATCTGTATGCATGAAAATAAGTGTCCATCATTATCAGTGTATTGTTACACGCACACGGGTATTTACTTGACCGAGCGGTTGTCAAACCCTTGCGTGATTCTCGTTAGAAGTCATAAGTTTACCCCGACTTTCCAAAGACTTCCATACAACTTCAGTTAAAAATTAGAAAGCCCGACGTGTCCATTCTATATCTAAATTTTCCTCTAATTAATGCAAGAACACAGATAAAACAAACTGCCAAATATCTATCAAACGCACATCTGCATGTTTTACCTTCATCATGTTTCCGTACCGCCAACCGTTCACGCCTTAGAAAATATATACGAGTACCCCCAACAATGGGAACTATTTTAACTCCGCCACCTTAGGCCAGTCAATGTATGCTTTCCAAGCACATTTCGCCAATATAACTGCACCATATTCGCCCACATGGCGACATAAACGGTGTCTGCCAAGTCCCTTCTTATTTATTCCCTTGTGTAATTTACCGGTTTAATGCCGTAAGTACTGTCATTGCAGTCACGAAACCAATGTATACCACTAGATTTTAATATCGACTATTTTACGACAGGGACATTCATTCGGTTTTGGCCAGAATTCACTACTAGTGAACCATGGCATCATGGAAACACACTAACACGTTTGCTCCTAATAATTAACTCATTATTTCGGGCTAGGAATATTTCCATGGCGCTGAATTCCAATAATCACATAAGTAATCACACAAATCTAAGAATTCTTTGAAACGGGGCGCTATAAGCAAGTGCGCATACTCTAAATTTGTTTCAATATGTCTTTAGAATACCATCCAAATTAGTGCATTGCATACTTGTTGTCGAAGGTTGCCATTTTACAAAACTATGCAAACTTGATGTTTCTTATAGGTATCAATACATGAATTTACAGTCAGAGAATCAGTCCACTGGTTGGGGATAGAAAAAAATTAACTGAATATTTTAATATGTACCCATTGGCTTGTAAATGGATTAAAGTTTTTTCTAGTATACATTTCATCAACTTGAATGTATGTATTATACTTGGCAACACACTAGTTTCTTTTATTTTGAAATCCTATATTTAATTTTCCACTGACAAAATATCATATGGCCTCTTGTGCGAGGCCATGTCATTACGTTATTAGGAAGACTTCTGTTCTGCAGCAGAGGAGCAAGAAAATGATAAAAAAAGCCAAAAAACAAACATTATCTTCACCCAAAGAATAGGTTTGTATGCCGATCAAATGAAACACTTTAAATTGTTTGTGTATATTAACATTCAGTTTTATAGGAAATGAATTAATGGTCCGCTTCCTTAACGTTATTTGTGTCAATTAAATAAATCGGCTAAGTCGTTTAGAGTTCTGAAGATACGAGAAGTCCGTCTATACTCACTGTTTTAATCTTACTAAAATTTGGCAATTGCTCTATGCAGGTGCATACTTGTGTCACGCACGAAGATATGGTATATCCATTTTTATAAAGTTAATGCGAAATTTACCCCTTAATTTGTATCTTAAAGTTAAAAGCTACGTCATTCCTGATTCTTGAATCAAGACTTACAGTGGCGTCACTAGGGGGTGCGGGAATGCGGACCGCACCGGGTGACACCATCCTAGGCGTGACACCAAAATGACTGTGTATACATTTTTTGAATTTGTGAGCAGGAAGGGGGTGGATGAAGGTGACACCATGAGTTACCGCACATGACTGTGTATACATTTTTTGAATTTTTGTGCAGGAAGGGGGGTCCATGGGAGTGACACCATGAGTTACCGTACATGACTTCTATAAAATGTTTGAATTTTTGTGCAGGAAAGAGGTCCACGGGGTGACACCATGAGTTACGGCACTGGGTGACACCAACCCTATTGACGCCCCTGAAGGCATATATTCTTTGGCTTTGGTTTCCTATTGCGATATCAGTTTAAGACTATGAAATGTTTTCGTGAACATCATTGATGTTGCGAAAACTCCAAATGTAACCTATTTCTCAGCGTATTTGATCAGTTTATCGTCTCTGTATAACAGTTTAAGGTTACTCGCTATTTCTGTTTCATTATATATATATATATATATATATATATATATATACACACACACACACACACACACACACACACACACGAAGCTTGGTGGTCATCGCAAGGCTTATTCTACAAAGCTTTGCAAGCCATTCACCACAGACAACACCGATTGATATTGGTGGAATCAAATCTAAGTTTGCCACAATATTAAAGGAATAAAAGTTGTTGGTACAACATACGCTGTTTCTCAATACGCAGACGACAATTCTTCACTTCATTAAAGTCTTCCAGATCTTCTTTAGATCTATTTTATCAATATTCCAAGTTCTCCTGTTTAAGTATTAATACAGAAAAAAATTAAGATGGGCCGGAAGCAGAATAGCCATCAAACTAAAATTCTGTTAAGAATATAAACTTGATTAGGACTGCGATTAATTCGTTTTACTGGGGTTAAGCTTTCAACTGACGTAGATAATATTCCAATTCTAAGTCTTCTACCCGAATTAGAGAAATGAAGAATTTATTTTGCAACGGAATAAGATCATTCTTACACCAATTGGAAAGAAAGCTCTGATAACAAGTCTTCACCAGTATCACCTTTTATTAAATTTGCCAAATCTATCAGAACAGGTGCTTAATGAGCTTTATTACAAGTTTATGGGGAATGGAGCAAAAACAAATATGAAACAAAAGCTTGTGATGAAGGGAATTTTGAGAGAGAGAGAGAGAGAGAGAGAGAGAGAGACTTAAAACGGAGGTAAATGTTTACAAATTTTCAATATGATTCAAAACTTGGATAGTTTAGGAGAATGTTGTCATGGAACTTTAAATGGAAAAGTCTTTTGCAACATTCAGTTCCAAATATGGATAATTTTTTTCTTTTTGGAAAAGATTTTGTCTAGTCCATAAGAAATATATGTTTTTGGCGCACTCAGTTACTTGTTCTAACGAAGTTTTTTGACCTGAGTATCTTTTTTGCAAATCTCTATATGGTTCAATCGTATCAAAAAGATAGAAGCAAAGAATGTTATAAACAAACAACGGATTCAGAAGGTATCATTTATGTCAAGGAATTCCAGGATGGTTCATGGATCTGCTACAGCAACTTCAAAAGTAGATTTTCCCTTACAATTATCTTCGTAGACTTTCAAAGCATACTAACGGCTATGCAATCTTATAGGAAGAAATTTGGGATTGTCTTTTCTACAAGAACCTTTTAATAATTGTTTTGCACACATTAGCAGCTAATCTCAAATGGATGAAATGCTTAGTTCAGTTCTTTTCTGCATGAAAAGAAAGGTTGGCATCAATATGTTTAGCTTCCATAAAAAATCTTAAAGTACCCAAACCTTATATAGATACAATTGAAAATATTACATCGAATCTGCACTAATAATTATAAACAGGCGTCACAGTTCATGTATTTTTTTTCTGTGGATGTTACATGATGAAACAATATCCTATCTGTACTGGAAGTTTTACATATCACAGACATTTCTAGGTGACATGTTTCAATAGATCAAGAGGAATTGTTACATATCACATTTATAAATGACATATAATAAATCAAGACAAACTGTTACATAACACAGACATTCCTTTGTGACATGTTACAACAACTGATCACGAGGACATGCAGCTGCATCAGCACTACATAATGTAACTTTTAAGAGGCGGCACATCATGTGTCAATAATATAGTCGAGTGACTACACGGAACCATCACCCTTCTGATTGAATACGGCAGTCAAGGTTTAATTTTCTTTTAAAACATGGATCTAAAAATATATACTTCTCTTTGAAATTACATAGTACATAAACTAATTTAATCTGCAGTGAAAAACGAATATGTCGAATTCAATCCATTCTTTCAGAATTAACGTTTATTGGAGTATTTTGTATATCAATGTGGCCCCTAGAGAATACCTTGATGTGAATTCAGGAGGGTGGATAGAGATATATTTAAGAAATTAATTTTTTTGAAGGTTTCTCAAGGAGAAGAGAATTATGTGCATGCTTGAAATAATTGCTAAAACGTGGACATGACCGAAATAATTTTCCTCCGGGAAGGTTACAAAAATATGATGTATAAACGAGACATGTAATTGTTGAAAACAAAAATTCTGACTTGTTGTGAGGAAAAGAAGATGCAATAAAAATAAAAGTTTCCACTAAGAACGTCAATTTTGTTTTATTAAATCCAATTAGGAGAAATGTTACTATCCAATAATCTATAAAAGAAACACATCCGATAGGTTAAAGTGAAATAATACATTAAATAAAAGTAACGTTATTCTTCTACAAGACACCAAAATAAGATTAATTTGAGCCGAAACTATGAGCGTTTTACTGTACGAAGGAAGTTCCCATATGTTCAATATAAACTTTAATATATAGTTTAAATTAATATTTATAAATCATTCTGCATTATACAAAAAAGGAAAGCGAGACTACAGGGGTATACTATGATAAAACTCAAAAGTTCAATGTATATTTCTAATTCTGGCAGCAATACCACTTAGTTTTATGAATCAGTAGTTAGGTACACGTGTGGCTTGGAAGATGAAACAGTTGTTAGGTACACGTGTGGCTTGGAAGAATGCTGTTACATTAGCTTCCAAGGTTAAACGTTTTCTCAGAAGTGCACCATCAGTTGCTTTAGAAAGTGATTTTGTAAAAAGACACTATCGTGTGATTCACTTCCAGTGAGATACTGTAACCAGGAAGTAGAGGGTTTCTTATCTCGGAATATCATCACACACAATACACTGTTCTGAACCCGTGATCTTCCTATAATGGAACTTTGATTTCATTACGAACTATTCATAGGAAAGCACATCTGCAAACATAGAATGAAAATTAGTCAAATCGAAAAGGAACAACTTCTGGAAGCGCAAGGCAATTTGAAAAAGGCCAATTATTTCAAATCAAAATAAGAAAAGACTGGTCGCGTCTTTCATCTGTTGCCATTTATTTTCTCCAGTAATTAGGATGAACGGCGTTGAGAAGCTGATTAAAATGGACATTTTCTGATATGCTAACGAACCTCTTACGGGCCACGCATCTCAGTATTTCGTGAACACAAGATTCCTATAGAAGCAGCCATTTAATTTCAGCGTAGGCACTTTATCTCAAAGATTCTTAGTTCAATTTCCTACCGTCTTTTCGGGTGTAAAATTACACCCATACCATTTTTTAATATGACTTTAGAATAATTTACAAATAAAACAGTGATTTCACAGCAAAACTCATGCAAAAAGATACAAGACAGAAGACAGAAGCCTAAAGTTACTGCCAATTCAGAATATTAACATGTTTAAGAAATGTTGGATTTGAAATGACATTTCCATTGTAAAGTAAGGTCTGATCAGAAAGACTCAGATAATGAGACACTTGAGTCATCTTGGAATTTCCGATTGAAAAGGGGTACAATAGGTACATTTTGTCCAATGATTTACTGGCACCAGACATAAGAGAGACCACGTAACAGATTCATTTACAATTTAGCATAACGAATTTCTGTTATAGGCTCAAACTATTGTATCAGAATGATCTGACGAAAACCCTGCACGTTACTTTCATCACTATGGAAATTTTTGTAATAAAAATAGTTTGATTCAAACTATTGCATTTTGGAAAATTGTACAAGATTTAAGGACACTGTTTACTAGACTGCTCCAAATGCTCAAACTATTGGCCTGGATACAAAATATATAAAATGAAAAAGTTACCGGATCTTTATTCTACAGTTTACATCTCAAATCCAAAACATGAACATGACCTAGCGGTGCTAGCATTCTTTTTAAAAGGTGCACATCTGAAGTAAGACCAAGCGGAACTATCATTCTTTTTAAAAGGTGCACACCTGAAGTAAGACCAAGCTGTATTCTCTATAACCCATATTACACCCATTAATTATACACCAAAAATAAAGGGAATTAAAGGTTCTTTGAACAACACCTAAGATATACATGAATTTGGTTTAAATAGTCTGTATAATTAGTAAGGAAAACTTGGAATTTTTGTTCTATAAGAATCGAACCCTATGTAGAATATACAACTTTGGAGTGCCACTAGTAGTTAAAACAATGTAGGTTGCAAGTATTAATTGCCATTTAATACCTAAAGAAGATCTGTCCTACACTTCTAGTAAGAAATCTTAGTAATCTTTTGTCTGGAACGTATTGTGTCCAGAATATACCCAACCAAAGAATTGAACATGCAATGAGAAATTAAATCTAATAAAACTGCCCAAAATAAGGAAGCAGCGTAATTAGTTATTCAATAAACCGCTCGAATAAATTCTTCAAAAGTAAATATTAGTTTTAAAGACATAACTAGTTGAAAGTCATATTTTTGAACGAGCCATTAATGCTCGAAGTCTACGATTTGGTCACAAAATGGCATCTTCCTGGATTAAACGTTTGCCTTTGGATTATTCATTTGAATAAGGTGTCCAGAAATAAAGCTCAATATAAATAATTCGCAAGTACTTTTCTATTGGTAAACTTGTTTCATGCGATGTTGTTCGTAACAAGATCGAATGATAACTGTTTACTTGCAAGCCAAGCAATGAATTTGTTCTTGTTCTTTAGGAATGAAAGGTCTTGAAGTTCAAACCCCCTCGATTCCTCTCTCTTTACAATGAATATGTTGGCCCCAAGTGGTAAACACTTAGTTACATTTCTCACTGTAATAAGTGCAATACTGGTAGTTTCGTTGAAATGCCCTTAAATCTGGTCCTCGAATCAAGATAGCTCCACGAACGCCTTCAGGATATGCTTTCAAGGCATAACGCGGACACAACTGGTCTTGAAGTTTGTGCATTTCATGAATGCTATGCACGGTCACTGGTGAAACGAACTCGGCTTCTTTTCGTTGTTGGAATCTGGTCTAACGTCCAATGTTCATTCATTTTGATTTACATTCTGCGGTATCGTTCTTCTTGGCATTCGATCGGCACACGACATTTGTATAAGCTAAGCTTATCTGATCAGTAGCATTTTGCTTTGCCCACTGCGTCGGGTAGGTGAAACGTGCATCGTGGAAATTGTAGCTTTTCCATGTCAAATTCGCTATTGGATTGCTGAAGCTACTGAATTTTATCAGTCAGTTTGGGAGGTGTTAATTCAGCAGGTGTACTGAACTGGATCTAAACAAGAGACATCAAACTGTCGTGATTGATGGAGAGTCTCAAACGTTTGTTATCTTTAGCTTGGCATCGTCGTTTCAATGTCTCTAGCAATGAATTGTACAAATTTGTTTTGAAACATGCCGCTTTCTCAAGCGGCACTTGAGCCTTGAACTCTCTGTATGTCACTGTTTACATATAAGCAGTGGTTCTATATTTTCTGGAAACCATTTTCTGCTCGTCTCGAATGTGAAAATTATTTTCAGGTTGTACTGAGGGACTTTCCCTTTTCGTGGATCTTGTTGTTGACACTCCTTAGCCCCATCCCAGCACATACAGCTGGTTAGGACCTAGAAGTGACACCCTGTTTATATCTAAAAGTGTTTATGGTGCAGGTGTTTCTTGTCCACCCAAAAGAATCTGTAAGTGTTTGTGTTTGAAAAACAATAATGCAGTATATAAATTTTGACAGGGTTGATTTCTTTTTTATCTATGAAATCTCACGTGGTTGTATTATCCCAAAAGAAGCATGATTCTATGTACTTTCTTTTCTTTGTCCGAGCTGACAGTGGGCCTGATTTCCATCAGAAAGGCTTCAGATAAGGGTTGTACTACTGCCCCAGTGGCAAACTATTTGCCATGGGCCAATTTCCTTCCCTTCCCTATAGATAACTATGTAGGTTTGAAGTTGACTTGCCAAAGTCTACGTGTCCTTTTATTATTGTTATTTTATTATTTATTTTTTTTGTTTTGTTTTTGTTTTTTGTTGTTGTTATTCTTGTTTGGACTGGCCTAGATCAAATGTGTGCGTTATTTCTTAAGGTGTTTTCTGTCCCAAGAACAGATAAGTGTGTATTCTTGTTTGGATGAGTGTGTAATGTGTGTATATGGGAAGATATGCCGTGGTATAAGGAAATGTTGGATATTTCGATGTTTTGGAGGTGTAACTCTCGGTCTTGTGGCAGAAATACAGCATGTTTGTTCAGATTTACTCATCATGTAACTTACTGGCGTACACTTGCGCTAACACTGTACTTAGCGAATGAGGCGACTCTGGAAATCGTCCTCATCACCCTGCTTCTTCTTCTTGTTTCTCGCTGAAACTGTGCAATCTTTTAACCTTGATAGTTCTTTGAAATATTACTTAAATACGTTAGATCTTTCTGTAGATACCCACCACTATTAGTTCTCTGTGAGTTCTCTCTGTAGATACCCACCACTCTCTCTGCCTATTTTTGTGATAATGATTTGCAATACTTAAATATGTTAGTTCTCTCTGTAGATACCCACCACGATTAGTTCTCTGTGAGTTCTCTCTGTCTCTGCCTATTTTTGTGATAATGATTTGCAATACTTAAAATATAAAGTTATGTGACTTTAGTTTTGAAATTTTTCATTACTATGGAAGTTGTTGTAAAAAATCTAGTTTGGTTTAAAATATTTTACTGCCAAGATAATCCCATTTAAGTCTAAAAGGAAAAAAAAATGAATTCATGTTGTTTTAATTTGCACGAGTCCTTTCTATTATAATCCGAATTAATTAACTGAGTAGCGTGTAGCCAGGATTTATGGATGAGTATGCTGATACGATGGGTGGAAAATAATAAAAATATGTGACGTTAATATGTATATAGGAGAGAGAGAGAGAGAGAGAGAGAGAGAGAGAGAACTGATCTATTTTGTTTCGTAATGTTTAGTCAGATATGTCAAATTTAATTGGCGACATAAGAAAAGAAACGAAAACCAATTATATGTTTATGAAACATTTTCAATGATGAAAAATTCTGCATTTCGTTCTGTAGCAAATTTTTTTTTTTTTTTTTTTTTATACAGTTGAGTAAACCGAAATTTTAACACACAGATGCAAAAATAAATTCTTTTTATTGATCCTCACGCTTTCGTTTCTGATTCGGCTTTAAGTGAGTATACGTCACGAATACTTGCTTTCAAACGTGTTTGATTACAGTGACGGAAAGATCAAATATCCTTATATCCTGTTGATTAGCTTACATGATTACAAGACGAGCTGCTTGTCATCAGTAGGCGTGAAAAGTCCATGATATAATTATGAGTCGATTCAAGATAAACTTTCTACTTCGCCACTTTTGAACATGTGGGTGCGTGCATGTGTAATTTCCATAAAGCTATGTCTAGATCATTTAGAAAAGAATGACATAAGTTTAGGATATAATTGGAGAAGAAAAAGATCATTTAGAAGAGAAGGACATAAATTTAGGATATAACTGGAGAAAGAAATTTCACAATGTTCTCCTCGGACATTGAATCGTGTGCACGAAAAATTAGCCTGATGTAGTCTAAAGCACATTATCGTTAGCAGTCATTAAAAAGATGAAAGAAATACTGGGAGACGAGTGCAATGAATGAATTACAAAGTATATAAAAAGTAAAAAAGTTATCAGCTCTTGTTTCAACAATTTACCTCTGAAGTCCAAGAAGTGAGAATGACCAGGCGGAGCTAGCAGGTATTGATAAGGTATACATCTGAAATAAAACCAAACTCTATAACCCATATTACACCCATAAATCATACACCGAAATAAAGGGAATTTAAATTATTTTTACAGTACATAGGATAGACAAAGCCTTTTTTAAGGTTCACCATGTAACCAGGTAGGAAAACCTGGAAATTATATTTCTATAAAATACCTAACCTATGCAAAATACGAAGCTGTAAAGTTTTACTAGTAGTTAAAACAATGCAGATCGCAAGTATTAATGTTAATTTGGGGAATGTGATAGACCGATTTCATATTAAACATTTATAGAGCTGTACAGAACGTAATATTACAATATTCGCCGTTCGATCAAATCTGAACACATACACAGCACAATCCAGCAAGTGCTTTTTTGTATTACAATCTACACATCACGTATACAATGCAGCACCCACTTTTTCATTACAATTCAAATACCACTACCACAAATATTTAACGAAAAGGGAAGGCGGAATGAAATAGACACACGTTCTCAAACAAAAATACTATACTATCACACACAAGCAAGCAAAGATAGGAGTGTTTATAAGCACACTTTGATACACCCACACAAAGATACCATGCAAACACACAGGAAAGGGTGGTGTATATATATATATATATATATATATATATATATATATATATATATATATATATATGTATATACACACACCCACATCAACACACACACACACACACACACACACAAACATTGACAATGATTCAAGGTTGGCAACGTTATTACGTAAGACTAGAGCTCGAATCATTTAGTACAATATAATTTTGCCACCAGTGTGTACAACGTTCTTCAAGAAATCACTTTTCAGTTGACCTTTACCCTGACGCATGTGCTGTTTTGACCGTTATCTGAGAGCATGGTGCACAGAAAGTAGCATCACTTAATTTCAAGATTAGACCTATAAAGATAAATATTAATTTGAAAACATTTACATTGTAGCAGATATTGAAATGAAATAATCCTCGAAAGACACAGTTTCGTGCTGATTGACCTAGCTACTCTATGTACTAAACTACTACCAGATCTAGCTACAACATCTAGCAAAGGGTTGAAGTTGACTGCCCAGCAAACACTCCATCTCGTGCTGATTGACCTAACCACACGAATAACATCCTTGGCTACTCTGAGCATGGTAAACAGTGAAATATTGTAATTGTATTTCGCAAGGGAAAAATGATTCAGAGAGGACAATCCCTTTATTATACGCAGAGAGTACCTTGATGAATTAGTATGAAATTATTCAAAGACTTTAATATTTAAATAATTCCGTTGGATCACATGAAACATTCTAGGACTTTAGTGACATTTAACTTTCACTAGATTACCTTGAAGTAGAGCTTTTGGATATTAGAACGGTGATTCTTTTAGTTGTGCAACCACATAAGCATATTAGAACCTTCATTCGGAATACTTTTGGATAATGTTCAGAATAGGGTGAAGTTGATTGTACATTTAGGATAATATTCTTTCACTTTGTTTGATGTTGATATTTAGGAAAAGAAATGTTTATTTTGGAATGTTTATTGCTCGTCTCGACGTAAAAATGTTCAAATGTGTGTGTGTGTGTGTGTGTGTGTGTGTGTGCGTGAAATTGAGAAATAAATGTTTACTCTTGTAATGAGTTTCTTAAGTCAAAGTGCTACAGGCCGTACCAAATTATTATTATTATTATTATTATTATTATTATTATTAATATTGTTATTCTCTTTTTAGCTGAAGGAAACAGGTAACGTTGGTAGAAATATGATAACTATTTTTACTGTTGTATGCAGAGAATTTTAATTGCCTTTGCCGACATTATTCACCAGTTGCAAAATATGCTCATTAGGCTGCATGCATATTACCAAAAGTGGAAAATAATAGTACATATGAGAAAAAAACCCGAACAAGAATGGTTGTATTTCGCAGAGGTGCCTATCTCAGGAGTTAAGAAAAGAGGTACTATGGCCATACAGAGGTAAAGATTGAATCATATTATAAGTATTTAGGATGCACATTTTCTTCAGTAAACTTTTGGTATGTACACCAAAAAACTTTGCAGGCGCTGAATGCCATGAAACTATTCAAGAATAGTCTTTCAAAATTTGGCAGATTATCCGCAACTGGATTGTTTCATCTGTTACACTCGAATATAGCTCCGATCCTTAACTATGGAACCGAGGTTTGGTGGTTGTACGATGCCAATGATATTAAAACACTTCATTTGTCATTTTGTAAATATATTCTTGGTACATCTAAGTCTACTCCAAATGCATATGTACATACCAAATTAGGAAGAATTAGTATGCAGACTAAGGCATGAATGTTTTGAAATATTGGCTAAGATTTCAAAACACGCCAGAAGACAATGATACAATTACAGTTAAGATAGGTGGAAAATTATGATTGCAGGACTGACTGCAGCAAGATTCCTGGAGGACGTGGAAAAATCTTTCGGGGGCTGAACACGCTAGCCGATTTCGCCCATTGGATCTTAGACCCCATCGACGAGACGTGGAGCCAAGAGGACATCGAACGTTACGGAAATTGTTATCGCCTTGCCACGGTAATGGGTCACAATTTCTCGGGAAACGATTGACAGTTTCTTTTGAGATACTATACGGAACAAGGCACCGAACGACCGAAGGTGACTTTGAACGGAGCCAAAATCATTTCCATGCAAGTGGATCAAGTGCAGTTTAAAGATTCGATGAGCTACTTTGTCATGCCTTTGAGTCGGATGACTGAAACGTTTGAAATGACAGAATTGGCCTAAGGCTACTTTCTGCACTTTTTCAATACCGAAGTCAATCAACACGCCGTCCTACCCCATTTGCCTGAGGCTCACGACTATAACCCAGACAACATACGTGCCGAACAACGAGAAGTTTTCTACGCTTGGTACCAGGCTCACTCCTCAGACCCCTTCGACTTTCAGGAAGAAATTTTAAAGTAGTGTCGTTCCGACGTGAACATTTTAAGACGTTGCTGTCGAAAATTTCGAGAACTGTTCATGGAACACGGAGGGGTCGATCCTTTGAAAGAAGCCTGCACCATTGCCAAAGCGTGTTTTTTAGTGTACCGCCAACGACAAATGGATTCAGTACGCCCACAACGGAGGAGGCAAAAATGCCATCGGAACGTATTCCGTGGATGGTTGGGACTTAGAAAACGTACCCTCTGTTACCCTCAACGTGACACCAAAAATCAGATTTTACAACGGACCATTGGAAGACTTGTGCCAGGCGAATTGTAAGCGGCGCTTTAAGTTAGAACAGCAAGGATACCAAGTGGTGGAAATGTGGGAACACGAGTGCGATCACCGTTTGAAAACCGATCACGAGTTTAAACGCATCGTAGAAAGTTACAAGCTGGTAGACCCACTGAACCACGAGACAGTTTGCTGTGCCAAGCCGACGAGGAGAAAGGATAAGAAATAAAATACTTGGACGTGTGTTCACTGTATCCTTACATGTGCAAATATTGTCGCTTTCCTGCAGGGCACACGCAATTGCTGACGGAACACATCATCGACCTGACAACATTCGACAATACGAAGGCTTAATCAAGTGCAAAGTCTTGCCTCCCACTGACTTGTACCATCCCGTGTTACCTTACCATTGACAAGGAAAAATGAAGTTTCCCTTGTGCCGTACTTGTGCCGAAACGTGCAATCAAGACCACCGACCTTGTCAACACGCCCAGGAAGAACACGCCTCGACGGGGGTTTGGGTCAGCGTATAATTGTTCAAAGCTCAGGACATGCAATACCATCTGTTGGAAGTGTACGAAATTTATCACTTTACCAAGACACAGAAATACCACAAGGGCGACGAGACTCAGAAAGGCATTTTCGCAGACTACGTGGATGCCTTTTTGTAGCGGAAACAAGAAGTCAGCGGGTATCAATCCTGGTGCCAGGCTCCCGAAGACCAAAATAAATTCAAAGAGAAATACTGGGAACAGGAAGGCATTATTTTAGACCACGTAGAGAAAAACGAAGGCAGGCGATCGTTTGCCAAAGTGATGTTAAATTGCTTGCGGGGTAAAATGGAACAACGACCGTGTTTACCCAAGACAGAGTATTTGACAGAACCTTCCCTCTACTTCCAGATGATTCACGACAAAACCAAATACACGAAACACGTGGACGTCCTTCGTGAGCACTTGATCCTGGTCAATTACGAAGAAGAACTGGACTTTGTACAAGGCGACGAATTTGGAAATGTCATCAGTGCGGCTTACGTGACAACCCATGCTCGCTTAAAATCGTACGAAGCTTTGGAACTGTTAGGTGATCGCGTCCTGTACTTTGACACGGACAGCTGCATCTACATCGATCGTCTGGGTCAAGGTCACCCTGACATCGAAGGAGACCGTTTAGGAGCCTGGACAGACGAACAATCCGACGACAAGATTTTAGGTTTCGCTAGCGGCGGTCCTAAAAATTACGGCTACAAATACCGGGATAAACAAGGAGAAGTGCACACAGAATGTAAAGTGAAAGGATTAACTCTCAATCGTCGCACCAGCCGAGTGGTGAACCTTGGCGTATTGAAAGAAACCTTGCAGTCTGGACATGATGGAAACTTTAAAGTGACCACGTCCGAACCGCACAAGATTGTACGTTTACCCACTCACCAAATCGTCAGTCGACCTTTGGAAAAAGTGAATCAAATTGTGTATCACAAGCGAGTGCGGCTTCCCAATCACTTCACTTTACCGTATGGACATGTCGGTATAACAAAAGGGTTCCAACAGGATAGCCACGAACAAGAAGGATGACTTCACCATATCAAGAATCATGTGAGAGACCCAATGAGTACTCCAGGTTCAAACCATACTATTTTCCTGTCTTCTTGCCTGACTATTGTAATTATTCCCGTCGACTGGAAACGTTTCAAAAATTGCCCACGGATAGGGAAGGCTGTCCCCAAGAAAGGTGAAGTTTTGGCAGTGGGAGATTGGGTGCGCATTGGCAAAACCAAACGCACTTTCGACAAAGGTTACTTACCCAACTGGACCACCGAATAGTTTGGTGTCACTGGACGAGTGCGTGGCCGTCATCATACCATCTATAAATTGGAAGACATGAACGAGGAAGTGTAAAAGGCACATTTCACTTGCCCGTGTTACAATGCGTGACCAAAAAAGAAGGCGAAGTGTACGACATCGAAAGCATTCTCGAATGCAGAACTCGAAAAGTAGGAAAACGCCGTGTCAGAGAAGTAAAAGTAGCTATTGTTCTGAACAGTAGCAAAAAATCACCCATCTAGATGCTTGCGTGGTATGGAAACCTGATACAGCAGGTAAATTCGATGAGGTGGCAGATAAAGATTGCACCAATAAGGGATCTGACTCACGTCAAAAGAAAATTAGTGGAAGCCGAAGTTTAGAACTGATGGACCGCTTGCATTTGGACTGAATATCAGCAGTACCACTTTCCATTTTATGGCTGGTGTTGCCGATTCCAAAACATACATCGAGGAAGCCAGACTCTACGTGCGACGTGTGGAGGTGTTACCTAAAGCGGGAAACGACATCAATCACACTTTGAGCAGAACGACAGTAAAGTATCCGATACGATTCGCGGAAGTGAAAACCTTCACATTTTGCCAATGGGATCCGATCCAAGATAGAAAATCATCTGTTCCAAAGACAATTACCAAAGCGATTAATCATTGGTATGATGAGCAATGCAGCTTTCAACGGTGTCCAAAATCAACTTCATTTCGAGTTTCAGCACTACGACGTGTCCAAGATTTAAGTCAGTCGCGATGGCAAGACCCTTCGAACCTGACTTTAGTGTCAAGATGAATTACTTGAGGTCGTACTTATCCCTGTACGAAGCCACGTGACAGTTAGGGACCAACACCAGTCATGGCATTACGTACGAGGATTATGCAGGAGGCTAAGCTTTGAGGGCTTTTGATTTCACCCCAGACCAAGGGAGCGACGATGAACATTTTCTGCCTATAAAATCAGGCCAGATTCGAGTGAAACTTCAGTCTGCTAGACCTCTACCTGAGACGGTGAAAGTCATCCTGTATGCCGAAGCCAATAATACTATAGAAGTCAACAGTTTGAGATAATTCATTCTAGATTATTAGAAGCTATGGAAGATTGGTATCCCTCTTTGAATAGTGGAGAATTTTTGAAATGGGAGGAGACCATGCAAGCAGAGCCCCAAGACAAAGACGAAAAGGACATAGTCATGAAGTCCAGATGGCCTGAACAAGAACAACATTTAGTCTCCTACTTTGCCAAATACTTGGCAGAAAAAAATACGGAATTGGTCAAGAAAGATTGCTATGGATGTCGAAACGATCATCTCAGTCAAATTCAACACGACAAATGTCTGAACGAAGCTTGGAGTTTCATCTCGGAAGAAGCCGTGTTGCATCAGTGGTATAAAGGCTTGCGTGAACATTCCTTTCCTCCATTGATGACTGTAGAGATCCATCACATCGAAGCTTTCTTGGCTCAGAGTGCAGAGACGAAACGAAGAAACGGTTACTTGTCAGACATTTTCAAACAGAAAGTCAGGATTGAATTGATCACTTATCATTACCTGTGAAGAAAAACAACAAGAAAAAAACTTCACAAAAATTGATACCTGGGAACTTTATTACCTTTTAAACCACAGTTCGTAGACTGTTTCATGGAATCATGTCGTCTGTGGTAAAGATGAACTGCCTCATCGCAAACCTCAAGACCATCACGCTTATGTCATCAACAAGGACGACAGTCATCTCTCAGGAACCCACTGGGTAGCCGTTTACTTTCCTAAAGAAGGTTGTGTGGAGTATTTTGATTCGTATGGATTGCCACCTTTGGAAGACGATATCATCGACTTTATGAGAAGAAATGCCCAGACATCACGATTCAATAATGTGAAATTACAAGGCACATATTCCATGGTGTGTGGACAATATTGTGTGTATTTTTTTCATCAACGCAGTCTTGGATATTCTTTAGAACATTTAGCGACTTATTTTATTCCTCACTCATCTAGAAAAGATGACAAAGTAGATCGATGGTTTCGTGACCATTATGGTTATCTTTTGTCTTTAGCTAGGAAACGTAGTGTAAATCAAGGCCCGATGACCTCCAAAAATGGAAGTCTAGCTTCACTTCACAACGTTGTCAATCTTGTCCAAAATAGTTTGTTAAATGTAAAATTTTGTTAGTTTATTTGTTTGAAACAATGTTAATTGTTAATTATTGGTTGTTAGTTATTTGAATAAAAATGTTTTGTTTTGAAAAAGGTGTCTGTCGTTTATTTTCCATTTTTATCATGAATTATCCTCTTTGACTTCTCTATCCTTAAATCAAACTATTCTAACCTTCTGACTCTAAACAGTGTAGGGATGTTTTCTATTGCGTCCGCGCTTGAACCATATAAAGCAGAGAAGTCTCCAGTCTAACCATACATTGTTAACTGATCCTCCTATGAAGATGTGCTCAAAACTAGCCAAGCTGAACGAAGCTTACGTAAATTTACATCGTGTCAGGCAAAACATGATACCGAAGCCTGCAGAGACAGAGAATGTCAGAATGCGGAAAGTGACTGAAGACCTGATAGAAGAGATCTGCAGAGAGGAAATCAAGAAGGAGAAAGAAGAATGGACGGAGAAGTACAGACTTCAGAAACAGCAGAGAGAGAGAAGCAGCAGCAACAGCGGCAGCAGGAGGAACCACACAGAGGTTTTGTCGACTGCCGTGTTGACACCAAAGAGTTCTCTTTCTCTTTCCGAAGAAGCAGACCCTATCCTGTGGAAAAGCCTACCGCTAGACGGGGACGCAATCTTAGACAATAAAAGATTGCCATTGCTCCTCGTCCACAACAAACAGCCCTTTTCAGGGCTACTTATTACTCTAGATTAGAGATAGTATTTCAATTGCCAATGGTATGTTAGTAAGTTAGAAAAATAGTAGTGTATCTATATGCACTTCGTTTCTTTAACTTTGTTGGAAGTGTGTCTATAAGTAATTCGTTTGATTGACATTGTTAGAAGTGTGTCTATAAGCACTTCGTTTTCCGTAGCTTGTCAAATAGTCAGAGTTTTTTTAATATTAGTTAGGGTTTGTAAGTAAAATGTTAGTGTTTCTTTAACGTCCGAGCGATCCATCTTTATTGGGGTAATGATATAGTCAATGTAAGTTTTGGTGACAGGGGATGTTTTCCTTCACGTCCGTGCTTGACAAATATAAAAGGAACGCTCGTCAGTCTGGCTACCCGTCGGTGATTCATGAACAAGGAAGATGAGTAACAGAACAGCAAAGTTACTGGAGCTTTAAATGCACATGGAGTATGCCAGGCGTTTATTTGATAAGCTGGCTATGGAGGAGATACAGAAGGAAACCAGGATAGAAGAGGAGGAAAAGGAAAAGTAGAAGAAAGAAGAAGAGGAAATAAAAAAGAAAAGTTTTGCCTCACTGTATGCTAAGACAGAGCTGTGAAGTTAAGCTTATGGTGAGGACACCTCCACAGCCACTTCCACACAACCAGCACCGGGGCCTGTCGTCCCACAAATTGAGGTCTGGGACCAAGAATTACAGAGGCAAGATCGGGAGTCTAAGCGGCCTCAGGAGGAGCGAAGGCAACATCCACGTGGGCAGAACAGGAGAAGGAGGGAAGTCTTCGCTATCCCTCAAAGTGAAGACTGGGAGTGTGAAGCCAGTCAACCTTTGAGTTTGTTTTTTTCTCCTTCCCGTGTGCGGATGGTAATATTGAGGTTACTGATAGTACATTTTGGGTTTGCTTTTTCTCCTTCTCGTGTGTGGATAGTATATTAAGGGTTTGTTTTTCACCTTCTCGTGTGTGGAACGTATATTTTCGTTTGTATTTTTCTCCTTCCCGCGTGTATGGATAGTATATTATGGTTAAGTGGATAGTATAATAACGGTTTGTGTTTTCTCCTTCTCGTGTGTGGATAGTAAAATTTGGCTTGTATTTTGATCCTCACCTATGTGTTGATAGCATATTTGTGGTTAGTTTTTCTCCTTTCCGTGTGTGGATAGTATATTCTGGTTTTGTGGATAGTATAATAAGGGTTTGTTTTTTCTCCTTTTCGTATGTGGATAGTAGATAACATGTGAAGTGAGTGTAGGGGATTTTTTCCTTCGCGACTGTGCTTGACAAATATAAAGTCAAAGCGTTTGTCGTTCGTGCCATTCTACACAGAATAAAAGAAGATGACTATAGACTTGTTTAACAAGTTAAAGGACCGTTGTTATTATATGCTCATGTTTTCCCCCGTTAACTTTACATTGTCAGAATCGTGCAATATTACCCGATATTGAACCCGCGCGACAATACACATATAGCATTCACGTGCATAAAGGAACTACTTTCTATTATGAACAAACAATGGACGCAGACGCAAGCACTTTTTGATTTGTACACAAATCATGTACACTAGCGTAATATGCTCTTTACGTTGCGGTTGTTTAAATTTGTTTCTGAATGAACTAAAACAGATGTTTCGTGGACTGCCACATACCAGCTGATTTGGCACATTCCGCGTTGATACAATGTTTCGGATTTAGGCTAGCTACAGTATATAACAGACGCAAGATAAGGTCCTTACAAATAACATACAAGTGACTAGTCATATACTGTCTTCTTTAGCTGGTGATAAGAATGGCAAAATAAAATATGCTTACAGTTTTACATCATGAATTTCCTCAAAATGTGTTTTTTTAATTCTGCAAATCCTAATTACATGAGCCATGTCATAGGTTCTCAATCTGGATTACACATTTCGAAATTGTACTGTAATTTCGATGATAAGTGCAATTACATCCTCCTTACTGCAATCAAAATGAAATAAGCATTAAATTCCAAAGCGTCTTTTTGATAATAATGATTTCAAACATTAAATGACAGAAGCAGAAACACATTTGTAGATGTCAACACGCTTCTGCCTAGCTTCTTCAACCTCATGTATTTTATGTGAAATTGTTACATATAAATCCAGTCCATAATCACGAAATTTCCTATAATCGAGAAAAATACCAAAATCTATTCATTTCAGATCAAATGGAAAAGTTGTTGCAATGCACATTCATTCACAATATGACTCCAAATTTCAATTTTACTAGACACGTCATTTTCTTTCGAAAGTTACGTCGAGTGCGCGACTAAGTTCAAATTTATCTGGGCGGAGTTATGTACGCAGTAATAATGTTGGTGTTGTGTAATGATGAATATGAGTTTGCGTATTTAGTTTGTCATGCGGCATAAAGTCATCTACGTTGTTTATTGTAGTGTAATTTGTTTATATAATTAAGCCTTAGGTAGAATAAAAAAATGAGCATATAAAAAAAAAGGTTACTGCATGTGTATGTAAAAATATGATGTCGTTTTGTCGGAAGGATATACTTTACTCCCAAGGTCGTGCAGTATTCCATCCAAAAAACTCGTTCATATTTTCCCATACAAATGCAGTAACCTATGATTATTATATGCTCATTTTTCCCCCCGTTAACTTTACATTGTCAGAATCGTTCAGTATTACCCGATACTGAACTCGCGCGCCAATACACATATAACATTCACGTGCATAAAGGAACTACCTTCTATTGTGAACAAACAATGGACGCAGACACCAGCACTTTTAATTTGTAAACAAATCATGTACACTCGCGTAAGAGTCTCTTTACGTTGTGGTTGTTTAAATTTGTTTCTGAATGAACTAATGCAGATGTTTCGTGGACTGTCACATACCAGCTGATTTGGCACATTCCGCGTTGATACAATGTTTCGGATTTAGGCTAGCTACAGTATACAACAGACGCAAAAAAATGTCCTTACAAATAACATACAAGTGACAAGACATATACTGTCTTCTTTAGCTATTGATAAGAATGGCAAACAAATATATACTTACAGTTTTACATCCTGAATTTCCTCAAAATATACTTTCTTAGTTCTGCAAATCCAAATTACATGAGCCATGTCATGGGTTCTCAAGCTTGTTTACACATTTCGAAAATGTACGGTAATTTTGATAACAAGTGCAATTACATCCTCCTTACTGCACGCAAAATGAAATAAGCATTAAATTCCATAGCGTCTTTTTGATAATTGCAATTGAAAGACTTCATATTTTTCCCACATTATGATTTCAAACATTCAATGACAGAAACAGAAACACATTTGCAGATGTCAACACGCTTCCCCTAGCTGATTCAATCCCATGTATTTCATGTGGAATTGTCACATGCAAATCCAGTCCATAATCACGAAATTTCGTAGAATCAAAAAAAAAAAAAAAAAAATAAATAAATAAATAAAAAAAACATACGAAAATCTATTAATTCCAGATCAAATGGAAAAGTTGTTGCAATGCACATTCATTCACAATATGACTCTAAATTTCAATTTTGACTAGACACGCCATTTTCTTTCGAAAGTTATGTCGAGCGCGCGACTAAGTTCAAATTTATCTGGGCGGAGTTATGTGCGCAGTAATAATGTTGGTGTTGTGTAATGATGAATATGCGCTTGTGTATTTAGTTTGGAATACGGCATACATTCATTTACGTTGTTTCTTGTAGTGTATTTTGTTTATATAATTAAGCCTGAGGTAGAATTAAAAAAAATGAGCATATAATAAAAAGGTTACTGCATTTGTATGGGAAAATATGATGTCGTTTTGTCGGAAGGATATACTTTACTCCCAAGGTCGTGAAGTATTCCATCTAAAAAACTCGTTCATATCTTCCCATACAAATGCAGTAACCTATAAGTATTGGATGGTGGATACCACCTATGTAATGGAAAGACTACAACATGAATGGAGGTATCCAGTTACCAAAGGCTTTGTGACAAGTCAAGTGACCAGCCTGAAAGTAGCCAGGGATCTGGTCCAGGGCATGATCGAAGAGGAAGTCAAAAGGTTACGAGGCTTTATTCAATCTCCATATGTGAGAGTGGGCAGCTTAAAGGAGGCCCTTGATTATGTGGTGAAAGTAATGTGTTGTTTTTTGGAAGACATATTGCATTGGACAGAGTGGTCTTTTGTGAAGTGGGGGCTGGACCAAATAAAGAAAGCAGAAGAACTGATGAGAAAAGTGCTGGAAGAAGAAGACAAAAGACAGGTGGTCTAAGGAAAGAAAGGACAAAGAAAACAGAATGAAAAAAGAGGAGTTTGAGAGACAAAATGAAAACTGGATGAAGTTGCAGGAGAAATTTAGAACGATGGGCCATCCTGACTGGATGCCAGAGAAAGAAAAAAAGAAGAAGAAAGGAATGATTGACAAAGTGAGGTAATGGTGGAAGAACTGGAGAAAATAGAAGAACACAAAGGCCCTTTTCAGGGCCACATATGCTTCATAAAGATTTGCTTTCGTACCTAAAATTTTATTTAGTGTGTTGTATAGTTGTTTATATAATGTCTACTGTCTGTGTTGTCTCTGTCCCTCAAGTCCCGTTCCCGCCAATGGTTCCAGTTCTTTTTCCTCCGCTCTTTGGTCCCAATTGAGGTCAGTCCCCTTGCTACATTGTTGCTAATCGTCAGTATCCTGAAGTCACTTCCCCTGTTCCATTTCTATTGTCCCTATACAGTCCCAATACCTTTTTGTCCCTCTATAGTTCACCCACGTTAAAATTCCCCATGTTAAATCCCCCTTTGCCCTACGGCACACCCCCCTGTTTTTCCTTATATGTTCTCATTTGCCCTACGGTATCCCTTATAATTACTGTCATTTCCATTCTATGTAACAGCATTAAGATATAAATAAACAAATGTTACTAACGCTGACGAGTGCTATCAAGGAAGCCAGACGATATATTTTTCAAATTAATGCGAGACTCGCATTAGTGCAGAAGAACTGCCACGTGTTCTTAATTTGAACTGTACTGGCTTATGGTGCAGACGATGTTTGCTGAGACCAAAATCAAATTAATCTATTACGTGATCAAGTCGACCACTGTAATGAATATTTCTTACGGACAAAATAGCACTATTCAGTACAAACTGACATTTTCGGTGAAGCTTCGCATGTAAATAACATTGTGAGATACAGAGGCGTCATATAGAGACAATCTGGCAAAATTATATAAAAACGAAGCAGAAAATCTAAGTAAACATGGATAATTTCCAATTTAGTGTCTTCTACTTTTATGTAGTGAATGTTGCTGCTTGTTTAAATGACAACGAAATTATAATTATTATAAGTATAACATATCAAAATTATTTTTACTGCAGATTTACATTTCCGTTAGAGATACACAGTGCAAACTAATGAAAATATCTACAGTTGAATTTTCCAAATATCGAAATAGTGAACAATGACCAGCTGATCAAAAGAAAATGAGAGAATTGATATGTCAGCGTCCTTCCAGAAGAAACGTTGCAATACAATTTGGTAACGGAGCGTGTCTACGTATTGGTGAGTTATTTTCCCTAACACAGACGCAACATGATTAATTATATATGCTGTTAAGCAAAGAATGGAAAGAAAGTTATCCTATCTGGAAATTTCAGAC
This sequence comes from Sinohyriopsis cumingii, assembly GCA_028554795.2. NCBI lineage: Eukaryota > Metazoa > Mollusca > Bivalvia > Unionida > Unionidae > Sinohyriopsis > Sinohyriopsis cumingii. Next base: position 119,672,493 of record CM068835.1, on the reverse strand, counting down.
TTATTTATTTGTTGTTTATACATATTATTCTAACTCTCAATAATGTTACTTAATTTAGTTAGAACTCACAACTTTTTTATTTCCACATTAACAGTATCATCGTTTAATAACGCGTATCAACCTTTGACGGCTTGCAGCACGTTATAAGTATTATTTTCAATAATAAACAAATAAATTCATAAAATACTTTCTCAAGATTTTGTGATGCTTCTTTAGGTATTTAGGGCCGAGTCTCATCTATCCACCCCAGCCGAACCTTTTGACGCGGTAGGATTTCTAGGTGGCCGGGGACGCAGGTTTCAAGGTTTTATTCGCGCAGTATCGGACACATGTGTGATCCGGTGCACGTTTCAAATTGTGTTTTCTGCTGTGGGTTCGACCACTTTCATTCATCATTTCTCCGCCCCCAGTCCAACAATGTTTAGACTGAGATGATATTTTGATGCCATTGTAGTTGACGATTTCCACACAATCTGGACGTAGTCTTTAAAGCACGTGCCCACAATCGGTTGCTTGTGTCCTATTCAAAGCGTTGCAAGCTAAAATAATAGTTAGGTCCGCTGCCGGCGAAGTCCCTCTGGTTGACTTGAAGGCTCTTGACGACGTTCTGTTAGCGGACCACGAAGCTCAAAATGTGGCCATACGAGTGAGGATTGTGGTCATGTTTTTGACTTCGTAATGCAGCAAGATTTACTGGGTGGGATCCTGATCCTGGTAGCAGATGGGACATAGGCTCACCGTAGCGATGACCAGTCAGTCTAACACCATCGGGTTACACATCTGGTCGTTCAAACATCGTTTCCATCAGCTGATCTCCACAGAGGCCACACGCGGATGGACCTAGTCTGCTCTAAATGTGACAGCCGACACGTTTTCTGGGACATCCAACCTTTTCTCACCTCCGCAAAAGATCAATCGATGTTTTCGAGACTGGCTCTTGTCACAATAATTCAGCAGTATTTTTTCCAGCCTTTTTGTTGTTTTATCTTCTTTTTTTTTGGTGGGGGGAGACGGTCGGCCAGGACCACCGTAATCCAATTGTCGTGGATATGCTTCGGACCATGTTTGGTAAATATCTGCACCAGGGTAGCCATTTAGTACTTGTACGTGAGAGGAAGCCCCTGCACCTCAATAAAGCCAGCTATGACCCGAAGCCCACCTTCCATTGCTGAGACGACTTCTTCCACTTACTCTGGGAAGATTTGCTTTACACCTTTGATATCATAAGTTTTCTCGGCTGCTTTCTCGCCGTTTTTGGTGGACATAATAACTGGCGCGAGCTTGGTTGCGACCTAGCAGTATGTCGTATCGTGCAAGCTGTTGGGAATATCGAACAGCGCGTGGAGTGCAGCTATGCGCTGATTCAGCAGATGTATCTTCGCCCTATTGATAAAGCGGCGAGCTCGCGTCAGTACATGTTGGCGGCGCACGACGTGGGGTGCATCTTCCACAGATCGTATTGTTCGTAAGCTTGAAGAAGTCATTCTCAAACTAGTTCTTTCTTTTGGTCCGGAGGTAGATGTCAAGCTGCCATTCAGGAGCCATGGCTGGGGTCGTAGATTGTCCAATGCAGGTTGTTCGCCTTCGCCTACTAGCGTCTGACTATTGAGATGCCTCCGAGTATCACACTTTCAAGGAACATGCGTATCTCGATCTATGTGAGCAGCAAAGAAGAGTATCCAAGATTATCTCAGGAAAGCTGTAGTGGATGAGATTCAATCAGTAGGTCATCATCAAGGTGGCGAGGAAGGCATCGAACACATATTATACAAGGAGGACGTCCGTTCGCAAGAAGAGGTCGTTGTAGTCTTCAATGTTCTGGCACCCGAACTTCTATCAAACTTTTCGAGTGTTTTCATGGCTGCCCGCTTCGATGTCCGCCCGGCACAATCTGATGTAGAAGGCACCTGTTGGGTGGAGCTCTGCTTCTTAGAAACGCTTTTAGCAGCTCATGTACGCATAGGGGAACGCGACCATTTACTTAAGAACACCGACATCGTACTCTGTATAACGTTTGTGATGTGGAACGCTTCCTCGGGAAACTTGGCTGCCAGCTTTTTCAGACGACAAAACAATCTTCTGCTGCTTTGGAAGAACGCCATATACTTCTTTATATTGTTGCGGATGCGCTGATGCTGGACACAGACTCTATTCCGATGGCTTCCATCATCATATACCGCATGTTGCGTACCACGACCGGCACATTGTTTTTATCCAGAATGATGTGAAGCTAGAGGCTGTTCCCGTGGTGGGCCGCGATGCGTAATTGCCATGATGTGACAGTCGTCTCTCAGCTTGTCCTTCCCCACTCATTTGTGACCGTCAGTTGCTCTCTGGAAAGATCTAGAGGGCACGGCGCTCATGACCAGCTTGACCAGGACATGGAATACCCCACAGATCTATATATAGCTCTCGAGGGGACATTCCCTTTGCCTTGGTATAATTCTGCTTCCTTGGCGAGCCTGTCGAAGCAGACGATCATGTAGCATTATCCGCAAGGCATCTGGTCGGCGGTTTACTGTGTGCTGATTTTGCTTATTCAGCGAACTGGGCCTTCAAACGGCACTTTCAGCTCCTCGAAGTCTGCGTATATAACATCGGGAATGCGCATCTGGTGGTAGTTGTGCTTTACCGGAGAGTGTTTATGCCCCCGGCATGAAAGTACATTGCGATTTGTTGCTTATGCTTTTACAGTCCTTCGCTGATTTGTGCAACTGAAGATGTGCAGGAATTGGCATTTTGTCTATCCTAGTTTCTGCTGTGCTTTCCACCATCCCTCTCAGACCATTCATCAAGACGTAGTTGCTTTTGGCGATTTTGTCTTCCACTTCGAATAATGGAAGAAGATCCACAACATGCAAATATTAACAGATGATGCACAGTCAAGAAGATTTACCCAATGACTATGACAAAATTAGGATCCTATTTATTTCAAACATTAACGTGTCTACATGATTAAAAAAAAACTGTGGAAAAATTACTTTATAGTTTGACAGACATTCTTTTTATAGGTTTTTAATGCAGCTTAACAAAATTGAATACATTTTTTCTGACAAAATAATGACATTTCAAGAGAAGTAAGTGAACCTCCTAACTTGAAACGATATATATATATATATATATATATATATATATATATATATATATATATATATATATATATATATATATATGAGAAAAATTCTTACGATCGCTTATTCTGTTCTTAAGGGAGATCCATAAATGACGTCAAGCGATTTTGGCCAATTTTTGCCCCCCCCCCCCCGTCAAACATTTTTTAAACAAATTCCTTCCCCTCGTCACACATCGTCACAAATGTGTGACCCCTCCCACCCAGGTGCGTGACGTCATTTATGGACGGTCCCTTATAGCTCTTCTTCTTATTGTTATTGTTATTGTTATTATTATTATTATTATTATTATTGATTTCGGTTGTAGGGTTGTTGATGTTGACAGAGATGCTACCAATTGTTTGCTTATCACACACATTCAGTATTCCTAATGAATTCCAGCGAAGTGTTGATATATTTTACGACCTCTAGACCTCCACCACTTCAGTAAATTCCCTATCTCCGCTTTCGGAATTTTGTGGTAATATTGTTTCTTCATATTACTCAAAGGCCAGACAAGTTGTCTTAAATGAATGTATTGAAAAGAAAAGATCTCGCTTCAGAAAGAAAATATTATTACATTTTCTAGTGCGACGCACGTACCCAATTGTAAACAATGGACACTGTACTCTTTGCATCCCATAATGCACCGCCAGATATGTCAGGATATCATTGGTTACGTCACTCCAAGCAAACAGCTCAGTTTCTAATAATATGTGTGATTTGGATTTTTAACGTAGCTTTAATAAGTTATCAGTCATATGGCTACGATGTCTGTGGTGTGACAGTTTAACTTTATAGTGATGTCTAGCAATGGGGCATTATGCCGCTGACATGTAGCATGATGTCCCACCCAGTAACATTATCTTGACAACAGGCTGACCAGTCCTTACACTAACCTCTTAATGCTGAGCGCCACGCGAGGCAACTGTAAGTACCATTTTTTGTAAGTCTTTGGTATGACTCGGCCGGGGATCGAACCCACGACCTCCCCCATCCGATGCGGCGCTATAATGTGTCGGTAGATCCGGGTCAACGCTGCTCGGATTGTGCGCCGTATGCTCTTTGAAATATTGTGTATAACAGACTGAACGGATATTACCAGACAGTCTTATTGGTCATTTTTTACTAGAGGACGTGATATTTATCTCTGAAATTTGTCTTTACTTCATGTGAATGACATCAGTGCTCTACTTTTCAGGAGTAAAAAGATTTTAGTTGGCTCCCGGGTTATCACAAAAGTTATATTCTCACCATCAATCCTACAAAGGAGAAACTCCCCAGATCGAAAGGAGAGCGCATTTCATTCTCCTCTTTGTCACAACGACTAGTGCTGTGTAACCCCATCTAGACTGGACTAGGTTTTACATTTTAAGGACGCGAGAGATGACCATGTTTAGCTAAATCTGTAACGAAGAGAGCGAGAACTTTGAATATCGCAGATGCAATTTCGCTTTATCAAATCAATTACCATTGTACGTATTAAATTACACACAAATATTTTTTTTTAATCACAAAACTTAACTACGGCTCATCAGCTTCTTAGACGCATATAATTTCAGAATTGAAAACATAATATACATTTATACCATAATGTAAATGATGAAATAACCTATGAATTAAAATTCTCACCAGAATATAATTGAAAATATAGCAAACACCAACTTCTTTCTGTAAATAACTCGTTTCGCATGAATTCAGAAAAAGACAAAAATTCGAATTTCAACCAATGAATGTCGAAAACCAAGGCATTAGATTTTAAAGTGTATAAATTTTGTTTCCGAAAATGAAGGATGAAATTTGAATTTTCTAATAGAAAGAAATTCTTGACCATTAGATGAAAATTATGAACAAGCACTGGAGTATATATTTATAAAATTGATGTTTAGTTCATTTATCTCTAAACCCTTGCTAAAGAGTCTTTCTTTGTTGGAACATTTGTTTTGTTTTCGTATAAAGTCTTATTAATTACGATGTGTTCATTAACTATGATAACAATGGTCTTTGGTATTCATCTTCTCATTTTGTTATGTGCGTAAAATATACTAGTTATATTTGAATTCAGTAATAACTATGAATCCATTAACAGTATCTATTTCATTCTGAAGTTTTGCATCTTGCGTCCAAGGCCGGGCCGACCACATAGGCGAACTAGGCTGTCACATAAGGCGCCTGGCTTTAGGGGGTGCCATACTAGATGTGGATTTTTTCCCGTGGGAGGTGTGGGGAAGGAGGCTTTAAAATCCCTTGGCTTGCGTATGGTGGTGTTTAACATTGAATGAAGATGGTGGGAGCCACATGGGATTGGAGGGCAATCGTTTCTACACTTCAATATATTTTGTCAACTCTACCAAATGCGACATGAAGTATGCAGCAGAGCGCCATTATCAACATGCATTTCTCGATTTTCACAATCTCCTCCATTACACATATATACGCATGCATCCACGCACGCACCGATATGATTATATCATCCGCACCTTTCTTCGAAAGGAGTGGAGATAATAAATCTTGTATATTATAATGTAATAACGGGTCAAATAACATGCGCATGATTAAATCAGGTCGACAGACCTAATTACCCTTTAAATATATTCTCATTATTAAATTACTAGGTAGGATTGTTGCTAAACATCTTGACATCAAATTTAGAAGTAATGTGATAACACAACGCGTCTTATTTGCCATGGAAACCACCTACGGATGACTTTTTATTCAGACAAAAGTGTCAAGGGCTCTCACCAATCTGGAAAGATGTGTGTGAATACACGTTACACCTAGCATGCTGAAGCACATGAGGACAAAAAGGCTATCTATTATATATGTCGTCGTATGATATCAATATGCCGTAGTACAGTATGTCTATCCATTAACTTGCATGGCAGATCAAGTGGGAATAATTTCCCAAAACAGTTACATGAAACGATAAAGGATAATATAGAAATTCTACCATAATCTTTCTTTAAATTATTAAATTATAAGGTGAAAAGGTCTGGTTGCTATGAGTTTCCCCTATATTTAGACACAAATTACTAGAAGAAGACCGCAAGTGAGCCCTATGTGACCCAAAGAAACACAAATTAATACTGTTGAAACCTCCAAGAATAAATGGGAGGGGGAGATAATAAATTGTTGTTGTTGTTGGGTTTAACGCCATTTTTCAGCACACGATAGGCTATACATGGCGGCCAGTATTAATGGTGGAGGAAGAACCCGGGAAAACCCCGGAAAGAACCACCGACCCTCGAGAAGATACTGGCAAGCTTTCTCACATATCCACATTGGCCGAATCCGAGACTCGAATCTACGCAGACAGAGGTGAGATGGCAGTGATCCGTAACGGAGAGCGCATTAGACCACTCGGCCACTCGGGGCCCCGGATAATAAGTTAATAAAGGGATTGTTCTCTCACGTTTGAGTAACAGCGGACATTAACAAACACTGTTTAAAGTTTATCGGAAGGAAACAGTTATAAGCAGAACACTCTTTTCTAGGATAAAACAGCGGCGTGGTTTAAGAATGTGCATAGATGTTATCTTTTTTCAAACAAGTTTACCAAGAATTCGCGTGTTCCGGTTTTGAGCTGATTTTTGTGTATTTTTTTTGAGAAAACTATGAAACATTTTTCGAGACACTCCCACAGTATTAAAATGACCCCTCGAATCAAACTTTTAGATTTCTATTTACCTAATGCTGATAGAACAACTTTGCAACCTTTATAAACATCAATGGTTATCGTCCATGAAGTTGCACTACAATTGATTTCCAGTGTCATCTCTGTAAAACCCTATTTTTGTAATTCACGTTTCACTGTTTAGGGTCTTCTGTATATATGGTATGTCATGTAGTTTGGATTTATATAGATTCGTACAAACACATGAAACTTGTTTAAAAGTAGCAGATGCAGTTTGTCACATCCATTCTATCTAGTAACATTAGGGCATAGACAAACAGGTGTAAATAAAGCTGACAAGTGCTATCACGGAAGCCAGACGATGTATTTGTTTTTAAATTACTGTAGGAGTGCTGACACGTGTTCATAAAGTTGAACTGAACTGATCTGTGGTGAAGACGAAGTTTGCTTAGACCAAAAATAAACCAATCTTTAAGTTCGCATGCAAAAAACATGCCAATATCTCAGTGAAAATTGGTTTAAAGAAAGCAAGTCACCGATATCGTTTTGAGATTCAGAGGCGCAACATAGACATAATATCGCAAGGTAATATATATATATATATATATATATATATATATATATATATATATATATATATATATATATATATATAAGAGAATCCTAAGCAAATATGGATGGTTTCCAATTAAGTTTTTTTTACTTTTATGCAGTAAATGAAATAATAGCTATTACAAGTGTAATCTAAAATATGAAATTATGTTGTTTTTTTTCTGCAGATGTATAATTCCAAGAGAGAATAATTCGAGAATATAAAAAAATTCTGCTGTTGAAATGTCAAAAGCAAATTGTCGCTGTAGCGCGATAGTGACCAGATGACCAAAATAATACGAAAAAATTGGAATGTCACCGCCTTTCCAAAACATTGCCGCAATACAAAAAAGTATTCATGCGTTAGTAATGAAGTGGGGCACCCTAGCGACAATGGGAATTAGCATTACAGAGACCCCTGGGTCACTCTAGCGACAATGGAAATTTAACATGGAGAAAAATCGTGGGTCACTCTAGCGACAAGGGGAATTTAACATGGAGCAAAATCGTGGGTCACTCTAGCGACAAGGGGAATTTAACATGGGGAATAGAGTTTGGGCTTGTCTAGGGACAAGGGGAATTGAACATGGGATTTTTTAAAAAATTTTTTTTTAAATTTAAATTTAAATTTAAATTTAAAAAAGGGTAGGCAATTGAAAAGTCATTCTCTTTTCGAGAAATATGCGTGGCCCTGAAAAGGGCCTTTGGTTTTTCTTCTTCAGCTTCTAATTTCTTCTTTTTCTCCACAAACTTCTTATTTTCTCTCCTACACTCTTTCTCTTCTTTTCTTTCTTTTTTTCTCCTCCTCTTCTTTCTTCTTCTCTTCCTCTTCTTCTTTCTTCCTCTTCTCATTTTCTTCTTCTTTTTCAATTTTTTCGTTCCATTTGCGTATTCTTATCCTTTCCTCTTCATCCTCCTTCTCCTCCTTTATCTCTTTCATGACACCACTTATCTTGTCCTTTACCTTTCTCAAGTTATTAATTTCCATCTTTACACGATGGGGACTATAGGAATAGTGGTCTTCAACGAGTCTTATTAACATCTGCTCCATCATTCCTAAATTGTCCAAAACGTCTTGCAATGTTTGCATCTTGTCAATTTGGTTAGAAGCCATCTTCTTTGTAGAATGGTTTGAACGACGAATACTGTGGGTTCGTATAGTGAAAGCGCGGACGTGAAGGAAAACATCCCCCTAAAACATAAAATTGATCTTACCTAGATCATGACCCAACAACGCGCGGACGTGAAGGAAAACATCCCCTACTTTCTCATTTCATATAATAAAACCCAAACTATACTCTCCACATACGCAAAGAAACAATAAAGAAACTACTATTCACACAAACTTACGTTAACAGTTACAAACACAAACACAAACACACAAACACACAAACACATACACTTGCACTATCAATAAAGAGTTAGTGTTTATATTCACACTACTCTACCTACACACATTGGCAAATGGATCGTTATTTCTTTTCTTGAGTATTGGGGTAGCCCTGAAAAGGACTGTTTTTGGAACTTCAGAGGCACCTGGCTAATGGTGGCACCTTCCGGGTCTGGCACCACAGACACAACGCCTACTCCAATCATTGGTCCAGCAGCAGGGAAGTTCTACAGACCAGACGTTCCAGACCAAATAAAGCTTCCTACGAGAACATTTCCCGTAGAAGCCTCAGATTTCAAAAATAAGCCTTCCTACGAAAATTAATTTGCGTAAATTCACTCCCGATTGCAATTTTTGTGTGCAAAAATCATTGATTTTGGACAGCAATTTTGGGGGGGGGGGTAGGAGAAATTTTATTCCATCGACGAAGTTTGCAAAGATTTGGATGCCGATCCTAATTTTACCTCGCATTAAAACAATATAGTTGAAAATAATATGAGTCGGAAAGCTAGTAGAGTTGGAGAGCCTCATTCTGCCAGATTAGCGCGAGAGCAATTAGCGGCATTAAAGAAGCTTATTCCGACAAAACAATTATTCAAGAGAAATGTTCGTGGTTACGAAGATGTGCAACATGGAATTGCCGAGGCATCATCGAAATGGTTGAGTCCAGTTACCGGAACAATCGAGCAAGTTGTATTTGGTGACGAAAAAGATCCGGATACTAGGAAAAAGGGAATTTTTCCCATGTTGAAAGGTATTGAGGAACAATCACGAACATTACCCGATCGATTAGCAATAGCAGCAGCAGCACAAGAGCAACAACCTGCAATTGATTCTGGAGTAAGTAAGGGAAAACCTAAAGTAGGAAAACCGGGAGTAAAAAAAGGGAAGTTTAGTATCGAGAATTTAAGAGAAAATTTCACCGATGAGGGATGGGAAATAATATCACGACCGCTTTCGACACTGTATTCCATAGATCGAATTGGTCAATTTGCGGAAGATATGTTTAGTATTCGAAATGAATATTTGACTGAAATAGGAAAGGAAAAATATAAAACCCGTAATAGTTGGTATGGTATGTTATATAAAGTTTATGCGGAAAAAACACAGGCGAGTGAAAGGGATCCATTTTTTAGAAGATTTTTAGAAGCAGCAGACGATAGATATAATCATAATAAGCAACTAGCAGAAGATATAAAACAGCAAGCGAAGGAAAGAAAACAACAGGAGAAGGGAGAAAAAACTAAAACACGGAAGAGAAAAGTAATACCACAGGAAGAGGATATTCAACCACAGGAACCGATAGTTCAACCACAGGAATTAGGAGCTAGACCAAAAGAAAAAATTCCACCTCAGAAAAAAGAGAGAAAATCAAGAAGGAAAAAAGAAGATATTCAATCACAGGCATCGATAGTTAAACCAGCACAACCTAAGGCACAACTTTCCGAAGATATAAGAATGAAGGAAGAATATGAACTTCATCCAATAAAACTTGATACTAGTGTAACCGCTGATAATTATTTGAACACGAACATATTGCATTTACTTAGAAATTATGATTCAAAAATTCAGATGGCTGCGGATGATTCTATTGAAAATAGAAGATTTATTTTGATAAGACCTATTTCTGATAAAGTCGAAGAAGTTGATTGGCTGGCGATAATTTATTTTGGCACTTTAGGAAAACCAATAGACTATTCTGATAAAAATTTTGAAAAATTTATATCGGATGTTGGTGATTATAAATCAATGAAGCTAAGGGAAAGTCTATCATCTACAAGGAAGAGTGATATATTAATCCCGGGTTTTCCCCCCCTTCCTTTCAACTCCCCTTAGAATCACCATTAACGTCGTCAGGGACATCGTCAGGAGAAGTATTCGAGGAAGCGTTATCGCCATCGTCATTTTCAGAACCAAAAACAGGAAGCGGATATACCGTTTGCCCTGACAGCGTTGTCAACGATGTATCTCGCCTCGAGGTATTAATCGGAGGAAAACGAGCCGGAAATAACTCCCGTGAAGTAATTAACGAGGCTTCAGATATTTGTCAGCGATTATTCCGTGGTGGCATCATTAATTCTCACATTTACAAGGAACTTGTCGATGAGCTCATCGATTAAAACAACACAATTGAAATAACATGATTGTTCACAAACATCAGCGCAGACCCAAACAGGTCCGCATAGTAAACTCTAGATTGCCCGTGTACAAATATATACACGGCAATGGATTCGGCGATATTATTGGAAGTCTCGTTACGCGAATAATACCTAAAATTGGACCCGTGGTCAAACAGCTCGGATTAAAAGCAATAGGAAAGATCGGCGAGACTGCCATTTCTGGTATCGGTAATTTGGCCAGCAAGGGTTTCAATGCTGTCAAAAGTAAAATATTAAATTTAGTGCGCAAAAAACAACCCGTCAAATTACCCATCACCAGAGAAATGCCACCCGAAGTCAGTAAAGCCTTAAACGACGCAGCAAATAAAAAAATAAACGATCTAGCGCAGGAAGTTGCTAAGACAAATATAGCGCAGGAAATTGCAAATACAAATCTTGCAAATGAAGTTGCTAAGACAAATCTAGCACAGGAAGTTGCTAACACAAATCTAGCAAAGGAAATTGCTAACACAAATCTAGTAAATACAAGCTTCATTTCAGGCAGCGGTCTTCGTTTTAGATGATATTCTTAATAATAAATGTTCGCACAAGTGTCAAATGAAGTGTTTGACATGGACGAGCCTGTAGGCAGAGACACATCCGTGCGAGATTTCCAGTATTTTTCATACGACGCAGTGACACCAGATGCACCTAATCGCATTGAAATTCAAGTTCACGACACAACGAGATATTTTCTTCCATCCGAGGCATATATCGAATTTGGTGGCGAACTAAGGAGAGTTAATGATACCGATTATCCAGCAAATTCCAAAGTTGGATTTGTCAATAACGGAATTATGGCTTTATTCAAGAGCGTCACCTACACAATTGATGGAAGAGAAATTGAATCAATTACAGATAACGCTGATGTCGCAACGACGGTGATAGGCCTGGCCAGATACTCGGATGATTTTACCAGGTCAGCTGGTCCTAGTATGATGTTCGCCAAGGATACTAACGACAGCGCAGATCATATCCAGTATAATCTCGCTATACCGAATGATGCAGCTGGTGCTAATCCAGCCACCCAGATGGCGGTAATGATCGACACCAATCCCAATTACAATCTCGGATTTGCCACGCGGAAAACAATGCTGGTTGGTCCTAGTTTAAGATTCTCCTGTGCAATTCCACTATCCCACATTTTTGGATTTTGTAGACACTTCAGAAAAGTTATCTACGGAGCGAAACATACTATTTCGTTTATTCGAGACCCCGCGAGTAATGATAGAGCTATCTGGAGAGACAATGCTACTGTTCCTGATGCAGGCAAGGTAATCCTAAACAAATTTACCTTGTGGATGCCAGCAATAACTCCATCGATACTTGTGGAAGAAAAATTATTGTCATTTATGAACCAAGGTGGTAAATCCGTTATGTCCTGGTTAACAACAACAACCGACTTTACCGACATTAATATCAACGGAATATTTACCTGGCGAATTGCATCACAGCAGGGCTTTTCGGCACCTAGGCATATCTTTATAGTTCTCCAAAACACAAATAGATACGATCAAACTCACAGTCATATGATATTTGACAATTTCGCAGCAACAAACGTATCACTGAGAATAAACGGCCAACAAGAACCATCCGAGGAAATATCAATTAATTTTCCCACCTATTCGACGGCCCGTGCATATCATCGCTTGCTAAGTTTCATGGGACGCGATCAAAATATCGATACAGGATTACAAATATCACAGATAGATTTTAATACTCGCTATCCTATCTATTACTTCTCCTTGGAACATCTCGACCTGGTAAAACAATCCGTCGTTGATATCCATTTCAAAGCCAGAATTGACACAGGTGGGCAAGTAGCAAGAGCCATCGCGGTGATTCTCGGTGATAGAACAATGATCTTGGAAGGCATCAGCGGCAGAATGAGAATTATTGACGCTCCTGTCGAAAACATGTGACAAATTCCAAATTTAGATTAAGCGATTATTAATATGCCATACGAACACGTCAGTGTAACTCTGACCCCAGGTCAGATGAAAAAACTCCAAACAGCGATATCAAAGCGATGCGGTATGAAATTAACACTGAAAAACGATCAGATTCACGGTGGGCCTAACAAACTGTCGCTAACTAGAGGTCAACGTGAACGATTTACCAAGGCCAAATCAGCAAATTCTGGCGTTCATGTGAGCCTTTCCATAGGCGCCATCAGAGATATGGTCAAAACAGGCGGATTTCTTCCTTTTCTCCCTCTGATAAAAATGGCCCTTCCGATTATTGGAAAGACATTAGGATTAGGCGCGCTCTCGGGCATAGGTTCCAAATTAGGAGAAAAAGTGGTGGGAGGACGATACAGTAAAAAAAAGGGAGGGTTACTTCCCGCCCTCTCTCTCCTGTTGCAAAAACAACGAAAAGGATCCGGCCTTTATCTAAGACGCCCCCCATACGGATCCGGCCTAAGTCGAGTCTACCAGCCTCAAATTTAGATCTAATCAGCGAAGTAAAGAAAAAAAAAATAAAATTTTTCAGAGGCGTATTTATGCGGGATCAACTACCAGAAAAACCAAACCCTACCGAGACAGGAATAATAAATCTCGATAAAAATACCGGCCCTGGCACACACTGGGTTGCCTACGCGATTAATCCTCGCGAAGTCGTTTATTTTGATTCGTACGGATTAGCACCGCCAAATGAATTTATCAACTATGTGTCTTCGCTGAAACTTCCGGTTTGGTATTCGACACTTCCAACGCAGACATTAGCGGATCCACCAATATGCGGCCCAGAGTCAATTAACGTCCTCGACGCAATTTCAAAATCATCCGGTCCGTATCACAAAATTGTATTTGAATACGCCGTAGATAAATATCATGGTTGATATTTACGGTAGATTTATCTACAGGAAGGAAAAGGCAGAAGTGACTGACGTCGATCTATCAAAGTTCGCAACCAAGAGCGATATTAACAATCTTCTATCGCTGTCAGAGGTGGACCCTGGCGAAGTTGCTGTTTTTCAAAATACCGAAGGGCGATTACACACTAGTAACGTGAAAATAACTGATATAATCAAGCGAGAAGAATATAATGATCATATCAGTCAGTTTACTCGCCAATCGGAGATGGTATTAAAATCTATTGCTGATATTACTGATATTATCGCGGTATTACCACTAAAGGCCAATATCGCGGATGTGGAAAAATCCGACAAAGAGCTATCAGCGGCGATGCTTCTAAAGGCCGATAAAGCATTACACGACGATCTTCAGGACAGAATGATAAAAAGATTTACCAAGCTAACTAACGATCTTAAAAAACTAGACGATACATCAAAAAATCTCAATAAAAAACTCGACGAGGATATAAAAAAATTCATCGAAACCTCCTCAACTACACACAGCGATCTCATCGAGAAAACAAAGAAAATAAACGAAGATATCGCCCAAATCAACAAAGATATTGAATCGGCACGCGCATTAATTTTTCAAAAAGCCGATAGAACATCACATAACGATCTTACCGAGAAAACAAAGAAAATAAACGAAGATATCGCCCAAATCAACAAAGATATTGAATCGGCACGCGCATTAATTTTTCAAAAAGCCGATAGAACATCACACAGCGATCTCAGCGAGAAAGTAAAATCCATCAACGAGGAAATTACCAAAATAAATACCGCGATGGGTCAGAGAGCAACAATCGACGATATCAACAAGGAAATTAATAAACTCAACGATCTTGTTGTTCCCGAATTTACTAAGGGGTTTAACGCGATGCGTGAATCGACAGATGAGAAAATAAAAAAAATCAACGAGGATCTTCTCGACGCATCTACAAAAATTAACGATATCAACACAAAAATATCACCACTGAATCTTCCAAAATTGGCGCGTTTTCACGTGCCGGATCAGGTGGTAACAAAAAATCTTAACTGCAATGTGTCATTTGTGTTTAAGACATATAATTATACTTGGGACCCTAGACACAGTATCGGGTTTTATTTCACCGTGCCAATTACTGGCGTATATCGAGTATATGTTATCTCTGAGATAAAATTTAAGATAAAAGGACAAAACCGTAAAATCCACGAATTTTATTCTGGATTTTTTATTGTTTCGCTAAGTGAAGATAGCGATATGGTATGCGATCTAGAACCACCAGACAGAACCACCACAGGACCGATTCCCTATTTTGTAATTTTCGAATATTTATCGGGATGGGAAACAGTTGGTATTCCGGGATAAACACAATTGGTAATCTGTAATTGTTATCGTAGATTAATAAATGACCGCATCTGACTACCGTTACAATCAGGCGAGGTCATGGCAGGATTCGCTAAAAAAACTCCTAGACGAGTATCAGATAAAAATAAAAAAATACCAGCGTAGATTAGTTATCATCGATGTTGCTGTGTACGCGGTATCTGCGGTAGTCGCTGGTGCTGGAATAATTTTATCCGCGGTAACAACAATCGCGCCGATCGTTGCAACGATAATAATCTCGTCAACAACGACAATAGCAGGTGTTCTCAATATCGTAGCGAAAAAGATATCCTCGTGCACGAGTGAGAAATTATCGTTGTACAAGAATAAACTATCCAAGGTCAACGACGCGTATTCGAGATTATCATCGCTGCTTTCGGAGAGTCTCAACGATGGCGTTATCTCCGATCCAGAATTTTCGGCAATGATCAGTATTTACTCGGAGATTGAACAAATGAATATTAATAATGTCCGAACTAGCCCAGATCGTGACAAACACGACACCACCGACAACAACACTAATATCGTTAAGCTCAACCAATCCAGAATTTAGCATTAATTTTTCAACACCAATCAGCGTCAAAGAAATTGCGTTAACACAATTGCGTGTCTACAATAGTTGGCCTAATGTTAGATCGACGTCATTCGGTAAATTATTGTCAAATAATTCACTTGTTTTTGCCAACAAAACCAAACCCGATGGAACACCTGATTGCATATATGTCGGTATACCAACAGGCAGTTACGAAATTGATCAGCTGGATAAGGAATTTACTACCAGAATATCAAATATAACCGGCGATGCTACTCCGGGAATAAAAATATCTGCGCACGAGCCAACACTATCATCGATGATAGAAGTGAAATCACCTTACATGGTAGATATTTACCAATCATCGATTAGGACCATATTAGGTTGGCCCGAGGTTCCACCCCCCCCAAAACCAATTCCCGCAGAACCAAAAAAAGAAGATTTTATCAGTGACAAAAAAGATTATCACGGCATCATTCCAGGTTACAAGGGTCGTTTTTCCGAATTTGAAAAAGATCCAATTTCTAAATATTTAATATCCGACCCTACTTTAGTTATCCATACGCTATCACCATTAATATTATTGAAGAAAGATATATCACAAATTGGATCGCAAATTTTCGCTATAAAAGAAATTGACAAATGGTTTAAGGAAATTAATGACGAGCACGAAAAACAACTAAAATTATTAAAACAATTTTTTCATGAATGTATCTTTGATGTGTCAGGCTCGTGTAGCGAAGTTATCATGTGCGTGGAGCGATTAAATCAATTAGCATTTGATATGGAAAAAATAAACGAATTAGCGATTAAAATAATATCTTCCGTTAGATTTGGTGATTTTTTGGATATCACTACTAAAATGGCATTTATGAGAGAAAACAAATTAACCGAGGAAACGCTACCAAATTACAAATTTCCCGGTTATAAAGTTACTGAGATGAGAAAATCCGTCGTTGATACCATTGATGAATTATTTCCGAAATTACATGAAGCGTGGACTAGGAAAAAATTACAATCAGAATTAATTCTCAAACACAATAACGATCCTGCCGGGCAAGGGCGGCATATCTCGCCAGGTATCGTTAATATAACGGAAGTTATCGCGATTTATCTTCACGCGGATGTTGTCGAGGGGAGTTACAATGTTGATTCGTCAGAGTCAAATCAAGCACAGCAGGGTTTTATCTTGTATTCGTTTTCACCTAGCGCTTCTCCGGGTTATTTGATAATAAAGGAGCCGGTGAATCCGTTTTATCTGCGATGTCATAATCGATTATTGTCGAAGATAAATTTCAAACTAACGGATCAGAAAGGAAATTTGCTTGATATACGCGGGGAAACGATAAGTATCAATCTGCTGGTAAGATCGTAAATCCATCTGCCATGGAAAAACAGGCCAAAAAAAAATAAATAAAATCCAGGGAAATTTTCAAAATTAATATATTTTTTTAATTTTTGTTTTTTTTTTGTTGTTTGCGGAAATATTCAGGAGGATATTTCCTTGGCCTTGCTCTCATCGACAAGTTTTTTCAGTTGTCTGATGCGCGAGCTTGTAATTTTTTTTGATTCGTATGCTTCTGATAAAATCAATCTAGTTTTCTCCACTAGCGTCGATAATTTAACAAAATCCTCGATGCGATCATCGCTGACTGTCGCAAGTGATTGATACATCGCAATCTGGATTTTCTTTATTAATTTGTATTCGGATGGTAGCGTGTATTTGTATTCAAGTTTCCCTTGGATAATTGTCTCGAATTCGGATCGGATTTTATTCGTGTCCAACTCCGAGGGAAGATTTATATTTTTTTTTCTCAGGTCATCGATAGCTTCGATGATGTTATTTATATTTTCTTCTTCCATGTTATATAATTCTGTAATATTTAATTATTCTTCGTCGCTTTCCGAATCGAATATTATTGGTATATAATAAAATTTGATCCAAGTGCCAATATCATATGAAAATGACGCATGTTGAATTCCCTCTGCCACTCGTCGCACCGATGCTGAACGAATATTATAATATTTTGCAGCGGCGCTCATCGATTCGAATATCATCTCCTCGCCCGTTTCCTGATTTATCGATTTGACCGCCCTGGCATATTTCGGATGTTTGCCAGTATTACCATATATACAATTTTCACTCGGAGTTACCGCGCGTAGATTGGATAGTTTATTATTGAGTTTGTTTCCGTCGATATGGTCAATGACCAAATTATTCTTGATGAGTCCATGGAAACACTCGAATATAAATCTGTGAGAAAGATAATTTATACCTCTTCTCCCATTATTACTGAAGTTACATATCAAATAACCAGTATTACTAACATTACCAACATTTTTCTTCGTTTTGATATTTCTGACAATACCATCCGATGAAGCCTCGTAACCCTCGATAGTTGGATGAGATCTATACTCGCATGTCATTGTTGCTGCAGGAATCGTTGATTTCATTTCCATTATATAATATTTATCTGTCTAAATCATAATTTGCCTTGAATCGATTAATATAATCTTCTTCGCAGGTTATCACCGACGAGGATCTTTTTTCATAATATCGCCGTAATTCTCGATAATTTTTCCCTCCACAAGCCAGACACAATCGAGTTTTTCCTCGCGTGCCAACTTGGCAAACTAAGCAACGTTGTGGTCCTTTACTGCCTCGTCGAATTGCGTATATATGAGCACCACAATAATCGCCTCTGCAGGATTTGTCACATGATTTTGTTGATCCGATTGGTATCCATTTGCATTGCATTATATAATTTAAACATTTGTCTAAAATATAATAATGGATACATTTGATCTTGATGAGGCAGAATATATCATTCCTGAGGTTGATCGTGCCAAAAAAGAATTTTTCGATGATGGAGCGATTCACACTTGGTCGACATGGAAAACGAACTCTGTTGATGCTACGATGAATCTGGAACGGGCCAAGAAGATAATCGAGCATATAAAATTCGAACACAAGGAAGAGCGATTTATCTTTGGGATAAAATTTATTGCACAAATGCCTGACGACACTTGGATTATTCGCGATAAACGAGATCCCGTGCGTGGCGGTAAGAAAAATGTTGTTCTTGATAAAAATTCGAAGCCAGGATTATTATTGGGAATTGACGGTCCTTATTATGCTAGGGCATATCCATCTAGTGCAGTTGTTTATGGAATTTATCGGCTAAATAATAATCCCGACATGAAAAATCTACCTGCGATGAAAGAATCTCCAATGATAAACTGCGTGGCTGAGCGTGTTATCGAGCACATGAAAAACGCTCGTCGTGGATCTGGATTGACACAATTGAGGTTGGATAAAATTAACGCGTGGGCGAAGACTGTTGTTGATGGCGCATCGATTGACAATGTTGCTGTGTTGAGCAAGAAACTTAAATTTCCTATCACGGTGAAAACGCTATCGGGAGAAATATTATATTCGTCGCCGTATAGATCTCGAGGAGTACCAATCGAAATTGTTGATCATAATTCACATGCGTGGTCGCAGTCGGTAATGATATTCCCGCGGGATCGTGTTGTTAAATTTTATCCTGTTGATGATGCAAAGGATAATTCCGATGCCATGTTCCGATATATCAAAATATTAGCCGCATCTGATCCAATATCGGTTTGGTTATTCTCGAGCGAAGAAAAGTATGATCAGTTTATATTGCCGCGCGGAGATATTTATCGAGATGAAAAATTACATGAATCTATGAAAAATATCGCGGTGAAATATTCGTCAAATCCTGATCAATTACTGACAAATTGTTTTACTGTTCCGTCTGTTGCTGCTCACGCTGCCAGAGAAAGAAATTCATGGAAACCTACGAGAAACGAATTTCTCGCTGATATTCAACTTAGCTGTATCGAATACGGCCATGGCGGATTGTGGAATACCAAGTATTATTTCGAAGACATGATATCCGTTGACATGAGCGCGTGCTATCCTGGAAGTTTCCTTGGATATGGTGATTGTGCGGATTATTTTGCTAAATTTGGCCATCCCACCAGCGAGATGACAAGAGTGGCAATTAACGGACCGTTACCTGATTTTGTCATGACCGGATTCGCTTATGTAACTTCATTCGAGTTTGCTGAAAATTTACATAAAATTTGTTATATTTGGTTTGGTCGGCATTTCTCTCAACGCAGATGGGTTCCTATAGTGTTGTTGAGATATATGCTGGATTCGTCAATGTTAGTATCGTTGACAGTGAGCGAGGCAATTATATCATACAGAAAACAAACTGAAGTATGGTTGCCGACGGATTGTGAAAACGCGAAAGATATCGGAAGAAAAATAATTGGCAAATTTACTCAAGGAGGATCCGTTGATCATAAACACCGACACGCTAGGTTGTTTATCAACGATGCCGAGATGGATTTTATTATAGCCGATACAGTGTCGCGAGGGATATTTTGCAACAGAGAGAATATTATTATTGACGGAGTAAAGTTGGGTACCGTAATTAGCTATCTCGATGGAGAATCAGCGCAGTATACGCATTTGAGATCATCGATGCTCGCTTATGTGAGTATAAATTTACTGTCGATGATAAATAAATTTTCTGATATCGCGGTAAGGGTCGCAACGGACTCGTTTTATATCGATAAGAAATACCAGTATAGGCTGGATAATTTAATCGCCGATGGCTCTTGGGGAACTTGGAGAATAAAAAACGAGGATATTCTAGATTACTGTGAGGACGCCGATGTCGAAGATTGCGATAAATTTCATCGAGATAAATTTGAGGAAATATCGACGGCTGCATCTGCATTTGACCCGATTTCACGTAGTAAATTCGTTTACATGAATGGTCCTGGTGGTAGCGGTAAAACAACGCGAGCGATAAATTTATTTGCGAAATCTGATATGATAGTGTTGACTCCAACTCACAGATTAGCGCGAGAAATAAGGCAACGCAACGTTGATTCTTGCACATATCACAGTTATTTCAAATACAGCGGTGGATTATGGGATTCGGCTCGCATGGGAAATAAATATATCAACAGAATTATAATATTTGATGAAATTTGCACAGTAAATTTAGTTGTATTAAAATCGTTCCTGATCTGGCTGGAGGGGAAAAATACCGCCGTTGTAATGTGCGGAGATCATGGCCAGCCTGATCCTATTGATGGTGAATCTCCTCATGAATGGCTCAGGAACTTCGTTGACTATTATGAGGAAATCGACGCCGATTATAGATCCGATGATATTTTACTGACTGAATTTAAGAAAATAATTCGATTACAACCGAATAAGTTTCAATGCGATGTGATGAGAAGAATAATCGACGAGACTCCGATGGATATTTTTCTTAATTTGTGGCGTCCCGATCATTTGATCGTTGCTAGTAGGAAAATTGTTCGCGATGTTATTCAGGAAATGTTATTCAAGCTTCATTGTGAGAAATTTCCAACATTACAGGTGCCGTTGTGTTACAGGCCAGCTGATACCAGGAAACAAAATATCAGTGTTACTTTACCCTGCGGAGAGGAAAAGATCTTGGTACTGAACGATATTATTCTTGTTAATATTAATCTTGTTAATGATGCGATAAACGCAGAAAGATCACCATGGAAATTAGGCTACGCAACAACGATACACTCGTCGCAGGGATTGACCGTAGATGGTCAAGTTTGGATCGTCGATGATAGAATTTCCTGGTCAAATTTAGTTTATTTAGCCGTGTCAAGAGTAAGAAAATTATCTCAGTTAGGTAGAATTCGGTTTCACATTAATGACGCTGGCGGTAGTTGAGTATCTTTCGGTATTATTTGTAATTCCTCCTTGGTAAATCCGCGTTGTGGCGCTAGCGAATCTAGGAAATAAATTGCTGGTCTCCCTGACGATCTTGTTACGGCTGATATTTTATGTGTCGTAACGCTCCAATTTGGATCGGTTGCTCTTTTTCTTCCTCCTTCGGCCTCGCCTTCTTTATATAAATACCTGACCGTGACGCTACCTAGCACAGGCGGAATTGTGGAATCTCGCTTTAGTGGTATATTCGATTTTGTAATTGCAATTGCGGGTTTCATTGCTATTGTTCGAGTTACTTCGTTATTTAGCGCGTTAATCACGTGAGGTAATCTTGTTACCCAATCATGAGATCGATTATCTTGAATAAATTCGCGCGCGTACTGATATCCGAATAATCGTTCTGCAAGCGTTTTATTGAATCTTTCGACGATAGCTTGATTGTGATGAACACCTACAATACCACGACGGATTTTAACATTATTCTTTTTCATCAGTGAAGTAACCGCGCCAAGAAATTCTCGACCTGGATCAACCTGGAGAAGCTTCGGCCATGTTAATGGAGATCGTGAATAAATTTCGCTAAACGCCTTAGCAATCTCTGTTGCTGTTTTATTCGATAACGGTTCCGCTTCCTTGTATCTGCTAGCAATATCAACAACCGTCAACACATACTTGTATGTGACTCCGTCGACGGTATCGTAAGGAAGAAACATTAAATCAGCCTGATGGACTTCATTAGGGACGCTGACAGAGAAACTCGCATATGACATTTTCTTAGGCGGGGGAAGATATATTTGCCAGACTGCCTGTTTCGATAGCCACGATTCAGCAACGGACTGTTTTACTTTTGCTGCCTTGGCGAGTTTGGCTATTGCTGATTTTCCTCGCCAGAATCCTCTCGGAGAATAATATATTTGCTCCATTATTATTTACCAGCACCGAATACTAATTTACCTTTCATTGCGCCTTTTATCAACCAAGTTGCCAATTTTTCTTTGAAACTTTTGTCAGGAATCGCGTCTATTGCATGAATTAGCCTAATATCAGCGAGATGTCTTTGTTGTAAATCTCCGCTGCGATACGCAAGATCGTGATAGTAGCACGCGTTATCGATGGCGTTTACTGGATCTTCACCGGGATTTGGTTGATTATTATCGTTGAGTCTTATATCGAGCCTTGTACCGGGTCCGCAGTAATTGTATCCTGGCAGATGTTTTTCTCCGGGATATTTTGCCCAAGGCAGCCCAGGTAGATTTTTCATGGAGGCGGTAATGTCTCCTCCGGTTCTTCTATTTTTTTTTTTACAAATTTAAACTTGCGTGTCTTACAAACTTCGCATTCTCCTGCAATTGCGTTCCTGTTATTGCGTGTGACGATTTCGATTGGATTTATCGTAGCTGTGCGCGTGCGACACTTAACACAATATAGATCCATGTATTCTAGTAACATGAATGTAATTGATTTTTCCGCCACGAAGCGACGCGAGCAAGCGAAACACAACGCGGTGTTACCGAATTCGATAAGGATGATAATTATTGGCCCGTCTGGTTCTGGAAAGACGCAATTGTTGCTAAATTTGATAATGCGATGGTTAAAATGGGATAAGTTGTATTTGGTTGCACCGTCCGTTGATGATCAGCGTTGCTATCAAGTACTAAAGGAATTTAGCGACAATACCGACGAAGGCACAATCGAATTCATCACAGACATCAATGAAACTCCATCCGTGGAAAATTTAGATGGCGATGTTAATAACCTTGTCGTATTCGATGATGTAATGCTGGATAAGCAAACTAATCCGGCTAGGATATTCTCGCGTGGCCGACACAAGAATACCGATGTTATTTACGTGACGCAGCGATATACGCAAATTCCAAAGGTAATTAGGGACAATTGTAACATTTTGTCGGTTTTCAATGGCGTCGATACTCACACGTTGAGAAATATTCATCAGACTTGGTGCAACGGCGATATGGACATAAACAAATTTAAAAATTTCTTCAGCCGCGCTCAGGCAACACCGCATGGTTTTATCACGATTAATCTTCATGATCCGCGTAGTAGATATCGAATCGGTCTCGATCAAATTTATTCATGAGACTCGCAGCCAAACTTTGCAAACTTCATCGACACCAGAATAAATTCCCCCCCCCCTAAAATCCTTGTTTGGAATCATTGAATTTGCACACAAAAAATTGCAGTCGGGAGTGAATTTACGCAAATTAATTCTCGTAGGAAGGCTTATTTTTGAAATCTGAGGCTTCTACGGAGAAAGTTCTCGTAGGAAGGCTTATTTGGTCTGGAACACCTGGTCTGTACAACTTCCCTGCTGCTTTGGTCCAATTGACTGAAGTTGTTGGAAGAGCTGACGAGGGGTGAGTGGCTTCACTATCCCACTCCTCCGTTTGCGGAATAGTGAACACTTCTTGTTCCCTTTGTCTTCTTTGTCTTCAATTCCTCATTCGAGGATGAACAATTGGTCTCCTTACCTCTTGTTGTGGTTGTAACTGTGGTGCAGTCATTGCCTGTGGAGGTTCCATCACCCAGGGCTTCACCTCACATTTCTCTATCATGAACACGTAAGATCTTATCCCTCTATTTTTTTCTTCCTCTTCTTTCAGTTTTCTTTCTTCTTCCTCTTGTTCTATCCTGGCTTCTTCCTCTGCAGCCAGCTCATTCAGGAGGCATCTGGCATACTCCAGATGCATCTGAAGTTCCATCAATTTAGTCAGTCTGCTGCTCATTCTTCTCCTTTTTTACTGTTGAACAATCAACAAGGGTAGCTAAACTGTCCAGCGAGTTTCAATTTATACTGAAAGCGCGGACGTGAAGGAAAACATCCCCCTAAGAACATAAAATTGATCTTACCTAGATCATGACCAAACAACGCGCGGACCTAAAAGAAACACTCACTCACTTTTTTATACTACCCATTACTATGGTTAAAATGTTTTCATGAATCACTTCAATAGACTATTTACATACGCAAAGCAATCCAATCTAACCCCAAATATACACCTCAAACACCAAAAAAAAAACATCATATTAATCTACTATCCACACCAACTTACGTTAATACTTACAAACACTCTAACACATACCCTCACATTTTTTATAAAAGAGTTAGTGTTTATATTCACACTACTCTACCTACACACATTGGCAAATTAATAGTTATTTCTTTTCTAGAGCATTGGGGTAGCCCTGAAAAGGGCTGTTTTTTGTTTGCTATGGCAATCTTTTTTAGTTTCTAAGAATGCGATGTCCTCTGAGGATAGACTTTCTGGCAATAGGTCTGCTTCTTCGGAAAGAGAAGAAGAACTCTTTGGTGTCGATACGACAATCGACAAAGCCTCTGTCAGCTTCAGGTTGCTGCTGCTGTTGTTGTTGTTGTTGTTGCTGCTGTTGCTGCTGTCTCTGAAGTCTGTACTTCTCTGTCCATTCTTCTTTTTCCCTGTTCATTTCTTCTCTGAAGAGCTCTTCTATCAGGTCTTCAGTGACTTTTAACATTCTCACATTCTCTATTTCTTCTGGCTTCGGTATCAGACTGTGTCTGACCCTATGCAAATTCACGTAGGCTTCGTTGAGCTTAGCTAGTTTGGAGCACATCTTCTTAGGAGGATGAGTCGATAATGGATGTTTAGACTGGAAACAACCCCCGGTTCTTAAAGTCAAAGCGCGGACGTGAAGGAAAACATCCCCCCACACGGTTTTCGAGCCGCAACGTTCAGTGAGTGTCATGAGAGGGATAGTAAGAAATGAAAGAGCATCAATCCAACATTCTTATAGCTAAACAAAAGACAAAGGCATTTTTTTCAAAACACAACATTTTTTTATTCAAAAATCACTTAACACTAAAGAACAACTCTAACATTTTTAACAATAATCCAACACTATAACATCAAACAATTTTTTCAAATCACAAACATTTTTTTCTCAATTGACAATCTACTTTAAACAGGGCTGACAACGTTGTGAATGAAATTGTGATTTCCACTGTTGGAAATCATTAGGCCATTGATGGACACTACGTTTCCTAGCTTGAGACAAAATATAAGCATAATGGTCACAAAACCATCGATCTACTTTCACATCGTTTCTTGAAGAAGAACGAGGATCAAAATGAGTCACTAAATGTTCTAAGGAATAGCCCAGGCTGCGATGATGCAAAAAATACACACAGTACTGTCCACACACCAAGGAATCTGTGCCTTGTAATTTCACGTTATTGAATCGGGTAGTCTGAGCATTTCTTCTCATAAAGTCAATGATATCGTCTTCCAAAGGGGGCAATCCGTACGAATCGAAATATTCCACACATCCTTCTTGAGGAAAGTAGACGGCTACCCAGTGGGTTCCTGGGAGATGACTGTCGTCCGTGTTGATCACGTAAGCTTGATGGTCTTTAGGTTTGCGATGAGGGAGTTCATCTTTAGCACAGACGACAGGATTCCAAGAAGCCGTATACGAACTGTGGTTCAAAAGGTAATAAAGTTCCCAGGTATCCATTGATTTGTGTGTGTTTTTTTTCTTCTTCTTCACAGGTAATAATAAGTAGTCAATTCGATCCTGACTTTTTGCTTGAAAATGTCTGACGAATAAACGGTTATTCGTTCTGTTTCCTCACTTTGATTCAGGAGAGCTTCGATACGATGGATCTCTTGAGTGGTTAATGGTGGACAAGAATGTTCACGCAAGTCTTTATACCACTGGTGCAACACGTCTTTGTCCGAGATGAGACTCCAAGCCTCGTCCAGATACTCGTCCATTTTTTCTTCTTGACTCAACATCAGGCATTTATCGTGTTGAATTTGACTGGGATGAGCGTTTTGACATCCATAGCAATTTTTCTTGATCAATTCCGTCATTTTTTCCACCAAGTGTTTGGCAAAACAGGAGACTAAATGGGCTTCTTGTTCTGGCCATCTTGACTTCATCATGAACACTTCTTCTTTTTCCACGGTCTCCTCACATTTCATGTCCAAAGTTTCTCCACTAGGTAAAGAGGGATAACAGTCTTCCATGGCTTCTAGTAATCTAGAATAACTTCTCTCAAACTGTTGATTTCTATGGTATTATCGAATTCTGCATACAGGATGACGTTCACCGTTTCATCAGGGTCTCGGTCTTTAAACTGAATTTCCACATGAATCTGGCCGGATTTTATAGGGTTTAAATGTCCCTCGTCGCTGCCTTGGTCAGGAGTGAAATCAAAAGCCCACAAAGCGTAGCCTCCTGCATAATCCTCGTACGTAATACCGTGACTGGTATTGGTTCCTAACTGTCCGGTGGCTTCGTACAAGGACAAGTACGATCTCAAGTAATTCTTCTTGGTAAAGTCAGGTTCAAACGGTCGGGTACACAAGGTTTTGCCATCGCGACTGACTTCGATTTTGGACACGTCAAGGTGTTGAAAGTAGAAAGGATTTTTTTCGGCAGCTCCGTTGAAGGCTGTATTCTCGACGATACCAACGATCAAACGTTTGGGTAACTGTCCTTGGAACAGATGATCTTCGATCGTGGATCGCTGTCCCTTGGGAATGGTGAAGGTTTTCACTTCCACGCGTCGTATGGGATACTTGGCGGTCGTTCTGCCCAACGTCTGACTGATGTCGTTTCCCACTTTAGGTAACACTTCCACACGGCGTACGTAGAGTCTGGCTTCTTGGATTTTGGTTTTGTAATCGTCAGCACCAGCCAATAAATGGAAAGCGGTACTGCTCCGATTCAGTCTCAGGCGGACATCCACCCCGTTCAGCAAATACTTTTCTTGCAACCACATGTCCAAATTCAAACGACCCATCAGTTCTAAACTTGTGTCGACTCCCGTGATTCTCTTTCTTCGTTCTACAAATCCATCATTGTTGTCTTTCTTTTCATCAGTTTCCAATATTTCAAACTTGGTAGGTTCGTCAGCTTCCCATACCACACAGGCATTGAGATGAGTGTTCTTGGCATCTATTCCGTACGTCAAGAGATTTTCCAGGTAGGCACGATAAGGATAAGTATCCATGCTGCTACTAACCAATTTGTTATTCAAGTACAAGTCCACTCCACTGAACAAGGAATGCATGAAATTGTTGACGGGAGCTACTGCTTCATCGTCTATAGGACCTCCAGTCTTATCTAGAATTTTGACTTTCAGGTACAAGTAACTGCTATTCAGATCGATGTAATCTTCGGGCTGTCCTTTGATTTCAAACTCGATGGGAGCGGAATCCGTCAAAGAGGAGACGGGGTGAAATTCCACCCACTGGGATTCTTGCATGGTCATCATGGTGGGGGGCATGGCAAACAGATCCAGTTCCCACTTGGAACAAGCGCAAGACTCTCGGTGCATCATTTTTTGTTCTTTCACAATAATCGAAAACGTCTAAGTCTCGAACGGTTCTTCTTTTCTTGGCCTTTCTAGCTTGAAATCTGGTGAAAGGGTGTTTTCTGCGTCGTCTCTTTCTGCCTTGTCCTTGCTGAATGCCTGACTCGGTAGCGTGTAGGGCATTTATAGGTGTTTCTCGGCGACCCAAAATGTCTTTGCCCGTTTGCAGCAAGACATTTTTGCCTGCCCTCATGAAAGCTTCTTTAGGGTTTTGTTTGTCGATGATGACATTTTGGAGAAATTCTTTGCCTTGCGTCAGTGCCGCATCTTTCAAGGCGTGCAATCCGCGTGTCACCATCGGTTTCAACACCGGGGCCACCGAACGAAAGGCCGATTTCAGCATATCTCCTAAACCGTGTCCTCGCTGTCGAGCAACCCCTCGGTACACTGGATACATGACTTACGAATCGTGAGAGAACCGTTTTCGAAAATGGAGTTTCACCGTGACTTTTCCTTTGGTGAATGGAATATTTTGTCCCAAATCTCCTTTTATAGCAATGTTGACCGTGTCCAAATACGACTTGCTGACAGGCAAATAGTGAGGATGGACAAATTCGCGGTGGACGTGGTAAGTGTTTCCACCTTCTTCGTCAGCGTTCGTGGCAGAATCCACTTTGAAAGGAATGACACGCAGTAACGGTACGGCGGTGTGTCCCACCACGTTGTACTCCACCACATCGGAATACATGAACATCAAATTCAGTCCTTGGTTCAGTTCTACCGGAGCACGAAATAACTTGCTAAACGACTCGTTGTCGTAAACGATGGGTAATTCGTTTTTCTTGAGCATGGTCATTCTCATGTTCATGTCTCCGCCCAACATGTCAAACAATAAAGAACAAAAGAAAATGGACATGATTTTAGTCCGTTCAAATTTCATCATGAAGCGACGAGCTGCTTTGTGGTACTCCATGGTGACACTTTTGTTGACATGCTCCAAAGCTTTCAGAAACACGACATTAAACCTGGCGGTAATGGTGCTGACCAAATGTTGACCACTAAAATAATAGCCTGGGGGAATAAACAAGTGATAGGTGGTGTACTTTTGTGTACGGGTTTTCTTGTCATATTTGACATTGCTATACATCCACTGTTGCATTTGCTCGTTATGAACTTCCACATCAAAAAAATTTTGATTGGGAAGGACATTGAGGACTTGGGTTGGGTGAATGATTTCTACTAAAGCCACTTCCCAATGGGCTTCGTGATCTAAGGGGATGGCCTGAGGTAATTTGGCCGTGTAACAGCACAACGTGTTGTGGGGAAACACCTCCATGGAACTGTCACTGGGTAAGGTTAAGTAAAATTGGTTTTGGTGACCCATAATTCCAGAGTTCTGTGGCTGTCCGAGGGGTTACTGGACGTCAGAGGCGTGTCTCCGTCTAAAATGGGGTTCTGATTGTGGTTGGAGTGGTGACTGGCACTGGCAGTGGACACAAGGTTCCTGTGGTTCCCGTTCGAGGAGAATTTCAGGGAGGGATTGGGAAGTAGGTAACCGATGCAACTGCTCAATAAAATGGTCCACAATTGTTTGTCTCCTTGTTGCAAACTCAGATTGGCAATGGCTGTCTCGATGACACAATACACCACGAAGATTTGGCAGAAAAAGACGATTTGCGTTTTAGGCACACGTTCTCCACACCACACCCACAAGGGTTGTTTTTGTAAATCTTGCACAGAAGAACTAGGTGAAGGAGGAGTGGTCGACGTAGCTGCGTCTGTGTGAAAGGGCATGATGGTCACTTCTTTTTATAGTCGATGACTTGCGAAGCGTCGATCCAAGAATCAAAACTGGGCGGATATCCTTTCCAACGTACTTTGACTTCTTTGACACGTCGTTTGCCCACTTTACGGGTTCTGCGTTCGAGAATGCTTTCGATGTCGTACACGTCGTCTTCTTTTTTGGTGACACGTTGTAACTCGGGCAAATAAAACGTTCCTTTGAGCACTTCTCCGTTCATGTCTTCCAATTTATAGACGGCAGGATGACGGCCATGCACTCGTCCAGTGACACGAAACAATTCGGCCGTCCAGTTAGGTAAGTAACCTTTGTCGAAAGTGTGTTTGGTTTTGCCAATGCGCACCCAATCTCCTACGGCCAACTCTCCACTTTTCTTGGGGACAGCCCTCGTCGGGGACGTACCGAACAGGCGCTCAAACACCAACACTTCGTTGTCGGGAGTCACGTCTTGCGGGGCACGTCCGATGCTTCGATGGTAAGATTGGTTGTACGCTTGCACCAGATGTCGATGTACTTCAGAGTGTGGTGATGCGTAAAATATTTCCACATGCGTTCTTTCAAAGTGCGTTGAAAACGTTCCACGATGCTGGCTTTGGTTTCGGGATTCTCGGTGGTAAAAAAATGAATGTCACGTTTCTTTAATTCTTTTTGGAAAGCTTGGTTCAGAAATTCGGTGCCTTTGTCCGTTTGCCATCGAAGAGGGTGACGACCGCTTTGTTTCAGCACCCGTTGCAGGGCTCGCACTAACTCGCTGCTGGATTTGGAAGTCAAGGGCACGACCCAGGCAAATTTGGAAAAGACGTCGATGACACAAAACAAATATTTGTAGCCACGATTGTAGCTGGCCAAATGAGAGACATCGGCTAAATCGGCTTGCCATTGATGATCGATGCCTTCCACTCGGGTGCGACTTCTGGCAAACTTGCGTCGAATGGGTTTGTGTAAAGTGTAGGTAGCTTGTTCTTGTAACCATCGTTGCACTTGAGATAAACGGAGACTTTTCAGTCGAGTTTTGGCAGCACGATACAATTTTTGAACTCCTGCGTAACCTGCAGGATGGGAGGGATCGTAGTAAATGCTGGCTAAGACTTTTTCCATTTTTTGTGTGTTAATAAGTCGCCCAGTCTTCGGTGATGCTACTTTGGGTGGGACGGAAGGGTGGTTTGGAAACGGATTTACGTGTCCGATGGGCTACGAGAGTAGAAGTCGAAGGTAGTGGTGGTGGTGGAGGTGGCAATGGAATGGCTTTGGTTTTCATTTCTTTTTTCGCTTCTGGTTTCCCTTCTTTCTTTTTCACTTCTGTCGAAGGAGGAGTGGACATCATCTTTTTAACCCAAGCTTTCATTTCTTCTCGTTGGGGTGTGGGGGACGGGGTCAACAAGGATGCTGCAATCTTACTTGAAATGGGAGCTGCTGACGGTGTTTGAAACACTTCTCGCATCTCTTCTTCCTCAGGTCTTCGTGGGGTAGCATCTCTGGTGACCCCTGGGGATGGTAGTAGTGGTGGTGGTGGTGGTAATAATGATGGTGCTGGACTTTTCATCAAGGTCTTAAAATCTTTCAAAGTGGGTAGAGCTGTTTCGTCTAAAGCTTTCTGGTGAAAGAGTTGCAGTCGTTGCAAGAGTTGACCGTACTTTTGCGATTTTTCTGTTTCGGACAAATCTTGGCGATCCATCAAAGACTGTAATTCGTGTTGTAACTGGGACATCTCGCTCAAATTGGGATTGGGAGGTAAATGCGGGGGTGCGTTGTTCTTGCCACCGATGGTATTCCATCCATCGTTTGTAAGGCACTAAAGCTAGTTTTCGTCCTTCCATGGGGTTGTCAGGGGTCGATT
The DNA here is from genome assembly GCA_028554795.2 of Sinohyriopsis cumingii. NCBI lineage: Eukaryota > Metazoa > Mollusca > Bivalvia > Unionida > Unionidae > Sinohyriopsis > Sinohyriopsis cumingii. The sequence continues at coordinate 119,641,136 of CM068835.1, read as the reverse complement.
CTGAGATCTTGGGACTTCCGAGGGCCTTTTTATCTTGCTCCCACCAGTCCTCCCAACATGGTTCCCAAGACTCCTTTCAGTATGGGGCCTAACAAGAGAGGCAAAATGCCTCCACGTTGCACTAACATCTTCTTCTTTTGACGAATGGGAATTTTCTTTCGAACCATTTGGCGAAGAACGTGACGATGTTTGCTTAAGCATTGTTTCTGGTGTTTGGACAAAGGGATCGTGCCTTTCAAAACATTCAAGCAACATTCGCACACGGTATCGATGACCTCTTTGGAGGCTGATTGAATGAGTTTTTTTCGTGGAGGTGAAGAAGCTTTGGACAGGACAGATAACATGTCCCCATGTTTGACTAAACGTGGTGGTAGTCCTTTCCTTTTCTTTCCTTGGGGTTTTCTGGAGGGTGACATCTTTGAGTCTTCAGGAGCACCAAAAAACACTGATACCCCCGACTTGGTCTCACACCTTTTTTATACTGGAACGCGTCGCCACTGATTGTCTTTACGTCGTATCAGTTTGAGGACAGGCATGACAGGTCGTGCAGGGGTACGCAACGGACTAAATCGAGCCAGTTCTTGCTTGGACAAATCCAGTAAACTTTGTAACATGCCCGATCTTTCATGGACTTTGATTTTGGGAGAAGGTACTTTGTGAGCAGCAGCCACTGCCACTAAATTGGAGGGTCCTGCCACTGGGGAAGTTCTTTTCGGGGTCATCAACGGAGAAGTTCTTGGTGTGATCAACGTCTCCAAGTACTCTTCAGTTCCTGGTGTCATCAACGGAGAAGTGGATAAACGTGAGTCTGCCGAAGACACAGTCACCGATGTGGCAGGTCGTGGTTTGCGAGTGTAAGGTTGCGTCCTGGCCGAAGTGCCTCTCTTGCGACTAGTTTTCTTCTGTGGACTTTTCTTTTTCTGAAGACTTTTTCTCTGTTTCTTTATCTGGGGCCTTCTTTTCTTTTTCCGGGGTGGTGTCTGGTCAGAGGAGGGTCCCGCCACTGGAGAAGTTCTCCTTGGGGATTTGGTCTTTTTCTTCTTGGGGCTTCGTTGGACTTTTTTCTTGGGGATAACTTTGGGGGCATTAGGATCCCATCTTAAGAGTGAGCGAATGATGACGCCTCCTAGAGTACCGCTCCCTCCAGGTTTCAAAATGATTTGGTTTTTGGTTTGAGTGTCGATGCGGGGATCGGCCAGTTGGACCAAAGCGACTTTGTTTCGATCGAAAAAGCGTTTGGTTTGATGAGGAATCTGAATGATTCCTTGGAGTATTTGACGTGCCGTCACCGTGAACCATCGTAAGACTTCTTTGAGACTAGCTTCTAAGACACGAGCTCGTGTTTGTGGATTTTGTTCTCGACTGATACCATATAAGGCACGAATCAATTTGACGGGAAGATGCGACTGAAGGGACGTCATGTTCACACTGGGTGAGATAGACGAAAAGGGTCTGAGGTTTTTATGGATTTTTTTATGGGGAGTGAAATGAAGTCTAAGACGGAGACGTGTACAGGACAGGCCCTCCGTCTTGGCACCAGTGATGAAACAAGTGGGTACGAAATCGCAAATCCTCGGGAGTGGTAGGTTTCAAATCGACGAGTAAATAGGCGTGTGGCGTTTGAGTGGCATCGTCGTACGCCTGAGTCAGCCAAGGCGTTCCTAGCTGTTTGGCTAAGACTTGCACTTGCGATTTATCTCGAGTGCTTTTAAACAAGACCACGTAATGCGCATTGAGACTGATGGTGCGATGGGCTTTACTTTGCTGAAATAAATTTTGGGTGATGTAAACGACACTGGCATTACGATGATGCCCTTTGCGCGTGAACCACAGTTTAATTTCTTCTTCGTCTTCTCCTAACATGTCGTCGAAAATGACCAAATGGGTTTGACGGGAGTCAGAGACGATGCTGTCGTCTTCTTTAGGAATGACTTCCACAAACACGATGGAATCGCCTTGACTTTCTCGCAAGAGGTTGTACGCCGATTGCCACTCTTTGTAACACCACACGATCCGTTGAGGGGGTAGATCGATCAAATGATGTTTATGTTCGATCAAACATTTGACGAATTCGGTTTTGCCTGAACCGCTAGGTCCAGCAATGAGCATGTTAAAGGGATGGCGAAGATACAAAGCCTCCCAACTGGCACGATCTAAGTGTTCGTCGATGACTTTGACAGTAGAGGAAGAGGGAGCAGAGACAGCAGTGGTAGCCATAGTGTGAGAAATGTCACTTGTGACACGAAAACAAACAAGACAAGAGTTTATATACTTTTTTTCAGAACACGTTTATTGAATGTTTCAAAGATGAATACGAAAGACAAAAATACATAAAAGCCAAAGGCTTAAGTACAAGAATAAAAGGCACATGATAACCATTAACGTGGAATAAACACAAGTGTCTGTACAACCACATGTTTTGGGTAATGTTCTAACCAGTTCTATAGTACTGGGTAGTAAGGTCACACAAGTGTCCTCCCGAAAGGGTCTTTCAGGCCTGTCCACGACAGTTCCGTCCTGGGTGACATGTTCTTCTGGCACCGTCACTAACACGGGTTGAAAAGTAACTTTTTTCCTTGAACAACTCTCGTGTATACTGGGCCACTTCTTGGGTCCAAGCCTCAAAACCCCATTCTTTCCAGGCACGGACATCTGTCCATTGGGGATGTAAGTCACAAGCTACACACACATCGTCATACACGTCTTGGGTCGCTAAAAGTTGACGAATCTTTTTTTCCTGTTGAGGTCGAGAAGTATCCAGATGAAACCGCAAGGCTTTGAGCAAAAGGAGTTTTTCGTGACCATTTAAGGCCATTGAGGTGGTAAGTACTGATCGTAAAGAGTCCACAAGGAATCGGCTGGTAAACGAAATCCCAGAAAACAAGTCACTAAGACACACACCACTTGTCGTCCCAAATTGAATGGATATAGTTCTTGTAATAATTGATGGTAATGATCCACGGTTTGAATATGGTCATTGAGTTCCTTCCACGGAATCTGTTCAATGATATGTGACATAATCCGTGGCATGGCAACTTGATTTTATAGTGTCTTTGTTTCGGAAGCAATAAATGTAATTTCTAACCAAACATGTTCGTTCTCCAGTAGGGAATTTAAATGTTACATACCGTAATTGAAACGTCAGAGTTTGTCTAGATGTTTCGTCTTTTTCTAAGCAGATTCCATGTAACAAATGTTGGTAATCCTTTAACTCGTCTTCCTCTATACGTTGCAGTAAGTGAATCTCGAAGTAACCAAAATTACGAACGTCTGGTCCATCATCATCCCCATACTGAAAGTGTTCAGCAAGGTCTGACCACTGAAAAAATTTCTGACGAATCAGTCCTCTTATACCATTCAGGTACCAGTGGTTAAAGATCTGGTGACGTAACGGATGCAATTGTTCTTTACGTTTCACTTGTATTTTCACCAGCTCTCGGTAAATCCTTTCTCTCAACTCCTCAGGCAAGCCCAAAATGTTCTCTTGTAAAGTATCCATAAGTATATACACTGTTTTTGGAATCGTTGGGTGGTGGCCAATAGCCTAGTTTAACTTTGTGCCTAATGTAGTATCCACTCATAATCAGTCTTCTTGTACTTTGGAACATAGCATAATTTAAAAACGGATGAATCACTTTGAGTTTGCGTTTCACTTGTATTTTGATCAGTTCTCGGTAAATGCGTTCTCTCAACTCCACAGGCAAAGCACGAATGTTCTCTAACAAAATATCCATGAATAGGTCATACTAAATCCTCTTTGGTCTGACACAAGACATGTACTGTTTGCACAAACATGGTTTTACTTCAGTGTCGAATTTAAATCGTTTAGTCACTAATTTGCACATTACAATTCGTTCAGAAGTTTCCTCTTTCACTAAGTTGACATTGTGTTCAAGATGTCGGTAATTCGTTAACTCTTCCTCTGGAATTCGATGCAGTAAGTTTACAATGATGTAGGTAGAATCGTCCATAACAAACCAATCCTTTTTAAAACTAGAGGATCGTTCATCAATGTCTGTCCAATGGAACACTTTCAATTGAATCAGTCCTTGTATAGCCTTCAGGTACCAGTGGTTCAAGCACCGGTGACGTAAGGGATGCAATTGTTCTTTACGTTTCACTTGTATTTTGACCAGCTCTCGGTAAATGCATTCTCTCAACTCCACAGGCAAAGCACAAATGTTCTCTTGTAAAGTATCCATGAACAGATTATTATGGTAAAGTTACTTCAATGTCTCGGTCCCACTAAGGGTAAGTAATGACAATTCGGTGACCATCGAGCATGTTCTACGTAGGCCGAATCTTGCGGTTCCCAGTGGTGAAGTGACACACCGCAACTGAAGCACTTGACTTTATCTCCTTCGCCCAAGTAGAAAAATCCGGCTCTGGCTAATTCTTCGGGGGTCGGTCCTCCCATATACTTGGGCCATTTTCCTTTGAACGATTGAAGACGATTTTCAAAGTCGCAGTATTCCGACAAACGCACAGGAAACGAATATTCGTCTTTCACAGGTTCGTTTCGATGAGGGTTGGGTGACATGAACAGGAGTTTGCTCAAGGCTGGATGACATCCGTAGGAGGATAGACGTGAAGGTGAACATTCCCCTTTAAAACGAAACCCAGTAAAATGTCCAAGAGGACGAGCGGCATCACTTTCGCATCCCACAGGTTTGACACGCACAGCATCCCTTTCCATGATAGGGGTCGTGACACTAAAGTTCCCATGATGCTTTACGGTATCGCTTCGGTCACAACGTACAGCATCGTACCCATCACAAGGCTCACAATCGCATTCCACTTCCGAAGCCCCACACTTGAATTGTGCCTTTCTAAACAACTTGTTTTGTGTTTCTCTGAAAGTATTCATCTTGTTCGTTCGGTCTTGGTAGTCCCAATGAACTATCGATCTTGCCTAGGGTTCCTTTTTTATATACAGACCAATACCGACGTGACCGTACGGCAACGTAAAGTGATTGGGAAGTCTCACTCGCTTCTGGTACACGATTTGATAGACTTTTTCCATGGGCCGACTGACGATGTGGTGAGTGGGTAAACGTACAATCTTGTTGGGTTGGTAAGTGGTCACTTTAAAGTTTGCATCCTCTCTCGATTGCAAGGCTTCTTTCACTACCCCAAAGTTCACCACTCGACTGGTACGATAATTCAGAGTCAGTCCTTTCACTTTGCACGTCGTGTGCACTTCTCCTTGTTTGTCCCGGTATTCGTAGCCGTACTTTTTGGGACCGCCACTGACGAAACTTAGAATCTTGTCGTCGGGATACTCATCTGTCCAGGCTCCTAAACGGTCTCCTTCGATGTCAGGGTGATGTTGAATCGGGTGATGGATGTAAATGCAACTGTCCGTGTCAAAGTACAGGACGCGTTCCCCTAACAGTTCTAAAGCTTCGTACAATCTTAAGCGAGCATGGGCTGTCACGTAGGCCGCAATGATGACATTTCCAAAAGGGTCGTCTTGTACAAAGTCCAGATCTTCTTCGTAATTGACCAAGATCAAATTCTCTCGAACGACGTCCACGTGTTTCATGTATTTGGTTTTGTCGTGAATCATCTGGAAGTAGCGGGAAGGTTCTGTCAAATATTCCGTCTTGGGTAAACACGGTCGTTGTGCCATTTTACCACACAAGCAATTTAACATCACTTTGGCAAACGATCGCCTGCCTTCGTTTTTCTCGATGTGGTCTAAAGTGATGTCTTCTTGTTCATAGTATTTCTCTTTGAATTGTATTTGGTCTTCGGGAGTGTGACACCAGGATGGATAGCCGCTGGCTTCTTGCTTCAGTTTCAAAAAGGCATCCACGTAGTCAGCGAAACTGCCTTTCTGACTGGGATCACCCTTGTGGTATTGTTGTGTCTTGGGAAAGTGGCAAATTTCGTACACTTCTAACAGTTGGTATCCCATGTCCAGAGCTTTGAACAATTCTACGCTGACCCAGGTTCCCGTCAAAGCCAGTTCTTCCTGGGTGTGCTGACAAGGTTGGTCTTGGTTGCACGTTTCGGCACAAGTACGGCACAAGGGAAACATCAGTTTGCCTTGACAATGGTGAGTTAAGACGGGATGGTATAGGTTCGTGGGAGGCAAAACTTTACACTTGATCAAGCCTTCGTATTGTCGAATGTTTTTCAGGTCGATGTGTTCCGTTAACAATTGTGGGTGCCCTACAGGAAAGCGACAATATTTGCACACGTAGGGATACAGCGAACACACATCCAAGTATTTGATTTCTTCTCCTTTCTCTTCGTCGGCTTGGTACAGCAAACAGGTGGCATTGGTCCTTCCTCCGTACAAACTATCCCTCGGGTTCAGCGGGTCCATGAACTGGCAACTTTCCACGAGGCGTTTAAACTCGGGATCGGTTTTCATACGGTGATCGTACTCGTGTTCCCACATTTCCACCACTTGGTATCCTTGCTGTTCTAACTTTAGGCGTCGCTGACAAGTGTCCTGGTACAAGTCTTCCATGGTTCGTTGCAAAAACTGATTTTTAGTGCCACGGTCAGGGTAACAAACGGGACATCCATGAAATAAGCAACCGTTAAACTCGTACACGATCTTGGGGTTTTCTAAGTCCCAGCCATCGACCGAATACGTTCCGATGGTCTTTTCGCCCCCTCCGTTTCGGGCATGCTGAATCCACTTGTCTTCCTTGTCGCACAAGTAATGTAACCAACGTAGGACTTTGACCGAGTATTGACGTTTGACAAAGTGGGTCGTTTGAGGGCTGATGACAGCCACGGTGTTTTCAGGCATGAATCGTTGTCGATACACTAAGGAACACGCTTTGGCAATGGTACAAGCTTCTTTCAAAGGATCAACCCCTCCGTGTTCCATGAACAGTTCTCGAAATTTTCCACAGCAACGTCGTAAAATGTCCACGTCGGAACGACAATACTTTAGCATTTCTTCCTGAAAGTCGAAGGGGTCCGAGGCTTGAGCCTGGTACCAAGCGTAGAAAGCTTCTCGTTGTTCGGTACGCATGTTGTCGGGGTCGTAATAGTGAGCCTCAGGCAAATGGGGTAGAACGGCGTGTTGATTGGCTTCCGTATTGAAAAAGTGTGGAAAGTACCCTTTAGTCATTTCTGTCATTCCAAACATTTTAGGCATTCGACTCAAAGGCATGGCCAAGTAACTCATCGAATCTTTAAACTGCACTTGTCCCACTTGCATGAAAATGATTTTGGCTCCGTTCAAAGTGACTTTAGGACGCTCGGTGCCTTGTTCCGTATAGTATCTTAAAAGAAACTGTCCATCGTATCCGGAGAAATTGTGAGCCATCACCGTGGCATGACGATGACAATCTCCGTAACGTTCGATGTCCTCTTGGCTCCACGTCTTGTCGACGGGGTCTAAGACCCATCGAGCGAAATCGGCTAGCGTGTTCGGTCCCCGAAAGATTTTTCCACGTCCTCCGGGAATCTTGCTGCAGTGAGGGCAATGACTGAAAATAGGTTCTTGAATGCACTTCTCGCACGCTCGATGAGCCACGCAGAAATTAGGGATGTGAATGACAGTCTCTTGCATGCATTCGAATTCGAAAAAGATGAAATTCCCTTTCTTCTTTTGACCGTCCTCTTTCTCTGGTGGGGGTTGGTATTTTTGCACGTAGCATTGGTGTTCCAAGTCCACGATGTGGTGACAAATGTGACATTTTTTCTTTCCTCGACATACGTGTGCCTTGGCATTATTGTTAAGTATGTCTTGTCCACAGGTAGGGCACAATTTCAGGAGCTGACAAGCACATTTCTGCTGTGAACCTTGTGTTTTCAAATGTTGTTGGTAACAGGTAGGGCTGACAAACGTGCGCAGACAAGTTGAACAAGGCACTGGTTCTTCGCTCAGACAGGGTGGAGAGGCCAAACATCCTGGGCATTTCCATCCACAATGCTTGTGTTGCTCTCGATTATTATAACCATAATCACATTTCTCACAATAATAAACATATCCCAGGAATCCAGTGATACTGGTAATGGTATCGAAATGGTCATCGTGATAATAGACATGAATGTATTTTCCGTCCTTAAAATGTTGGCCTCGAAACAACAGAGGCCCGCGCATTTCTTGAGGGTGCACTTTCAAGGTGTAGCGTGGAGCTAGGACATCTTGCGATTTTTGCATTTCAGGAATGCCACAGGGTGTGTCTTTGGACAGTCCGGCTTGTTGTAAAAGGAGTTCTGCTTCATTTCGTTGTTTGGCTCGATCGGATCGTTGAATAGTTTTCCAGGTTCTTTTCCATTCTACCGTGTCGGTCTTGTTGGCATAGGTTCGTCCCACCACGATGGCTCGAGCTAAACACATCTGGTCATGAGGGTTGTTAATTCGGACGAGACTTGTTTTGGTGCTGCGAACGTCGTCTTTTTGCGACCTGTCCCTTGAGGAGGAGAGACGTGGGTCATGTCCAGTGTGGCTTTACCATCGGTGATGTCAAACTGGTCATTAGATTGTTGTACGTGTTGAATCTTGTCCATGACTTTGGAAGGGGTCAATTCTGCAGGGGTGCTAAACTCGATCCAAACAGGGGATTTCAAACCGTCGTCTTGTATGGAAAGTCTCAAGCGATCATCTTTGGGTTGACATTGTCGCTTGAGTGCAGTGAGCAAAGAATCCCACACCCCATTGATAAACACTTCTGCTTTCTCTAACGGCACTTCAGCCTTGAAATCTTTAAACTTCACCGTGTATTTGTAAGCCGTGGTTCTAAATTTTCTAGAGGAGCGCTTTTCCGTCTCTCGAATGGAATAGTACTTTTCAGGGTTGACTAAGGGTGGTGAACTTGGTTTAGAGGGTTCGGATTCTGGTTCACTCATGTCCTCTTCAAAATCACTGGCATGAATTTGTGCCAAGATTTCAGCCCTGGTTCGAGGCGATAGATCACGTTTCTGCCTCTTACTTTCTTCTTCTTTCTTCTCGAATGAATAGGATCGTTTCATCTTGAGTGTAAAACGTCAAATGACTCAAGTTTAAACACCATAGACTAATTTATAGTCATGGCGGACCAGCGTATATAAAAGGGTGTGTGTCTTGTCCTTTAACTATTCATTTCACTCTCAAGCCGTGCACAACGATGGAAGAGACTAACCAAATCGAACGTTTCGTCAGAGCTTTGCGAGGGGTCATTAGAAAATTCTCTTCAGACCAGCCGACGGACTACTCTCCTTCCTTTCGAGATAAAAGTCAAGATACTTTCTATATCTGTCAGAAGAAAGGGCATTGGTCTTCAGAGTGTCCAGACCGTCAAAAATGAAAAAAAAAACAGGGACTAAAAAAGACAAAAGTCAAGATACCTGTTATTATTGTAAAGAAAAAGGACATTGGTCTCCAGATTGCCCAAAAGAGAAACAAGAGGAATCAGAAGAAAAGAGGAATTCTTCAGAAGAAGAGAGGGATTCTTCAGAGGAAGAGAGGGATTCTTCTGAGGAAGAAAGAAGACAGGTGAAGAAAAAGAAACAGGAGAAAAAAAGAAGAAGGGAAGAAAGCGAGGAGGAGGAAGAAGAAGAGGAAAAGAGTGTGACGGTGAAAAAATTCAAAAAAACAGAGAGACTAAACAAGGAGACAGAAGAAGTCAATGAACTTTTAATTAAAGTGTTCTGTTGTGAATTGTGAATTGGATTGTAACAGTGGATAAAAGAATAAATTAATGATATAAGGTAAGTGTCTTTGAGTTTTGATTTTAAAATAAGAAGCTACACTCACGCACTCATACACAGACACGTACTATAAGGGTAAAATGGGTGGGTTTTTTTTTTTTAGTTATTGGCAAATTGAAAGGCTATCTCTTTTCGAGAAATGTGGGTGGCCCTGAAAAGGGCCTTTTTTCTTTATGGTGTAGGGGTGAGTTTAAGCAATCAACTTTAACTGTCTTAAGCCTTTGCCACGGCCAAGGCCTACTTCTGGACTGCGTAATGTTGATAATGATGATTGGGTTGAAATCACTAAGGGTGGTACGGTAGGCTTAGTCACAGGGTTGACGTGTTTAGCTCGGGAAGGTCGTATTCTCTTCGGTCGTAATAAAGAAGTCTGATACATTTGTTTCAGACTTCTTAACTCCGCTAAAATGTCCAACAGTACCGTGACCGTTTGATTTTGACCCTCTTGTTTCTTTGCTGATACTTCTTCTTCTTGCTGTTGTTGCTGTTGTTTTTTTCTTACCTCTTCTTCTTGCTGCTGTAGGAGAAAAGCTTGTTCCGCTTTCTTTTGTCGTTGTATAAATTTCTCCAATTCTTCTTTCTGTCTCTGTCTAAAATTCTCCACTTGCGGTAATGAAGAAGGTAACGAAGGTTCCGGAACAAATTCTTGCGAGGAGAGAAAATCCACAAAATCCCAATTCACCTCTTCCGAAAGTAAGTCCGGGTTCCCTTGGACAGTCTCCCCTGCTGGTGCACCCCAATGGATCGTTTTCTGAGTTTCCGTCATGTTGAATCACTGTCGCATAGATTGACTGTACACAAGCACTAGCGAATCTATATAGACTACGTGACGTCACAGACTGCTCACTTCGGATTGGATGCGAGCTGACTGAATTTTGTAACGCGTGTTCGGATTGGTGAATGAACTCAATCCGTTTCAATCCTTCCTCTACCTATAAATAAGCGCAGTTCACTGCATTGATTCACCTGTTCTCGTCGCTTCAAGATGTGGACCACAGTCGAATCATCCACCCTTGTGTCATCCATGATAGTTAGGACGGACATACTCATGTATGTCCAGTCCAAGTGGACCGTTCTCCACAGGACAAACACCAGCCTGTGGATACGTAGGATCTACGTTGAAAGACAAGGATGCCTGAAAAGAGTGTTGATTTACGGGCCAACAGTGAGACGCAGCCTAAGGACAAGAAGAAGACCAATGCGGTGCCCTTTATGTTAATGAATACATTAACATAAACCCAAAGGCCCTTTTCAGGGAAACGCATATTTCTCGAAAAGAGAATGACTTTTCAATTGCCTACCCTTTTTTAAATTTAAATTTAAATTTAAATTTAAAAAAAATTAAAAAAAAATCCCATGTTCAATTCCCCTTGTCCCTAGACAAGCCCAAACTCTATTCCCCATGTTAAATTCCCCTTGTCGCTAGAGTGACCCACGATTTTTCTCCATGTTAAATTCCCCTTGTCGCTAGAGTGACCCATGATTTTTCTCCATGTTAAATTTCCATTGTCGCTAGAGTGACCCAGGGGTCTCTGTAATGCTAATTCCCATTGTCGCTAGGGTGCCCCACTTCACTACTTGCGTTATTACGCGTAGGGAAGTTATTTCTCCTTACACATAAATTCTACTGTACGCTGTTAAGCAAAGGATGCAAGAAAGAACCATACAGACTTATTCATTTAATGTTTATTCGTATTATCCATGCCAAGATCTCAGTAAGGTTATATGATTTAATGCTGAATGCCCTTTTATTTCCACATTTAACATTTTCACTTTTTAATTAGACTTACATATGTCAGACGGTTTTCAGCGCAGTATGAACATTATTGTCACTACCAAACATATAAATGTATAAGCACTTGATCAATCGCTCGATTCGATTGAAGCTGGCATACTAGTTTTTATTGATTTCTGCTCCAGAGTAGCAATTTGTATATGGTTTTTGGGTTCCCGGGCTCTTATATAGCTGTCTATGATTTTCATATTTGCAGACGGAAGCGAGGTGGTGGCAAGATCATACCAACATAGGGGAAGCCGGCTAGTGTTCATTTACCTACGCCATACCCAAGACAGCTAAAATTTTGCCGAGCCTTTACTGGTCTGGTCTGCTGTCACAAAGCTGCGCGAGATGGTCGTGGTATCGCTGAAAAGGGACAGAACTTGTTCCAGTCCATTTCGGACGCGTACAGTGGCGTGCACGTTCCACAGGTTGGTGGCATCTGTCCCTCAGACGTGAACGACCATGTTGGCATTGTTGTGTCACCTTTGTTTCGTGGACAAAGAAGCTAGCGCGGGTGTTAAATATGTTCTCTCCAACAGTGTTATCTGGCCCTTTTTGCAAACACGCCAGGCCCCATCCATTTCTTGCTGTAAAACAGGGAGTGGCTTTTCTTGATTAGTGGGTACAACTCTATTATTTCATGGTCGATATGTATCGAGGTAATGAATTGCAGGAACTCTCTTTTCTCCTGGAGGCACTTGAGTCACAGGCTGTGCCATCGGTCCCCGCCAACCGCTTTTCTGGCTTGATCTCCGCGTAGTTGGCCCGCAGGACGGAGTATATTTTGGGCCGCAGACTCATGCATTTGGCAATCGGGGCACCGTTGCATTCGTTCTTGATATTCCCAATGACCTTCTTGCTGGCACAGCTGTGAATGAGATACTGCTCGTATCATACAGCGTGACGTGTTTTCCATATCTTTTTAGAGGTCCTTTGTTTCCACAGATATCAGCAAGCTATAGGTATCGGTGTACAGGAGTCGGACCTTTCCCCGTAACGCGCTTTGTCCTTGTCGTAGATACGGGTTTTTGAAAGGTCGAGTACAGCCTGCTTCGTGGAGATAGGGCGGATGAGATTGATGAGCGACATCATTGAATGGACCCCCCAAAAGATTACCATTAAAAATATTTCCAGTCAGGAATGCGGTGTCGGACATTAGGTGACAAAGCTTGTCTTCTTCGCCCTCGGGACAGTCAGGGTTTTCCGTGGTTTTGCCAAAGACGGAGTTATTCATGAGCTTGAAGAAATCTTTTTCAAGCTCGTTATTTGCTTTGGCCTATAGATCGATGTCGATGTGGAGGTATTGTGCCATCCAGGGGATCTTGTGTTCTCCGGGTTGATGAGAACCTGAAGGTTGTATCCATTGTGGTCCGCCCCGCGGTACTTCCTGTTACGTGGCTGCGGTCTCGCAACTAGTCCTTCCCCAGTGTTTTGCCTCATAAGTGGCAGTCCTTTGCCGTCTGGAAAGACTTAGAGCGACAGAGCCCATAAACAGCTTGACCAGAATTTAAACACCACATCACTGTGCTAATATAACATGTGAGAAAAATAATTTGAAACCTGCCAAGTTGTAAATTTACAAAGAATAAAATAATTTCTTATCAGTAACGAAGAAGTCAGGAGATAATACCACTGCAGTTGAAAGTCTGATGACGCTTACCTTCCCGGAAAATGCGCATTTACCCCAAAATAGATATGGGCAAATACGAGTGGCACATCCCGTGGCAAAATTCAGGAGACTTACACAACACATTCATGTTCCAAACACGTTCAGGGGTAAGGCAAAAGTGCACATCGACTGGCGCAGAATTGATATTTATTCGTTGTTAGTACAAGATACTGATTATGCCAGTAATATAAAAAAGTGTGGAAGGAATTGACTGCCATACAGTATATTCCCACAATATGGTAGTTATAGGTTAATGTACTTTTCAGCTAATATATTTTTTAAGAAACATCGTAGTAATATCAGTCGTATGAGTGACACGCCAGTGTGCTAATTTTAAGCGATATCACTGTACTACATCTTAGTATTATGACACAGGTAATGGGATTTACTCAGGACCGGATTACCCATTAAATAAACTAAGCACGTGCTTAGGGCCCCAGCCTAACAGGGGCACCATAACAGATTCAAATTAATTATTGATGATAAAATTGAATAATTTATATAATGACCATTTCGATCGGCATGTACGAGCATCTTGATTCGGAATGATGGCGACATTGGTATTTTCTCACCTTTTCTGCTTTTATTATTTTTTTAGTTTCACGTTTTGTAGAAAGGGGTGGGTGGGGCACCATAATATTTTCAGTGCTTAGGACCCTGAAAGACCCAGATCCGGTCCTGGATGTACTAAATGTGAAGTCAGTTTGAACCTATGTTTGCCTTGAGTGTACATTCACATTTTATTTCGACATATTAATTATAGAATAAGAAATTTGGCTTTCCAAAAATACACGCAGCCTAATTTGGTGAAATTCCACTAGCGCGTTAAGAGATGATGGGCATTACTGTATCACAATGCTAACTGTTTAAAAAGTGCTTATTGAAAACATTTTTTAAAACTGAATTTCAATGCACCAACAATTATTGAAGCTTATAAGAATTTCCGTTTTATCTCATTTCTCTGCTCTCTGAATCTACAGCAACATAATAACACATACACATGTTCAGATATCTGTATAACCTGTCGTAAAGAAAACATCCCAGTGTTCGTCTGATTTTGGCCACCTACCTTCCTATCCATTTTTTAGTTTCTTTTTATTTGCTAATGCAATTCCATGCCTCCCACCATCCTATCCTACAAAGTTTTTATTTGAAAACCCCAAGGCCACCATCCATCTTTCCTTTTTTTCTCTTTTTTGACACCAATACTATACCCAAATATTGATTAGAAGAAAATAAACTAACTCCGATCAGTCAAATAAAAAACACTACGTGACGACCATCCTTCAACCCCCAACCCCCCAACACAAAGTAAACAAGACAAACCGAAACAATGCAACCAACTGTAAGACTTAAAAAAGGCACACTAGGGCAGAAAACTCAAAGTTATAACAAAACCTAGACCACCAGCCCTCCTGTCTACACTATTTAAAAGAGCCTACCACTTTCAACACTCAAAACGTTAAAAGTAATCCATATACCACCAACACTCCAACATAAAAGAGAAATAAAATAACTGTAGGCCACCAACACTGAAAACATCAAACACAATGAAGTGACCAGCAGGCTAAAAACAGAAATAAACAGTAGAACACCGATGGTCAAAATTACGAATTTAACACAGTTCAACAATCCTCACAATTTTTCCAGACTAATCTTCAAGCAACGACTTTTTCCGTTCCGGGTCTGTTTTGGAACTGAGTGTTTCTATCGCTCTAAAATTAGGTAGTGAAAAAGGTAAGCACCTAAAAGTAGCCGTTGGGGACAGGACGCAGCATTTTGTGATATCAGCCTGTTATTTGGTCACATAAAGTAGCATCTAATGAGATTTAGTCTGTAAATGTTTGTTATAGACCCAGGGACCTTGGAATATGACCCTCTACTATCAAACTACTTATATAAATGCTTTAAATTGGTGGAGAGAAAAATTGTTTAATGTTTTACTTGCTTGATTTATTGGTTTTGTTTCTGAGTCCATTCTTACAGTTTTCTCATCTTTGAATGTCCGGCAGAAAGTCCGCAGTTGTAATTCACGCTTCATTTTACCGATGAAAGAATTCGGTTCCATGACAGTTGTGATATAGCTCGTTGCAAGCCTACTTGCAAGAGGTTATGTAAGAGTTTAAAGTTGTTTTTTCTGAGTTTATCGTGGTATAAACTGTCAGTTGCCTACTCACACAACAAATAACGCCCGAAGGGCGTTATGTAAGCTGTGTGAGTCGACAACTGACAGTTTATACCACGATAAACTCAGAACAAACAACGTTAAACTCTTATAATTGAAATTTCAATTATTCGTTATGTTATTTTGCTTGCATCATTAAAAAAATAGAAATCTTAATTGAGAGTAGTAATACATGTTTGGAGTATTTCTGTTACGTAGCTAAATATAGCACTTGGGATTGTCCTGCTTGATCGTAATAAGGTCATCATAATACCAGTCCTTCAACCAATGGAAGCCAAATTTATTTTAAACAAATTTATAAACAATGTAAGAATGTTGTTTTTCTTTAATGTTTACTTCGTGTCTGCCTTCACTGGCAGTGTTTATCTTATGCTGTACACGTGACTCTATTTATAGAAGTGGAAAAGTAGTTCTCCTTACAGTTCATACAGAAATGAACGCAATTCATTTTGATCACGTGATGACATTCTGACCACTGGAAATGTTACTTTCCTGTACCAGCTACTGCCATTGCAATTATGACTACGATGGCAAAACATACTTACAAGAGGTTATTATTACAATGGCAAAGCTTGCTTACAAGAGGCTATCATTACCATGGCAAAGCATGTTTACAAGAGGTTATCATTACGATGGCAAGGATTACTTACAAGAGGTTATCACTACGATTGCAAAGCCTACTTACAAGAGGTTATTATTACGATGGCAAAGCATACTTACAAAAGGTTATTATTACAATGGCAAAGCATCCTTAAAAGACGCTATCATTACCATGGCAAAGCATGTTTACAAGAGGTTAGCATTACGATGGCTAAGCATGCTTACAAGAGGCACATTACCAGTGCAGAGCCTGCTTACAAAGAGGCAATCATTTTGATGGCAAAGGATGCGTAGACGAGGTCATCATTACAATGGCAACGCTTGCTTACAAGAGGCTTTAATTACGATTTAAATGCATGCTTGCAAGAGGCTAGCATTGCGATGGTAAAGCAAGCTTACCAGAGGCTATCATGACGATGGCAAAGCCTGCTTAAAAGAGGTTAACATAAGAATAGCAAAGCATGCTTCAAAGTTGCTATCATTAAGATGACAAAGCCTACCTACAAGAGGATATCACTACGATTGCAAATCTTCCATACAAGAGATCATTATTACGACCGCAAAGCATGCTTACAAGAGGATATTATTAGAGTGGCAAAGCATGCTTAAAAGAGGTTGTCATTACGTTGGGACAGCCTGCTTACAAGAGATTATCATTACGATGGCAACGCATGCTCACAAGCGGCTATCATTAAGATGGCAAAGCCTACTTACAAGAGGCTAATTTTACGATGACAGAGCCTGCTTAAAAGATCCTATCATTACGACAGCAAAACATGTTTATGAGAGGCTATGGAGCGATGGCAAAGCCTGCGTACAAGAGGCTATCATTACGATAACAAAGAAAGCTTACTTGAGGTTATCATTGCAATAACAAATCATTCTTACAAGAGGCTATCACTACGATTGCAAAGCGTACTTACAAGAGGTTATTATTACGATGGCAAATCATCCTTAAAAGACGCTATCATTACATTGGCAAAGCATGTTTACAAGAGGTTATCATTACGATGGCTAAGCATGCTTACAAGAGGATAACATTTTAAGATGGCAAAAGCTACCTACAAGAGGCTATCATTACCATGGCAAAACATGGTTATAAGAGTTTATCGTTACGATGGCAAAGCCTAATTAGTAGAGGCTATAATTACGATGACAAAGACTGATTACAAGAGGCTATCATTACGATGTCAAAGACTACTTACAAGAGGTCATCATTACGATGGATAAACCTGCTTACAAGAGGTTATCATTAAGATGGCAAAGCCTGCTTACCAGAGGCTATCATTACCATGTCAAAGCAAGCTTACAAGAGGTTATGATTACAATGGCAAAGCATGCTTACAAGAGGTTATCATTGCAATGGCAGAGGCAGTTATTACGATGGCAATGCCTGCTTAATAGAGGCTATCATTACGCATGTCAAAGCATACAAAAAAGAGGTTATCATTACGATGTCAAAGCAGGCTTGCAAGAGGATATCATTAACATTCCAAAGCATGCTTACAAGATATTATCATTACGATGGCAAAGCATGCTTATATGAGGCTCTATTTACGATGGCCAAGCTTACATACAGGAGGCAATTATTACGATGGCATAGAGGATATCATTACAATGGCAAAACATGAATAAAAGAGATTATGGTTACGATGGCAAAGCCTGCTTACAAGAGGTTATCATTACGATGGCAATGCATGCTTACAAGAGGTTATCATTACGATGGCAAAGCCTGTTTACCAGAGGCTGTCATTACCACGTCAAACCATGCGTACAAGATGTTATGATTACGATGACAAGGCAATGCTTAAAAGAGGTTATCATGACGATGGCAAAGCCTGCTTAAAACAGGTTATAATTAGGATTGCAAAGCACGCTTTAAAGTGGCTATCATTAAGATGACAAAGCCTACTTACAGGAGGCTATCACTACGATTGCAAATCCTCCATACAAGAGGTTATTCATTCGATGACAAAGCATACTTACAATTGGTTATTATTAGAGTGGCAAAGCATGCTTAAACGATGTTGTCACTACTTTGGGAAAGCCTGCTTAAAACAGGTTATCATTACGATGCCAACGGATGCTTATAAGCGGCGATCATACCGATGGCAAAGCCTACTTACAAGAGGCTATCATTACAATAGCAAAGCCTGGTTAGAAGAGGTTATCATTACGATGACAAAGCCTGCTTACAATTGGATATTATTAGAGTGGCAAAGCATGCTTAAAAGATGTTGTCACTACTTTGGGAAAGCCTGCTTAAAAGAGGTTATCATTACGATGCCAACGCATGCTTACAAGCGGCTATCATTACGATGTCAAAGACTGCTTACAAGATGGCGAAACATGCTTACTTGAGGTTATCATCACGATGGCAAAGCATTTTGGCAAGAGTAGATTATTACAATGGCAAAGTCTACTTAAAAGCGGATATCATTACGATGGATGAGCATGCTTACAAGAGGATATCATTAAGTTGGCTAAAGCAACTTACAAGAGGCTATCATTACCATGGCAAAACATGGTTATAAATGGTTATCGTTACGATTGCAAAGCCTGCTTAGAAGAAGCTATCATTACGATGACAAAGCCTGCTTACAAGAGGCTATCATTACGATGACAAAGACTACTTACAAGAGGTTACCATTAAGATGGCAAAGCCTGCTTACCAGAGGCTATCATTACCATGTCAAAGCAATCTCACAAGAGGTTATGCTTACGATGGCAAAGCATGCTTACAAAAGGTTATCATTAAGATGGCAATGTATGCTCAAAAGGGGTTATCATTAGGATGGCGAAGCCTGCTTACAAGAGGTACTTATTACCACGTCAAAGCATGCGTACAAGAGGTTATGATCACGATGGCAACGCAAGAATACAAGAGACTATCATTACGATGACAAGGCATACTTAAAGGAGGCAATCATTACGATGACAAAGCCTGCTGAAAAGAGGCTATCATTAATGCGGCAAAACACGCTTATAAGAGGTCATCTTTTAGATGGTAGATCCTGCTTACAAGAGGCGATCATTACGATGGCAATGTATGTTTAAAGGAGGTTATCATTATGATAGCAAAACTTGTGTGCTCGAAGCAGTTGCTACGATAACAAAGTCTGCTTACCAGCGGCTATGATAACCATGTCAAAGCTTGCGTAAAAGAGGTTATCAATACAATGGCAAAGCATGCTTGCAAGAGGATATTATTAGAGTGGCAAAGAATGCTTACAAGATGTAATTATTACGATGGCATGCTTAAAAGAGGCTATCATTACGATGGCAAAGCCTACTTACAAGAGGCTATCATTACGATGGCAACGCCTACTTACAAGAGGCTATCATTACGATGGCAGAGCCTAATTAAAAGGGGCTATCTGTACCATAGCAAAACATGCTTATAAGAGGATATCATTACGATGGCAAATCCTGATTGCAAGAGGTTATCATTACGATGGATGAGCATACTTACATGAGGATATCATTATGATGACAAAAGCTACGTTCAAGAGGCTATTATTATGATGGCAACGCCTGCTGAAAGGCTTTCATTACCATAGCAAAACATGGTTATAAGAGGTTATCGTTTCGAGGGCAAAGTTTGCTCAGTATAGACTTTTAATGCGATGACAAAGCCTGCGTACAAGAGGCTATCATTACCATGTCAAAAACTATTTAAAAGAGGTTATCATTACGATGGCAATGACAGCTTACAAGAGGTTATCATTACGATGGGAAAGGATGCTTACCAGCGGCTATCGTTACCATGTCAAAGCAAGCTTAAAAGAGGTTATGATTACGATGGCAAATCATATTTACAAGAGGCTATCGTTACCATGGCAAAGAATGCTGAAAAGAGGTTATCATTAATGTAGAAAAACATGCTTACAAAAGGTTATCTTTACGCTGGCAAAGCCTGCTTACCGGAGGCTATCATGACCATGTCAAAGAAAGCTTACAAGAGGCTATGATTACGATCACAAATAATGCTTACAAATGTTTATCATTACGATGGCAAAGCCTGCATACAAGAGGCAGTTATTACGATGGCAAAGCCTGCTTAACAGAGGCTATCATTAGCATGTCAAAACTTGCGAAAGAGAGGTTATCATTACGATGTCAAAACAGGCTTACATAGAAGTGGTTATCATTACCATGGCAAAGCCTGCGTACAAGAGGCGCTCATTACCATGGAAAAACCTGATTATAAGAGTTTATCTTTTCGATTGCAAAACCTTGCTTATAAGCGGTTATAATTACGATGCCAATGCATGGTTACAAGAGGCTATCATTATTTTGTCAAAGTCGACTTACAATATGCTATCATTGTGATGGCAAAACAAGCTTACAGCAGGCTATCATTACGATGGCAAAGCTTGCTTACAAGAGGTTATCATCACGATGCAAAGCCCACTTAAAATAGGCTATCACTACGATTGCAGAGACTACTTACAAGATGTTAATATTACGATGGCAAAGCATGCTTACAAGAGGCTATCATTACCATGGCAAAGAATGCTTACAGGAAGATTTAATTACGATGGCAAAGGATGTTTACAAGAGGTTATCATTACGATGGCATTGCCTACTTAAAAGCAGCTTTCTGTACAATGACAAAGCCTGCTGAAAAGAGGCTATCAATAATGTGACAAAACGTGTTTATATGAGGATATAGGTACGATGTCAAAGCCTACTTACAAGAGGCTATCAATAAGATAGCAAAGCATGCTTAAATGAGATTATAATTTCCATCGCAAAGCATGCTTACAATTACGATGTCAAAGGAAAATTGCAAGAGGATATCATTACGATGGCAAATCATGCTAAGACAAGGTTACACTGGTCAACAGTGAAATCATTACTGACTTGAAAAGGCCCTAATCTGTAGTATTTTGGTGTGCCGAACACGAATATAACCGTGAAAAATTTGTATTGGCTCTCGTTTTGAAGATATTCATATACCTCATTTTCTATGTTTCACTGTGTAAATTTCTCCAGTAGGACTGCAGCAACATCCGGAATAATGATGTAACATTGCATAATACCATCATGCTCACATCATCCACAGTTGATTGCATCATTTTCTGATGCAATGCAATACTAATGCCATGCGGCTGCTGAAGTAAGTTGACGTCAGCAGTGTACTATACATGTGTAGGCCTATTATACTAATGCCAGGCGGCTGCTGAAGCTGACGTAAGCAGTGTACTATATAAAGCCCAATCAGATAGGTTCAGCATTTAAAATATTTTAGACGTTGTGCGAGACAGTTCAAGCTACTGTTACATAAAACTTATTATTTTATCCATTTACGTACAATAAAGAACAGTAATGCCTCGAAAGTGTGTTAATACCGCGGACAATTTTTGCTATATTTGTGGGGAAGTGACATTTGCCAACCAGAAGAAAAGTATCAATTCTCAAGTGAAGAAGGCATATCATCTTTACTTCGGATGCAAGGTTGGTGACCAAGACAAGCCTTGGGCTCCGCATATATGCTGTGCTACATGTACAACACAGCTTTCACAGTGGTTGAATTGCAAAAGGTCATCAATGCCGTTTGCAGTCCCAATGGTGTGGAGAGAGCCAAGCAACCACCTAAATGACTGTTACTTCTGCTTGGTTCCTCCTCTTTCCGGCGGAATAACGAAGCGAAAGAAGTCGAGAATAGTCTACCCAAACATTCCGTCTGCATTGAGACCAGTTCCACATGGTGAGGGACTTCCTATTCCAGAACCTCCAGCAGAATATTCTCTTGATTCATCTGACGAAGACAAAGGTGAGTCGACCTGTTCTTCTCGTGGTCCATCAGCATGCAGTGATCCAGATTTTCACTGTGATGCATCATCAACCCCACACAGAATAACACAGGAAGAACTAAATGACCTGATTCGTGATTTGGACTTATCAAAGAACAAGGCAGAATTGCTAGGATCAAGACTCCAACAATGGAATCTTCTAGAAGAAGATGTCACAATTACTGCATATCGAAAGCGCCACCAGCAATTGGAGCCTTTCTTCAGAAAGGAAAGTAATCTGATATTCTGTTCCGATATTGAGGGCCTCGTGAATGCTTTAAAAATCACTCATGACCCACAAGAATGGAGACTATTTGTGGACTCTTCGAAACTGAGTCTCAAGGCTGTGCTTTTGCACAATGGAAACATTCTTCCATCTATTCCAGTAGCGTATGCTGTCCACATGAAAGAGACATACGATAACTTAAGGCAGCTACTGAATTCCATTGAGTATAACAAGTACAGCTGGCACCTCTGTGGTGATTTGAAGGTAGTTGCCCTTTTAATGGGACTGCAGCAAGGATATACAAAATACATGTGTTTCTTATGCGAGTGGGATAGCCGAGCAAGGGAAATGCACTACATGAGGAAGGAATGGACTCACAGGCAGAATGTAGCCATTGGAGAGAAGAATATCCAACACCCAGCTCTGGTTGAGGCTCAGAAAATCTTGCTACCACCCCTTCACATCAAACTAGGTTTGATGAAGAACTTCGTGAAAGCCATTGACCGGACTTTGCCAGCATTCCGATACCTGCATGAAAAATTCCCTCGACTCAGCGAAGCAAAGATTAAAGAGGGAGTTTTTGTGGGTCCTCAGATTCGAGAGCTTTTCAAAGATGACCGGTTCAACAACTTGCTGGAAGGTGACGCGAAACAAGCATGGAATGCTTTTCGCCTAGTTTCTACAAACTTCCTCGGAAATGTTAGGGCAGAAAACTATAAGGAACTAGTAGAAGACATGTTGATGAAGTATAAGAAACTTGGCTGCAATATGTCTCTAAAGATTCACTTCCTTCATTCCCATTTGGATTTCTTTCCTAGCAACTGTGGTATTGTTAGTGATGAACACGGCGAACGTTTTCATCAAGATATCGCAACAATGGAACAAAGATACCAGGGAAAATGGTCCACTACAATGCTGGCTGACTACTGCTGGACACTCCTCAGAGATGCTCCCGAACAGCTGTACAAGAGACAGGCGAAGAAATCTAAGATGTAGTCAATGACTTGATTTTTTATAGGTAGGCTATTACAGTTGACCTTTTACTATTGGAATGCATTTCGTTATGTAAACATTAATTTCTTGCAGATTACAAAAAAACTAGAGCCAATTTTGCAATTTGACTGTCATATTCGTGTTCAGCACATAAAAATTGATAAGAATTGACTAATTTTATTTCAGTAACATGACTTTTGTAAAAATTTGTTGTCCAGTGTTATCATTACCATGGCAAAGCATGCTTACAGGACGTTAGAATTATGATGGCAAAGCAAGCTTACAAGAGGCTATCATTACTATGGCAAAGCCTGCTTGCAAGAGGTTATCATTAAGATGGCAAAGGATGATGAAAAGCCGCTATCATTACGATGCAAAGCATGTTTACAAGAGGTTATCATTACGACGGCTAAGCATTCTTGGAGGCAATCATTATGAAGGTAAAGGCTACTTACAAGAGGTTATCATTGTTACGATGGCAAAGCCTGCTTGAAAGAGGCTATAATTACCATGGCAAAACATGGTTATAAGAGGTTATCATTACGACGGCAAAGCCTGGCAAGAAGAGGTTATCATTACGATGACAAAGCCTGCATACAAGAGGCTATCATTATGATGTCAAAGACTACTTACAAGATGTAATCGTTATGATGGCAAGGCATGCTTACAAGATGTTATGATTACGAGGGCAAAGCATATTTACAAGAGGCTATCATTACCATGGCAAAGAATGCTGAAAAGAGGTTATAATTACGATTGCAAAGAATGTTTAAAAGAGGCTATCATTACGATGGCAAAGACTACTTAAAGGAGGCTATCATTACGATGTCAAAGACTGCTTAAAAGAGGTTATCATTACGATGGCAAAACCTGCTTAGAATAGGTTATCATTAAGATGGCAAAGGCTCCTTACCAGAGGCTATCATTACCATGTGAAGGCAAGCTTACAAGAGGTTATGATTACGATGGCAAAGCATGCTTACAAGAGGCTATCATTACCATGGCAAAGAATGCTGAAAAGGGGATATCATTAATGTGGAAAAACATTCTAACAAGAGGTTATCTTAACGATGGCAAAGTCTGCTGTCCAGAGGCTATCATTACCATGTCAAAGGAAGCTTACAAGAGGTTATGATTACGATGGGAAATCATGCTTCAAAGAGGTTATCATTACGATGGCAATGTATGCTTAAACGAGGTTATCATTACGATGGCAAAGCCTGCTTACAAGAGGCAGTTATTACGATGGTAATGCTTGCTTAACAGAGGCTATTCTTAGCATGTCAAAGCATGCGTAAAAGATATTATCATTACGATGTAAAAACATGTTTACAAGAAGCTATCATTAACATGGCAAAGCATGCTTACAAGAGATTATTATTACGATGACAAAGCATGCTTACAAGAGGCTCTATTTACGATGGCAAAGCTTACTTACAAGAGGTCATCATTACAATGGCATAGAGGCTATCATTACCATGGCAAAACATGCTTAAAAGAGGTTATCGTTACGATGGCAAATTATGCTTACAAGAGGTTATCATTACGATTGAAAAGATTGCTTACCACAGGCTATTAGCACGTCAAAGCATGCGTACAAGAGGTTTTGATTACGATGGCAACGGAAGCCTACAAGAGGATATCATTACGATGGCAAAGCATACTGAAAAGAAGCTATCATTACGAGGGCAAAGCCTGCTTACAAGAGGAATTCATTTCGATGCGTAGACGAGGATATCAATACGATGACAAAGCATGCTTATATGAGCTGTAATTGCGATGGAAATGCATGCTTTCAAGAGGCTAGCATTGCGATGGCAAAGCCTGTTTAAAAGTGGTTATCATTAGGATGGTTAAGCATGCTTCAAAGTGGCTATCATTAAGATGACAAAGCCTACTTACAAGAGTCTATCACTACGATTGCAAATCTCCCATACAAGAGGTTATTATTGCGACCGCAAAGCATGCTAAAAGGAGGATATTATTAGATTGGCAATGCATGTTTAAAAGAGGCTGACATTACGTTGGGAAAGCCTGCTTACAAGAGATTATCATTACGATGGCAGCGCATGCTTAGAAGCGGCCATGATTACAATGGCAAAGCCTACTTACAAGAGGCTATCATTACAATGCCAAAGTCTGGTTAGAAGAGGTTATCATTACGATGGGAAAGCCTGCTTACAAGAGTCTATTATTAGGATGGCAAAGCCTGCTTACAAGAGGCAGTTATTACGATGGCAATGTCTGATTAACAGAAGCTATTATTAGCACGTCAAAGCATGCGTAAAAGAGGTTATCATTACGATGTCAAAGCATGCTTACAAGAGGCGAACATTACGATCGCAGAGCATTCTTAAAAGAGGCTTTCATTACGATAGCAGAACATGTTTATAAGAGGCCATCGGTGCGATGGCAAAGCCTGCTTACAAGAGGCTATCATTACGATGGCAAAGAAAGCTTACTTGAGGTTATCATTACGATTGCAAAGGCTACTTACACGTGGTTATCATTACGATGACAAATCATTCTTACAAGAGTTTATGATTATGATGGCAAAGTCTACTTACAAGAGGCTATCATTACCATGAAAGAGCATGCTTACAAGAGGCTATTATTACCATAGCAAAACAAGCATACAAGAGGCTATCATTACGATGGCATATCCTGGTTGCAGGAGGATATCATTATGATGATAAAGCATGCTTAAGAGAAGTACCAATTACGATGGCTACGACTGCAAAAACTACTTACAAGAGGTTATTAAGACGATGGCAAAGCATGCTTAGAAGAGGCTATCATTACCATGGCAAAGCATGCTTACAAGAGATTATAATTACGATGGCAAAGCATACGTAAAAGACGCTATCATTATGGTACTAGAGCCTGCTTAAAAGAGGCTATCATTCTGCTGACAGAGCATGCTTACAAGAGGCTATAATTACGATGACAAATCTTGTTTACAGGAGGATATCATTATGATGGTAAAGCATGTTTAAACGAACCTACCATTACGATGGCTAAGCCTACTTATAAGACGCAATCACTACGATTGCGAAACTACTTACAAGAGACTATCATTACCATGGCAAAGCATGCTTACAAGAGATTATAAGTCTACTTACAAGAGGTTAGAATTACCATGGCAAATAATGCTTACAGGAGGTATTAATTACGATGGCAAAGCATGGTCAAAGCGACTATCATTACGATGGCAATGCCTACTTGCAAGAAGCTTTCGTTACGACGAAAAAGCTCGCTGAAGATGATATCATTACCATAGCAAAACATGCTTATCAGATTTTATCGTTGTGGTGGTTGAGCCTGCTGACAAGAGACAATCTTTACGATAGCAAAGCATGCTGAAACGAGATTATCATTTCCGTGGGAAAGTATGCTTACAAGAGGTTAACATGACGATGGCAAAACAAGCTTACAAGAGGATATCATTACTAGGGAAAAGCATGTTAAGACAAGATTATCATTACCATGGCAAAGCTTGCTTACAAGACGTTAGAATTACGATAGCAAAGCAAGCTTACAAGAGGATACCATTACTATGGCAAAGCCTGCTTGAAAAATGTTATCATTACGTTGTCAAAGGATGCTTACAAGAGGTTATCACTACGATGGCAAAGACTACTTACAAGAGTCTATCACTACAATTGCAAAGCCTACTTACAAGAGGTTATTATTACGATGGCATAGCATGCTTAAAAGAAGCTATCATTTCGGTGGCAAAGCGTGTTTACAGGAGGTTATCATTATGATGGCTAAGAATGCTTAGAAGAATTATCATGATAGTGAAGGCTACTTACAACAGGCTATCATTACGATGGCAAATCCTGCTTAAAAGAAGCTATCATTACCATGGGAAAACATGGTTATAACAGGTTATCTTGACAACGGCAAAGCCCGGTTAGCAGAAGCTATCATTACGGTGAAAAAGAGTGCTTCCAAGAGGCTATCATTAAGATTTCAAATACTTCTTACAAGCGGTTATAATTACGATGGCAAAGCCTGGTTACAAGAGGTTATCATTACCATGTCAAAGCAAGCTTACAAAAGGTTATGATT
Organism: Sinohyriopsis cumingii; assembly: GCA_028554795.2. Classification (NCBI taxonomy): domain Eukaryota; kingdom Metazoa; phylum Mollusca; class Bivalvia; order Unionida; family Unionidae; genus Sinohyriopsis; species Sinohyriopsis cumingii. The sequence continues at coordinate 119,614,148 of CM068835.1, read as the reverse complement.
ACGATGGTAAAGCATGCTTAAATGAGGCTATCATTGCCATGGCAAAGAACGCTTACAAGATGTTATAATTATGATTGCAAAGGATGCTTCCAAGAGGCTATCATTACGATGGCAAAGCCTACTTAAAGGATGCTATCATTACGATTACAAAGCCTCCTGAAAATAGGCTATCATTAATGTTGCAAAACATGCTCATAAGAGGTTATATTTACGATGGTAAATCCTGCTTACAAGAGTCTATCATTACGATGGCAATGTATGTTTAAAGGAGGTTATCATTATGATGGGAAAGCCTGTGAACCATATGCAGTTATTACGAAGGCAACGCATACTTACCAGAGGATATCATTCCCATGTGAAAGCATGCGTAAAAGAGGTTATTATCACAATGGCAAAGCATGCTTACAAGAGGATATTATTAGAGTGGCAAAGCATGCTTACAAGAAGTAATAATTACGATAGCAAAGCATGCTTACAAGTGGATATTATTAGAGTGGCAATGTAAGCTTACAAGAGGTAGTTATTACGATGGCAACACATGCTTACAAGAGGTTATCATTACGATAGCAAAGCCTACTTACAAGAGCATATCATTACGATAGCAGAGCCCGCTTAAACGGGGCTATCAGTACCATAGGAAAACATTCTTATAAGAGGTTATCATTACGATGGCAAAGCACGCTTAAAAGATGTTACCATAACCTTGACAAAGCCTACTTATAAGAGGCTGTCACTACGGTTGCAAAAAATATTTACAAGAGGGTATTATTATGATGGCAAAGCATACTTAGAAGAGGTTATTATTGCCATGTCATAGCATGCTTACAAGAGTTTATAATAACGATGGCAATGCATGCTTACAAGAAGCTATCATTACGATGATAATGCCTACTTAAAAGAGGATATCATTATGATGGCAGATCCTGCTTAAAAGAGGCTATCATTACCATAGCAAAACATTCTTATAAGAGGTTATCGTTGAGATGACAAAGCCTGCTTACAGGAGGCTCTAATTACGATGCTAAAGCAAGCTTAAAATATGCTACCATTACGATGGCAAAGCAAGCATACAAGAGGCTATCATTTCGATGGCAAATCCTACTGAGAAGAGGTTATCTTTACGATGGCAAAACCTTGCTTACAAGATGCTATCATTACGATGTCAATGCATGCTTACAAGAGGCTATCATTACGATGGCAACGACTACTTACAAGAGGATATCATTGCGATGGGAAATCAAGCTTACTAGAGGCTCTCATTTCGATGGGAATGCCTGCTTACAAAAGGTAATCATTACGATGGCAAAGCCTGCTTACAAGAGGCTAACACTACGATGGCAAAGCCTACATATAACGTTATGATGGCAAAGGCTACTGTCAAGAGGCTAACATTACGATGGAAAAGCCTGCTTAAAAGAAGCTATCGTTACCATGGCAGAACATGGTTATAAGAGGTTATAGATACGATGGTAAAGCCTGGCTAGAAGAGGCCATCATCAGGATGATAAAGCCTGCTTACAGGAGGCTATCATTACGATGTCAATGATTACTTACAAGCAGTTATCATAACGATGGCAAAGGCAGCTTACAGGAAGTTACCATTACCATGGCAAAGCCTGCTTACCAGAGGCTATCATTACCATGTCAAAGCAAGTTTACAAGAGTTTGTGATTGCCATGGTAAAGCATGTTTACAAGAGGCTGTCATTACCATGGCAATGCCTGCTTAAAAGAGGTTATAATTATGATGGCAAGGCATGCTTAAAAGAGGCTACCATTACGATGGTAAAGCCTACTTATAAGAGGCTATCACTACGATTGCAAAGACTACTTACGTGAGGTTGTTATTACGATGGCGAAGCATGCTTACAAGAGGCTATTATTACCATGGCAAAGAATGCTTACAAGAGGTTATAATTACGATAGCAAAGCATGCTTATAAGAGGCTATCATTACGAAGGCAATACCTACTTAAAAGATTATTTCATTGCGATGACAAAGCCTGTTGAGAAGAGGCTATCGTTAATGTTTCAAAAACATGCTTATTCGAGCTTATGTTTACAATGGCAAAGCGTTCTTAATAGAGGCTATCATCACGATGGCAAAGTATGCTTACAAGAGTTTATCACGATGGATAAGCATGATTTTTATAGGCTATCATTAGAAAGACAATGACTACTTTAAAGAGGCTATGATAGCAAAGCATGCTTACTTGAGGTCTTCATTGCGATGGCAAAACACTATCTTAAGAGTTAGTCATGACGATGGCAAAGCATGCTATAAAGAGGTTATCATGACGATGGCAATGATTGCTTACAAACGATTATCATTACGATGGCAAAGAGTACGTACCAGAGATTATCATTACGATGACAAAGGCTACAAACAAGTGGTTATCATTACGATGGTAAAGCATGCGTGCAAAAGGTTATCATTACCATGGCAAAGCATGGTTACAAGATGTAATCAATGCGATGGGAAAGTATACTTAGAAGAGGCTATCATTACAATGCAAAGCCTACATACAAGAGGCTATCATTACGATGGCAAAGCATGCATACACTAGGTTATCATTACCATGGCAAAGCATGCTTACAAGAGGTTAACATTACTATTTCGAAGCCTGCTTACAGGAGGCTATCATTGCTATGGAAAAGCCAACTTACTCGAGGTTATCCTTAAGATGGCGAAGTATGCTTAAAAGAGTTTTTCATTACGATGTCAAAGCCAACTTAAAAGAAGCTATCATTGCCATGGAAAAACATGGTTTTAAGAGGTCATCGTTACAATGGCAAAACCTGCGTAGAAGAGGCTATCATTACGATGACAAAGCCTGCTTACAAGAGGCTATCATTACGATGTCAATGACTACTTAAAAGATGCTGTTATTACGATGGCAAGGACTGCTAACAAGAGGTTATCTTTACGATGGCAATGTATGCTTATATGAGGTTGTCATTACGATGGCAAAGCCTGCTTCCAAGAGGCAGTTATTAGGATGGCAAGGCCTGCTTACCAGAGGCTATCATTACCATGTCAAAGCAAGCTTACAATAGTTTATGATTACGTTGGCAATGCATGTTTACAAGAGGCTATCATTACCATGGCAAAGAATGCTTATAAGTGGTTATAATTACGATGGCAAAGCATGCTTGCAAGAGGCTATCCTAACCGTTGCCAAGCAAGCGTAGAAGATGTAAACATTACGATGGCAAAAATTGCTTAGAAGAGGCTGTCATTACGACGGCAACGCATGCTTACAAGAGTCTGTTATTACGAAGGCAAAGCCTACTTACTAGAGGATATCATTACGATTGCAAAGCCAACTAAAAAGAGATTATTATTACGATGGTAAAGCATGCTTACCAGAGGGTATCATTGCCATGTCAACACATGCGTACAAGAGGTTATCATTACGATGACAAAACATTCATACAAGAGGCTGCCTTTATGGTGGTAAAGTATACTTAAAAGAGGCTCTCATTACCTTGGATGAGCATGCTTACGAGAGGCAATCTTTACCATAGCAAAACAAGCTTACAAAAGGCTATCATTGCCATGGCAAAACAAGCGTAGAAGAGACTATTTTTTCGATGGCAAAGCTTTTTTACAAGAGGTTCTCATTACGATGGCAAAGCATGCTTAAAAGAGGCTTCCATTACGCTGGTAAAGCCTACTTCTAAGAGGCTATTACTATGATTGCACAGACTACTTACGAGAGGTTATTATTGTGATGGCAAAGCATGCTTACAAGAGGCTATCATTACCAGGGCAAAGCATGCTTACAAGAGGTTATAATTACGATGGCAAAGCATCCTCATAAGAGGCTATCAATTGGATGGCAATACCTACTTAAAAGAGGCTTTGATTACAAAGACTAAGTCTGCTAAAATGAGGCTATCATTAATGTCGCAAAACATGTTTATAAGAGGTTATATTTACGATGGCAAAGCATTCGTAAAAGAGGCTATCGTTACTATGGATGAGCATGCTTATAAGAGGCTCTGATTAGGATGACAAAGTCTACTTAAAGAGGCTATCATTTCGATGGCAAAGCATGCTTACTCGAGGTTATCATTACGATTGCAAAGAATTCTATCAAGAGGTAGGCATGACGATGGCAAAGTATACTCAAAACAGGTTATAATGACGATGGCTAATCTTGCTTACAATAGGTTATCATTACGATGGCAAAGATTACGTACAAAGGATCATCATTAGTATGACAAAGGCTACACACAAGAGATTATCATTGCTATGATAAAGCATGCGTACAAGAGGTTATCATTACCATGATAAAGCATGCTTAGAAGAAGTTATCAATAAGACGGTAAAGCATGCTTACAAGAGGCTAACATTACGACGCAAAGCCTATTACAAACCTGCTTACAAGAGGCAGTTATTAGGATGACAAGGCCTGCTTACCAGAGGCTATCATTACAATGTCAAAGCATGCGTACAAGAGGTTATCGTTACGATTGCAAAGACTAATTTCAAATGATTATCATTAGTATGACAAAGCCTACATAGAAGAGCTTATAATTACGATGGTAAAGCATGCGTACAAGAGGTAATCATTACCATGGCAATGCATGCTTACAAAAGGTGATCATTATGATGGCAAAGCCTGCTTACAAGAGGCTATCATTACAATGGCAAAGGATGCTTACATGACGTTATCATAACTATGGCAAGGCATGCGTGCACTAGGTTATCATTACGATGGAAAAGGATGCTTACAAGAGGCTATCATTACAATTGCAAAGACTACTTACAAGAGGCTAACTATACCATGGTAAAGCCTACTTACAAGCATTTATTATTACGATGACAAAGCATGCTTAAAAGACACTATGATTACCTTGGCAATGCATTTTTAAAAGAGGTCATCCTTACGATGGTAAAGTATGGTTACGAGAGGTTGTCATTGCGTTGGCAATGCATGCATAAAAGACGATATTATTACCAAAGCAAACCATGTTTAAAAGAGGTTATCATTACGATGGCTAAGCATTATGATTGCAAAGGCTACTTACAATACGCTATCGTTACGATGGCAAAGCCTGCTTAAAAGAGGCTCTCATTACCATGGAAAAACATGGTTATAAGAGGTTATCATTAAGATGGTAAAGCCTGTTTAGATGAGGCTATCATTACAATGACAAAGCCTGCTTACAAGAGGCTCTCATTACGATGTCAAAGACTACTTACAATTTGTTATCATTACGATGGCAAATCTTTCTTACCATAGGTTATCATCATAATGGCAAAACATGCTAACGAAAGGCTATCATTACTTTGTCAAAGAAAGCTTACAAGAGGTTATGATTGCGATGGCAAAGCATGTTTACCGCAGGCTATCATTACCATGTCAAAGCATGTGGACAAGAGATTATCATTACGATGGCAAAGCAAGCATAAACATGGAATCATTAAGATGGCAAAGCCTAGATACAAGAGGCAATCCATACAATGACAAAGCCTGCTTAAAAGATACTATCATTACCATGGCAAAACATGCTTACATGAGGTTATCGTTACGATGACAAATCCTGCTTACAAGAGGCTATCATTACGATGGCAAGGGATGCTTACTAGAGGTTTTCGTTACGATGGCAATGTATGCTTACACGAGGTTATCTTTACGATGGCAAAGCCCGCTTACAAGAGGCAGTTATTAGGATGGTAAAGCTTACTTACCAGAGGATTTCATTACAGTGTCACAGCATGGGAACAAGAGGTTACCACTACAAGGACAAAGCATGCTTACGAGAGGCTTACATTGCCATGACAAAGGATGCTTACAAGAGGTTATCATTGCGATTTCAAAGCATGCTAACAAGAGGCTATACTTTCGATGAGAAAGCCTACTGACAATAAGCAATCGTTACGATATAGCAGAGGCTGTAGTTAGGATAGCAAAGCCTGCTTAAAAGAGGTCATCGATACCATGCTAAAACATTCTTATAAGAGGTTATCGTTGCGACGTCAAAGCCTGCGTACAGAAGCTATTTTTTTACGATGGCAAAGCATGATTGCAATAGGTTATCATTACAATGTTAAAGCCTGCTTACAAGAGGTTAGCAATACGATCACAAATTATTCTTACAAGACGTTATAATTACGATGACAAAGCCTGATTACAAGAGCTATCATTACGAAGGAAATGCATCCTTACAAGAGGCTATTATTACTATGACAAAGCTTAATTTAAAGAGGCTATGATAACGATGTCAAAGCATGCATAGTTATCATTAGGATAGCAAAGCATGCTTTGAAGAGGTTACCACGACGATGGCAATGCTTGCTTACATTACGTTATCATTGCGATGGCAAAGCCTACTTACAAGAGGTTATCATTACGATGTCAAAGCCTCCTTAGAAGAGGTTATCTTTATCATGGCAAAGCATGAGTGCATTATGAAAGCAAGATCATGCTTAAAAGAGGTTATCATTAGGATGTCAAAGCTTGATTGCAAGAGGCTGTAATTATAACGGCAAAGTCTGCAATGAAGTGGGTATCATTATGATGGCAATGCGAGCTTACAAGAGGTTATTATTACGATGGTAAAGCGAATTTACTAAAGGGTCATTACGATGGCAAAGAATGCTTAAAAGAGACGATCATTAAGATGGCAAAGCATACTTAAAAGAGGTTATCATGATGACGGCAAAGCATGCTTAGAAAAGGTTATCATTAAAATGGCAAACTATGCTTACAAGAGGCTATATTTAAGATGGCAAAGCCTACTTACAAGAAGTTATCATTACGATTTCAAAGGTTGCTTACAAGTGTTTTTCATTACGATGACAAAGGATGCTTAAGAGAGGCTATAATTACGATGGCAAAGCATTCATACAAGATGGTATCATTACGATGGCAAAGCCTACATACAAGAGGCTATTATTTCGATGGCAAAGCATGAAGACACGAGGCTACCATTAAAATAGCAAAGGCTACTGACAAGAGGCTATCATTACGATTGCAAAGCCTAATTACAAGACGTTAATATTTCGATGGCAACGGATGCTTACAATAGCTTATAATAAGCTGTCATTACGATAGCAAGGCCTACTTACAAGAAGTTATTATTACGATAGCAAAGCATGCTAAGAATAGGCTATAATATCCATTGCAATGCATGCGTAGAAGAGGGTAACATTACTATGGTAAAGCCTGCTTTAAAGAGGCTGTTATTACGATGGCAACGCATGCTTTCAAGAAGCTATCATTACGACGGCAACACCTAGTTGCAAGTTGCTATAATTGCAATGGCAAATCAGGATACAAGAGGATATCATTACGATGGCAAAGCATGCTCTGAAGAGGTTAGCATTCTATGAGAATACAGGCTTACCATTGACCATAGTTACGATGGCAAAGACTACATAATAGACCTTGTCATTACGATTGCAAAGCCTGCTTCCAAGAGGTTATCATTACGATGTGAAAGCTTGCTTACCAGAGGCTATAAAAATAATATCAAAGCAAGGTTGAAATAGGTTATCATCACGATGCCAAAGCATGTTTGGAAGATGCTGTCATTACGATGGCAAAGCCTACTTACAGGAGGGTATCATTAATATGGCAAAGTATGCTTACAAGAGGTTATCATTATGATGGCAAAACCTACATAACAGACCATGACAAATCATGCTTACGAGAGTTTATCATTACGATGACAAAGCCTACGTACAATAGGCTTTAATTAGGATGGTAAAGCATACTTAGAAAATGTCATCATTTTGATGGCAAAGTCTGCTTGTAAGAGCCAACATTACCATGGCAAAACCTGCTTACAAGAATCTATCATGACGATGGGAAGGCCTACGGACACGAGGGTATCATTACGATGTCAAAGCCTATTTGGAAAAGGTTATCTTCACGATGGCAAAGCCAACTTACAGTTTATCACTACGATGGCAATGCATGCGTACAAGAGGTTATCATTACGAATGCAAATGCTACTTACAAGAAGCGATCATTACCATGACAAATCATTCTTAAAAGAGGCTCATTTTGATGGCACAGCATGCTTACAAGAGGCTATCATTGCGATGGCTAAGCCTACTTACAAGTGGGTATCATTACGATTGCAAAGCCTACTCAAAAGATGTTATCTCTACGATGACAAAGTATGCTTACAAGTGGCTAGCATTTCGATGGCAAAGCCTACTTAATAGAGGTTGTCACTACGAAGAAAAAGCATGCTCAGACAAAGCTATCTTTACGATGGCAAAGCCTGCTAACGAAAGGTCATCATTACGATGGCAAAGCAAGCTTAGAAGAGGCTGTCATTACGATGGCGATGGCAATGGCAACTTACAAAAGGTTATCATTACGATGGGAAAGCCAGCTTAGAAGAGATTACCATTAAGGTGACAAAGCCTGCTTACAAGAGGATATGACTACGATGGCAATGATTACTTAAAAGAGGTTATCATTTCGATGGCAAAGCCTGCTTACAAGTGCTTATCATTACGATGGCAAAGCCTGCTTACCAGAGGCTATAATTACCATCTCATGCCAAGCTTACTAAAGGTCATGATTACGATAGCAAAGCATGCTTATAAGATGCAAGCTTTCCAATGGCAAAGCATGGATAGAAGATATTAGGGTTAAGCGCTTATTATTACGATAACAAAGTCTGCTTACAAGAGGCTATCAGTACGATCTCGAAGGATGCTTACAGGATGTTACCATTACGATGGCAATGTATGCTTGCACGAGGTTATCATTAAGATGGGAAAGCCTGCTTGCAAGAGGCAGTTGTTAGGATGACAAAGCCTGCTCACTAGAGGCTATTATTATCACGTGAAAGCATGCGTATCAGAGATTATCACTATGATGACAAAGCATACTTACAAGTGGCTATCATTGTCATGGCAACGCAGGCTCATAAGAGGTTATCATTACGATGGCAAAGCAGGCTTACAATAGGTTATCATTACGATGGCAAAGCCTGCTTAAGAGAGGCTATAATTACCATGTCATACCAAGCTTACTAAAGGTTATGATTACGATGGCAAATCGTGCTTATAAGGTTCAATCTTTCCAATGACAAAACATGGATAGAAGAGGTTAAGATTACTGTTGTTGTTGTTGTTTTTGTAGGGCTTAATGCCATTTCTCAGCACACGATATGCTATACATGGCGGCCAGTATTTATGGTGGAGGAAGAAACCGGAAAATGCCCGGAAAGAACCACCGACCCTCGAGAAGCTACTGGCAAGCTTTCTCACATACACACATTGGCCGAATCTGAGACTCGAACCCATGCAGGCAGAGGTGAGGTGGCAGTGATCCGTAACGGAGAGCGCTTTAGACCACTCGGCCACTCGGGGCCCCGATTAAGATTACGATGGCGAAGCCTGCTTAAAAGAAGCTGTCATTACGATGCCAAAACACACTTACAGGCGCCTCTCATTACGAAGGCAAAGCCTACTAGCAAGAGGCTATAATTACGAAGGTAAAGCATGCTTACAATAGGTTATCATTATGATGGCAAAGCCTGTTTAATAGAGGCTATCATTACCATGGCAAAACATGATTATAACAGGTTATCATAACGATCGCAAAACATGCTTACAAGATGCTGTTATTACGATGGAGAAGCCTGCTTACGAGAGGTTGTCATTGCCCTGTCGAAGAAAGCGTACAAGAGGTTATAATTACGATGGCAAAGCATGCTTACATAAGGTTATCATCACGACAACAAAGTATGTCGACAAGAGGTTATCATTACGATGGCAAAGCTTGCTTACAAGAGGCTGCGATTACATTGGCAAATCATGTTAAGACGAGGCTATCATTACGATGGCAAAACCTATTTACAAGAAGTTGTTATCACGATTGCAAAGCGTACTTATAAGAGGCTATCCTAACCATGGCAAAACATGCGTAGAAGAGGTTAACATTACTATGGTAAAGCCTGCTTACAAGAGGCAGTAATTACGATATCAAAGCATGCTTACAAGAGGCTATCATTGCGATGGCAAAGCCTACTTACCTCAGGCTATCATTACAATTGCAAAGCTTACTAGCAAGAGGTTATAATTACGATGGCAAAGCATGCTTTCATGAGGTTATCATCACGATGGCAAAGTATGCTTACAAGAGGTTATAATTACGATGGCAAAGCAAGCTTACAAGAGGTTATAATTACGATGGCAAAGCCTGCATAAAATAGGCAGTTATTACGATAGCAAAGCTTACTAACCATAGGCTATGATTACCATGTCAAAGCAGGTGTACAACTGGTTATTATTACGATGGCAAAGCATGCTGTGGAGAGCCCATCATTAGCAAAGCGAAGCATGCGCTTATCATCACGACGTGAAAGGATGCTCAATAGAGAGTATTATGACGATGGCAAAGCCTGCTTACCAGATGCTATCATTACGATGCCAAAGCATGCTTACAGGAGGCTATCATAACGATGGCAATGCATGCTTACAAGAGGCTATTATGACGATATCAATGCCTGCTTGCAAGAGGTTTACATTACGATGGCAAAGCATGCTTAAAAGTGGCTATCATTACGATGAAAAAGCCTACGTACAAGAGGCTACCATTACGATTGCAATGCCTTCTTATAAGCGTTTATTATTACGATGACAAAGCCTGCTTTTAAGAGGCTATCAGTACGATCTCAAAGGATGCTTGCAGGATGTTACCATTACGATGGTAATGTATTTTTGGACGAGGTTATCATTAAGATGGCAAAGCCTGCTTGCAAGAGGCAGTTGTTAGGATGTCAAAACCTGCTCACCAGAGGCTATCATTATCATGTGGACGATGCGTGCCAGAGATTACTATTACGATGAGAAAGCATGCTTACAAGTGGCTATCATTGTCACGGCAACGCAAGCTTATAAGAGGTTATCATTACGATGGTAAAGCAGGATTACAATAGCTTATCACTACGATGGCAAAGCCGGCTTAATAGAGACTATCATTACCATGGGAAAACATGATTATAATAGGTTATCATTGCGATCGCAAAGCATGCTTACAAGTGGCTATCATTGTTATGGCAACGCCAGCTTATAAGTGGATATCATTACGATGGCAAAGCAGGCTTAAAATAGGCTATCATTACGATGGCAAAGCTTACTGACACGTGGTAATCATTACGATGGCAAAGCCTGTTTAAGAGAGGCTATGATTACCATGGCAAAACATGATTATAATATTTTATTATTACGACCGAAAAGCATGCTTAGAAGAGGCTATTATTACGATGGTCAAGCCTGCTTACCAGACGATGTCTTTGCCCTGTCGAAGAATGCCTCCAAGAGGTTATCATTACAGTGGCAAAGTTTGCTTACAAGATGCTGTCATCACGACGGCAAAGCCTACTTAAAAGAGGCTATCATTAGGAGGGCAGAGCTTCTTTACGAGAGGCGATGGCAAAGCCTGCCTGCTAGAGGCTACCATTACGATGGCAATGCATGTTTACAAGAGGTTATCATTATGATAGCAAAGTATGCTTACAAGTGGCTATCATTACGACGGCAAAGCCGATTTGGTAGAGGCTAATATTACGATTTCAAATCATGCCTACAAGAGGCTATCATAACGATGGCAAAACATGCGTAGAAGAGGTTAACATTACGATGGTAAAGCCTGCTTACAAGAGGCATTTATTACGATGGCAAACATTCTTTCAAGAGGTTATCATTACGATGGCAACGACTAGATACAAGTTTCAATCTTTGCGATGGGAAATCATGAGTACAAGAGGCCATCATTACGATGTCAAAGCATGCTAAGAAAAGGTTATTACGATGTGAAAGCATGATAATCAGAATGCGTACAAGAGGTTGTCATTACAATGGCAAAGTTTGCTTACAAGATGCTATCATCACGACGGCAAAGCCTACTTAAAAGAGGCTATCATTAGGAGGGCAGAGCTTGTTTACAAGAGGCGATGGCAAAGCCTACTTGCTAGAGGCTACCATTACGATGGCAATGCATGCTTACAAGAGGTCATCATTATGATGGCAAAGCATGCTTAGAAGAGGCTATCATTACGACGGCAAAGACGATTTGTTAGAGGCTAACATTACGATGGCAAAGCATGCCTACAAGAGGTTATCATTACGATGGCGAAGCCTACTTACAAGAGGCTTTTATTACAATTGCAAAGCCAAATTACAAGAGTTTATTATTACGATGGCAACGCTTGCTTACAAGAGGCTATCATTACGATGGTAAAGCCTGTTTACAAGAGGCTATCATTACGATGGGAATGTATTCTTAGAAGAGGCTATCATTATGATGGCAAAGCATGCTTAGAAAAAGCTATTATTACAACTGGCTATCATTACGATAGCAAAACTTACTTACAAATAGCTAATTTTACGATAGCAAAGCATGCTTACTAGAGGTTATCATTACGATGGTAAAGCCTGTTTACAAGAGGTTATCATTGCGTTGGGCAGCATGCTTACAAGAGATTATCATTAAGATGGCAAAGCCTACATACAAGTGGCTATCATTACGAAGGCAAAGCATGCTTGCTAGAGGCTATCATTGCGTTGGCAAAGCCTAGTTACACGAGGCTATCATTACGATGGCAAAGCCTAATTACAAGACTTTATTATTACGATGGCAAAGCATGATTACAAGAGGTTATCATTACGATGGCAGATCCTACTTACAAGAGGCTATCATTACCATGACAAAGCATGCTTACATGAGGCTATCATTACCATGACAAAGCATGCTTAGAAGATGTTATCATTGCGATGGCAAAGCCTACTTGCATCTGATCACCATTACGGCGCCAAAACCTTCTTACATCAGATTATCATTTAAATGTCAAAGGCGACTGACGGGTTCTTATCATTATGACGGCAAAGATTGCTTATGTGAGTACATCATTACGACGGCAATCCTACTTACATGAGGATGGCAAAGCCTGCTTAGTCTAATTTATTTGATTGCAACGGCATCTCCATCCTTGTCTTCATCTTCATGATAGGTGACCCTGACTGCATTGAACTTACTCTGAAAAATGAGTGGAGATACTTAGAACTCTTTGAATGGACAAAGGTCATATATAATTGTGGGAGGGTTTGATAAGCAGGGTGATAATTTCGGAGTATGAATTTGTGCAGTGTTTCCAACAGGTAATTTTATCTACTTCTAAGAGAGGGCGATTTTTAATGCCTATAACTGTAGTGCAATTTTGTTTCTTGCTCCAAAAGCTTTGGTATCTGGACATCATTCTGGAGAGCCAATTCCGTTCACCTGACATAAAGCGATTGTGCGCTTGCTTCAACATAGAGATTTTCTGAGAGGAAGTTCGAAATGCACCCAGACAAAATCTAGATTTCTAACTGTGTATCGTATCTAGCATCTAGAGGTGAGATCTACATGTTCATTTGTACGCTGTCGAGTTACATTCAAGAGGAGATTTTGTTAATGATCTGTATAACTCGAGCAAGCCCTTTTGAACTAGTTTTCAACCTGTGATTGCCACAAATCGTGTTACATCCAGAGCTTTTTGACATTTGTTCTTGAGGTATCTGTTACGAGTCTATGCTCTTAAAATAAGTAACAGTTAAGAGTGAAAGACAACAATCTTTGTAAAATTGAAAAAAATAATTTGTTTCCCTAGAATACAAAGTGAAAATGAAGGAAAAAAAAAAGAAGTTACTAATTCCCAAAATATTCCAAGAATTAGATCAGACACAAGTCCTAGTAAATTCAAGTCCTAAATAAAACTCAGTACAAGTCCGGAAGAGATCCAAAACTGAAGGCGATGACATATCTGTTATAGCTTATGGAGTGCTGATGTGTCAGCAATCTTTTGTTGAGCCACATTAATATAATTCCATGTTTGAATATATTATAAATTCCAGTGCATGTCTTTATCCCAGAATTTTATCAGAACACTTTTGTATTTCGAGAGAAAATAATCAATTGAATTTAATAGCTTGAAGAAAGTAATATTCATCCCAAACTGGTCACAACATTATGCAACTTGAAGGTGCTAGATGTTAAAGCCCGAATGACCAAATCGTCACAATCACAAGATTATATAGTTCTTTACTTGACCTCGGGCCGCAATTAACATTTTCTAAAATAAAACCATTACCTAATGAAAATAACTTTCTAGAATGATCTAATGAGCCTTGTTAATTTACAACAGAATAACCTGTAAAATTAAATTAGGAAACTCCAAAACCCTGACCCACATCAACATATTTACTCCTTCTTGTCTACCTGAATAAAATCCTGATATTAAGTTCATATGCATAGAGAATAATGAATATTTTATTAGTTGTTTAAATCAAATGACATAAAAATAATAATAAAAAGTCAGGCAGAAATGAACTCAGTTTTGGACACGTTCAAGTCCTGCATATACTTTTACATTACAATAGCATGTAATAAAATCAAAATTTAAAACTAACAAAAAAACCCCAACTAATTAAATCTACATAACATATCTAATATGTGAAAGAAAAGTTAGTTTGCGGTCGAAAATAAGGCAAAATATTTTCACTTCTATACCAAAGGTCAAACTGACAATTGCCAATATATAGCGTTATATAGTCTATGTAATCGGCAGAAATGGATACAAACAATGTTAGATTCCAAACATTTGAACCCGTTTTCTTCTCCCCATTTTTGAACTCTGTGTAAGCAAATATGTAGTTGATATTCAATAGTATAATACCCTTCTTACATCTAGCAGATCAGAAGTAGTCAACATGCAATCAGCATTCAGTTCCTGGTTTGAGGCATTTCACTATGATATTAATTTTGGTGTTAAATAAGGTAGCTGACAATAATCTGCCTTGAGGTACACCCATCTTCTGAGCGTAACTTTTAGAAAATGTGCTGCCCAACTTAGGTCTAAAATTTCTATCTTTAAAAAACTTGAAGATAGGCGGCGAATTTGACATTGGTTGAAAAGATCATCAAATTTTTCATCTTTGATGTAGTGTCGGAATTAGTGTTCATCTTTCCCTAAGTTATTGTGAATAGAATTGTAAATACGGATCAAAATCCACCACTTAGTGAATATCATATAGATTAATTTTGAAGATAGCAGCATCGCGTATTTCCTATTTATCGATGAATATTGACCTGCTATTTGTTCTATGTAGCTGCCGATGTATTCTACATATAGAGGGTTTCACGTTACGACGGAGTTACTAATCGTAGCGCTTAAAATTATCTTCCTTAGCTTCAATGCGCATGCACACAAAAAATGTCAGTTCCGGATAGTTCAGAAATTCGCACTGTTTTACGCTTGATTATAAAAACATATAGTAAAAAAGGAAAGAATCTTAGCTGTGCTACAGATCATTATGGTTAAACCAACGAACAAATTATATATGTCTAACATCTTTTGTTCAAACTAGGAGAATAATTATAGACATTACATCAGATAATTAGATTCGGTGTCCATACTTATATCAGGTAATTAAATAATATTTAATATCCATACTTAAATGATGTGAAATAAATAAATTAAATACACTGTCCACCTTTATATTATACCAGATAATATAGATTCATTATCCATAATTTCAGATACATTTGGAGGAACATTTCACTTTGCTCTCCGATTTTAAACATTTACTGCACATTTATGACTGCATAACTTTAACGAAAACGATCTCAACAATTCACATTTTACATACTTTGATATATCCTTCTTTATCAGTGATTTTCTCAAGGTTAATATTTCGTTTATAACACGAATTAAGAAAGTTATAACACGAGTTCGGTAAGAAAATTATAACACCAGTTCGATACGTCAGCTGATCTGTAATGATGAATATTTTAAACCAAAAAAGATTTCGAAAATGGAAGACAGTATATTAATGTATTCAGAGGAACTTAACAAAACAATAATTACATTAGCTTCATAAAAATAGGGAGTGTGATTAATACAGATGGAATATTTATTCATATTTGGGTGTTAATATCGTACAATATTCAGATTGATTAACATGCCCAATGACGTTTTTTTTTATTTCATTTTCGTTTTGGAGGGAGGGGAGGGGTTCTCCCATCTTTAAACAATCAAAAATGTATATCTTCATATACATATTAGTAGTTAAGGGGGCCACCCTAGGGACAATGGGAATTAGCATTACAGACCCCCCCCCCCCGGGCCACTCTAGGGACAATGGAAATTTAACATGGGGAAAATTGCTGGGCCACTCTAAGGACAAGGGGAATTAACATGGGGAATAGAGTTTGGGCTTGTCTAGGGACAAGGGGAATTGAACATGGGGAATAGAGTTTGGGCTTGTCTAGGGACAAGGGCAATTGAACATGGGGAATAGAGTTTAGGCTTGTCTAGGGACAAGGGGAATTGAACATAGGAATAGAGTTTGGGCTTGTTTCGGGACAAGGGGAATTTAACATGGGAGAAAAAAAACTACTTTAGGGACAAGGGGAATTTAACATGGGATTTTTTTAAAAAAAATTAAAAAAAAGGGTAGGCAATGGAAAGTCAATCTCTTTTCGAGACCTATGAGTGGCCCTGAAAAGGGCCTTTGGGTTTATGTTAATGTATCCATTAACATAAAGGGCACCGCATTGGTCTTCTTCTTGTCCTTAGGCTGCGCCTCACTGTAGGACCGTAAATCAGCACTCTTTTGAGGCATCCTTGTCTTTCTACGTAGATCCTACGTATCCACAGACTGGTGTCTGTCCTGTGGACAACGGTCCACTTGTCATTAGCATGTCCGTCCTAAACATCATTGAAGACACAAGGGTGGATGATTCAACTGTGGTCCACATCTTGAGGCGACGAGAACGGGTGAATCAATGCAGTGAACTGCGCTTATTTATAGGTAGAGGAAGGATTGAAACGGATTGAGTTCATTCACCAATCCAAACACGCGTTACAAAATTCAGTCAGCCCGCATCCAATCCGAAGAGAACAGTCTGTGACGTCACGTGGTCTATATAGATTCGCTAGCGCCTGTGTGTAGTCAAAATACGCGACAGTGATTCAACATGACGGAAACTCAGAAAACGATCCATTGGGGTGCACCAGCAGTGGAGACCGCCCAAGGGAACCCGGACTTACTTTCAGAAGAGGTAAATTGGGATTTTGTGGATTTTCTTACCTCACAAGAATTTGTTCCGGAACCTTCGTTACCTTCTTCATTACCGCAAGTGGAGAATTTTAGACAGAGACAGAAAGAAGAATTGGAGAAATTTATACAACGACAAAAGGAAGCGGAACAAGCTTTTCTCCTACAGCAACAGCAGCAAGAAGAAGAGGTAAGAGAAAAACAAGAAGAAGAAGAAGTAGCAGCAAAGAAACAAGAGGGTGAAAATCAAACGGTCACGGTACTGTTAGACATTTTAGCGGAGTTAAGAAGTCTGAAACAAATGTATCAGACTTCTTTATTACGACCAAAGAGAATACGACCTTCCCGAGCTAAACACGTCAACCCTGTGACTAAGCCTACCGTACCACCCTTAGTGATTTCAACCAAATCATCATCATCAACAGTACGCAGTCCAGAAGTAGGCCTTGGCCGTGGCAAAGGCTTAAGACAGTTAAAGTTGATTGCTTAAACTCACCCCTACACAAAAAAACCAAAGGCACTTTTCAGGGCCACCCACGTCTCTCGAAAAGAAATACAATTTCAATTGCCAATAACTCAAAAATCAACAAAAAAAACCCCATTTTACCCCTATAGTACGTGTATATGAGTGCATGAGTGTACGTTCTTATTTTAAAATCAAAACTCAAAGACACTTACCTTATATAATTAATTTATTCTTTTATCAATAGTTACAATCTAATTCACAATTCACAACCAAGCACTTTGAAAAGTTCATAGACTTCTTCTGTCTCATTTTTTAGTCTCTCTGTTTTTTTCAATTTCTTCACCGTCACAATTTTTTCCTCCTCTTCCACCTCACTTTCTTTCCTTCTTCTTTTCTTCTCCTGTTTCTTTTTCTTTACCTGGCTGCTTTCTTCCTCTGAAGAATCCCTCTCTTCCTCTGAAGAATCCATCTCTTCTTCTGAAGAATCCCTCTTTTCTTCTGACTCCTCTTGTTTCTTTTTTGGGCAATCTGGAGACCAATGTTTTTTTCTTGATAATAATAACAGGTATCTTGACTTTTGTCTTTTCTAGCCCCTTTTTTTCTTTTTAGATGGTCTGGACACTCTGAAGACCAATGCCATTTCTTCTGACAGATATAGCAAGTATCTTGACTTTTATCTCGAAAGGAAGGAGAGTAGTCCGTCGGCTGGTCTGAAGAGAATTTTCTAATGACCCCTCGCAAAGCTCTGATGAAACGTTCCATCTGGGTAGTCTCTTCCATCGTTGTGCTCGGTTTGAGAGTGAAATGAATAGTGAAAGGACAAGACACACACCCTTTTATATACGCTGGTCTGCCATGACTATAAATTAGTCTATGGTGTTTAAACTTGAGTAATTTGACGTTTTCCACTCAAGATGAAACGATCCAATTCATTTGAGAAGAAATAAGAAGAAAGTAAGAGGCAGAAACGTGATCGATCGCCTCGTACCAGAGCTGAAGTCTTGGCACAAATTCATGCCAGTGATTTTGAAGAGGACATGAGTGAACCAGAATCCAAACCCTCTAAACAAAGTTCGCCACCCTTAGTCAACCCTGAAAATTACTATTCCATTCGAGAGACGGAAAAGCGCTCCTCTAGAAAATTTAGAACCACGGCTTACAAATACACGGTGAAGTTTAAATATTTCAAGGCTGAAGTACCGTTAGAGAAAGCAGAAGGGTTCATCACCGGAGTGTGGGATTCTTTGCTCACCACACTCAAGCGACAATGTCAACCCAAAGAAGACGATCGCTTGAGACTTTCCATACAACACGACGGTTTGAAATCCCCTGTTTGGATCGAGTTTAGCACCCCTGCAGAATTGACCACTGCCAAAGTCATGGACAAAATTCAACACGTGCAACAATCTAATGACCAGTTTGACATCACCGATGGAAAAGCCACACTGGACATGACCCACGTCTCTCCTCCTCAAGGGACTGGACGCAAAAAGATGTTATTGATGAACAACACCAAAGCAAGTCTCGTCCGAATTAACAACCCTCAAGACCAGATGTGTTTAGCCAGGGCTATCGTGGTGGGACGAACCTATGCCGACAAGAACGACACGGTAGAATGGAAAAGAGCCTGGGAGAACATTCGAAAATCGGACCAAGCCAAACAATGAAGTGAAGCAGAACTCCTGTTGCAACAAGCCGGACTGTCCAAAGACACACCCTGTGGCAAGATATCCTAGCTCCACGATACACCTTGAAAGTGTACCCTCAAGAAATGCGCGGGCCTCTGTTGTTTCGAGGGAAAGACTTTAAGGATGGAAAATACATTCATGTCTATTATCAAGATGACCATTTCGATACCATTACCAGTATCACCGGATTCCTGGGATACAGATATTACTGTGAGAAATGTGACCATGGTTATAATAATCGAGAGCAACACAAGCATTGTGGATTGAAATGCTCAGGATGTTTGGCCTCTCCACCCTGTCTGAGCGAAGGACCAGTGCTAGTTCAACTTGTCTGCGCACGTTTGTCAGTCCTACCTGTTACCAACAACATTTGAAGACGCAAGGTTCACAGCAGAAATGTGTTTGTCAACTGCTGAGATTGTGCCCTACGTGTGGACAAGGCATACGTACCAATAATGCCAAGGCACACGTATGTTCAGGAAAGAAAAAATGTCACATTTGTCACCACATCGTGGACTTGGAACACCAATGCTACGTGCAAAAATACCAACCCCCACCAGAGAAAGAGGACGGTCACAAGAAGAAAGGCAATTTCATCTTTTTTGATTTCGAATGCATGCAAGAGACCGGTATTCACATTCCTAATTTCTGCGTGGCTCATCGAGCGTGCGAGAAGTGCATTCAGGAACCTATCTTCAGTCATTGCCCTCACTGCAGTAAGATTCCCGGAGGGCGTGAAAAAATCTTTCGGGGACCGAACACGTTAGCCGATTTTGCATAATGGGTCTTAGACCCCATCGACAAGATGTGGAGCCAAGAGGACATCGAACTTTACGGAGATTGTCATCGTCAGGCCACGGTGATGGCTCACAATTTTTCCGGATACGATGGACAGTTTCTTTTGAGATACTATACGGAACAAGGCACCGAGTGTCCTAAAGTGACTTTGAACGGAGCCAAAATCATTTTCATGCAAGTGGGACAAGTACAGTTTAAAGATTCGATGAGTTACTAGACCATGCCTTTGAGTCGAATGCCTAAAACGTTTGGAATGACAGAAATGGCTAAAGGGTACTTTCCACACTTTTTCAATACGGAAGCCAATCAACACGCCCTTCTACCCCATTTACCTGAGGCTCACTATTACGACCCCGACAACATGCGTACCGAACAACGAGAAGCTTTCTACGCTTGGTACCAGGCTCACGCCTTGGACCCTTTCGACTTTCAGGAAGAAATGTTAAAGTATTGTCGTTCCGACGTGGACATTTTACGACGTTGCTGTGGAAAATTTCGAGAACTGTTCATGGAACACGGAGGGGTCGATCCTTTGAAAGAAGCTTGCACCATTGCCAAAGCGTGTTCCTTAGGGTACCGGCAACGATTCATGCCTGAAAACACCTTGGCTGTCATCAGTCCTCAAACGACCAACTATGTCAAACGTCAATACTCGGTCAAAGCCCTACGCTGGTTACATTACTTGTGCGAGAAGGAAGACAAATGGTTTCAGCATGCCCGCAACGGAGGAGGCGAAAAGACCATCGGAACGCATTCGGTCGATGGCTGGGACTTAGAAAACCCTAAGATCGTGTACGAGTTTAACGGTTGCTTATTTCACGGATGTCCCGTCTGTTTCCCTGATCGTAGCACTAAAAATCAGTTTTTACAACGAACCATGGAAGACTTGTACCAGGACACTTGTCAGCGACGCCTAAAGTTAGAACAGGAAGGATACCAAGTGGTGGAAATGTGGGAACACGAGTACTATCACCGTTTGAAAACCGATCCCGAGTTTAAACGCCTCGTGGAAAGTTACAAGCTGATGGACCCCCTGAACCCGAGGGATAGTTTGTACGGAGGAAGGATCAATGCCACCTGTTTGCTGTACCAAGCCGACGAAGAGAAAGGAGAAGAAATCAAATACTTGGACGTGTGTTCGCTGTATCCCTACGTGTGCAAATATTGTCGCTTTCCTGTAGGGCACCCACAATTGCTGATGGAACACATCGACCTGAAAAACATTCGACAATACGAAGGTCTGATCAAGTGTAAAGTTTTGCCGCCCACGGACTTGTACCATCCCGTGTTACCTCACCATTGTCAAGGCAAAGTGATGTTTCCTTTGTGCCGTACTTCTGCCGAAACGTGCAACTAAGACCAGCCTTGCCATCACACCCAGGAAGAACGGGCCTTCACGGGGACGTGGGTCAGCGTGGAATTGTTCAAAGCTCTGGACATGGGATACCAACTGTTAGAAGTGTACGAAATTTATCACTTTCCCAAGACACAACAATACCAGAAGGGTGACCCCACGCAGAAAGGTATTTTCGCCGATTACGTGGATGCCTTTTTGAAACTGAAGCAAGAAGTCAGCGGATATCCTTCCTGGTGTCACACTCCCGAAGACCAAATAAAATTCAAAGAGAAATACTATGAACAAGAAGGCATCACTTTAGATCACATCGAGAAAAACGAAGGCAGGCGATCGTTTGCCAAAGTGATGTTAAATTGCTTGTGGGGAAAAATGGCACAACGTCCGTGTTTACCCAAGACGGAATATTTGACCGAACCTTCCCGCTACTTCCAGATGATTCACGACAAAACCAAATTCATGAAACACGTGGACGTCGTTCGCGAGGATTTGATCTTGGTCAATTACGAAGAAGATCTGGACTTTGTACAAGACGACCCTTTTGGAAATGTCATCATTGCGGCTTACGTGACAGCCCATGCTCGCTTAAAATTGTACGAAGCTTTAGAACTGTTAGGGGAACGTGTCCTGTACTTTGACACGGACAGTTGCATTTACATCCATCACCCGAGTCAACAGGACCCTGACATCGAAGGAGACCGTTTAGGAGCCTGGACAGACGAGCATCCCGACGACAAGAGTCTAAGTTTCGTCAGTGGCGGTCCCAAAAATTACGGCTACGAATACCGGGACAAACAAGGAGAAGTGCACACGAAGTGTAAAGTGAAAGGATTGACTCTGAATTATCGTACCAGTCGAGTGGTCAACTTTGGCGTACTGAAAGAAGCCTTGTAGTCTGGAAAAGATCAACACTTTAAAGTGACCACCTATCAACCGAACAAGATTGTACGTTTACCCACTCACCACATCGTCAGTCGACCCTTGGAAAAAGTCTATCAAATCGTGTACCAGAAGCGAGTGCAACTTCCCAATCATTTCACCTTACCGTATGGACACGTTGGTATTGGTCTGTATAAAAAAGGAACCCTAGGCAAGATCGATAGTTCATTGGGACTACTAAGACCGAGCGAACAAGATGAATACTTTCAGAGAAACACAAAACAAGTTTAGAAAGGCACAATTCAAGTGTGGGGCTTCGGAAGTGGAATGCGATTGTGAGACTTGCGATGGGTACGATGCTGTAAGTTGTGACCTTAGCGATGCCGAAAAGCATCATGGGAACTTTGTTCTCACTATCCCTATCATGGAAAGTGATGCTGTGCGTGTCAAACCTGAGGGATGGGAAAGCGATGCCGCTCGTCCTCTTGGACATTTTACTGGGTTTCGTTTTAAAGGGGAATGTTCATCTTCACGTCTACCCCCCTACGGATGTCATCCAGCTCTGAGCAAACTCCTGTCCATGTCACCCAACCCTCATCGAAACGAACCTGTGAAAGACGAATATTCGTTTCCTGTGCGTTTGTCGGAATACTGCGACTTTGAAAATCGTCTTCAATCGTTCAAAGGAAAATGGCCTAAGTATCTGGGAGGACCGACCCCCGAAGAATTAGCCAGAGCCGGATTTTTCTACTTGGGTGAAGGAGATAAAGTCAAGTGCTTCAGTTGCGGTGTGTCACTTCACCACTGGGAACCGCAAGATTCGGCCTACGTAGAACGTGCTCGATGGTCACCAAATTGTCATTACTTACCCTTAGTGGGACCGAGACATTGAAGTAACTTACCATAATCTGTTCATGGATACTTTACACGAGAACATTCGTGCTTTGCCTGTGGAGTTGAGAGAACGCATTTACCGAGAGCTGGTGAAAATACAAGTGAAACGTAAAGAACAATTGAATCCGTTACGTCACCGGTGTTTGAACCACTGGTACCTGAATGCTATACAAGGACTGGTTCAGTTGAAAGTGTTCCATCGGACAGACATTGATCAACGATCCCCTAGTTTTAAAAAAGATTGGTTTGCTATGGATGATTCTATCTACTACATTGTAAACTTACTGCATCGAATTCCAGAGGAAGAGTTAACTAATTACCAACATCTTGTACACAATGTCAACTTAGTGAAAGAGGAAACTTCTGAACGAATTGTAATGTGTAAATTAGTAACTAAACGATTTAAATTCGACACTGAAGTAAAAGCATGTCTGTGCAAACGGTACATTTCTTGTGTCAGACAAAAGAGGATTTAGTATGACCTATTCATGAATACTTTGATAGAGAACATTCGTGCTTTGCCTGTGGAGTTGAGAGAACTCATTTACCGAAAACTGATCAAAATACAAGTGAAACGCAAACGCAAAGTTATTCATCCGTTTTTAAATTGTGCTCTGTTCCAAAGTATAAGAAGACTGATTATGAGTGGATATTACATCAGGCACAAAGGTAAACGAGGCTATTGGCTACCAAACAAGGATTCCAAAAACAGTGTATATACTTATGGATACTTTACAAGAGAACATTTTTAGCTTGCCTGTGGAGTTGAGAGAAAGGATTTACCGAGAGCTGGTGAAAATGCAAGTGAAACGTAAAGAACAATTGCATCCGTTACGTCACCAGATCTTTAACCACTGGTACCTGAATGGTATAAGAGGACTGATTCGTCAAAAATTGTTTCAGTGGTCAGACCTTGTTGAACACTTTCAGTTAGTGAATGAACTAAACGTTCGTAATTTTGGTTACTTCGAGATTCACCTACTGCAACGTATTGAGGAAGACGAATTAAAGGATTACCAGCATATTTTACGTGGAATCTGTTTAGCGGAAGAGGAAACATCTAGACAAACTCTGACGTTTCGGTTACAGTATGCAAGATTTAGATTAACTACTGGAGAACGAAGATGTCTAGTTAGAAATTACCTTTATTGCTTCCGAAACAAAGAGACTATAAAATCACGCTGCCATGCCACGGATTATGTCACATGTTATTGAACAGATTCCGTGGAAGGAACTCAATGACCATATTCAAACCGTGGATCATTACCATCGATTATTACAAGAACTGTATCCATTCAATTTGGGTCGACAAGTGGTGTGTGTCTTAGTGACTTGTTTTCTGGGATTTCGTTTACCAGCCGATTCTTTGTGGACTCTTTACAATCAGTACTTACCACACCCCCATGGCCTTAAATGGTCACGAAAACTCCTTTTGCTCAAAGCCTTGCGTTTTCATCTGGATACTTCTCGACCTCTACGGGAAAAAAAGGATTCGTCAACTTTTAGCTACCCAAGACGTGTATGACGATGTGTGTGTAGCTTGTGACTTACACCCCCATTGGACAGATGTCCGTGCCTGGAAAGAATGGGATTTTGAGGCTTGGACCCAAGAAGTGGCCCAGTATGCACGAGAGTTGTTCAAGGAAAAAAGTTACTTTTCAACCAGTGTTAGTGACGGTGCCAGAAGAACTCGACACCCAGGACAGGACTGTCGTGGACGGGCCTGAAAGACCCTTTCGGGAGGACACTTGTGTGACCTTGCCCCCTATAGAACTGGTCAGAATGTTACACAAAACATGTTGTACAGACACTTGTGTTTATTCCACGTTAATGGTTATCATGTGCCTTTTATCCTTGTACTTAAGCCTTTGACTTTTATGTATTTTTGTCTTTCGTATTCATGTTTAAAACATTCAATAAACGTGTTCTGAAAAAAGTATATAAACTCTTGTCTTGTTTGTTTTCGTGTCACAAGTGACATTCCTAACACTATGGCTACCTCTGCTGTCTCTGCTCCCTCTTTCTCCACTGTCAAAGTCATCGACGAACACTTAGATCGTGCCAGTTGGGAGGCTTTGTATCTTCGCCATCCCTTTAACATGCTCATTGCTGGACCTAGCGGTTCAGGCAAAACCGAATTCGTCAAACGTTTGATCGAACATAAACATCATTTGATCGATCGACCACATCAGCGCATCGTGTGGTGTTACAAAGAGTGGCGATCGGCGTACAGCCTCTTGCGAGAAAGTCAAGGCGATTCCATCGTGTTTGTGGAAGGCATTCCTAAAGAAGACGACGGCATCGTCTCGGACTCCCGTCAAACCCATTTGGTCATTTTCGACGACATGTTAGGAGAAGACGAAGAAGAAATTAAACTGTGGTTCACGCGCAAAGGGCATCATCGTAATGCCAGTGTCGTTTACATCACTCATAATTTGTTTGAACACAGTAAAGCCCATCGCACCATCAGTCTCAATGCGCATTACGTGGTCTTGTTTAAAAGCCCTCGAGATAAATCGCAAGTGCAAGTCTTAGCCAAACAGTTAGGGACACCTTGGCTGACTCAGGCGTACGACGATGCCACTCAAACTCCACACGCCTATTTACTCGTCGATTTGAAACCTACGACCCCCGAGGATTTGCGATTTCGTACCCACTTGTTTCACCACTGGTGCCAAGACGGAGGACCTGTCCTGTACACGTCTCCGTCCTCGACTTAATTTCACTCCACAAAAAATCTATAAAAACCTCAGACCCTTTTCGTCTGTCTCACACAGTTTGAACATGACGTTCCTTCAGTCGCATCTTCCCGTCAAATTGATTCGTGCCTTGTATGACATCAGTCGAGAAAAAAATCCACAAATACGAGCTCGTGTCTTAGAAGCTAGTGTCAAAGAAGTTTTACGATGGTTCACGGTGACGGCACGTCAATTACTCCAAGGAATCATTCATATTCCTCATCAAACCAAACGCTTTTTTGATCGAAACAAAGTCGCTTTGACCCAACTGGCCGATCCCCGCATCGACATTCAAACCAAAAAACAAATCATTTTGAAACCTGGAGGGAGCGGTACTCTAGGAGGGGTCATCATTCGCTCTCTCTTAAGATGGGATCCTAATGCCCCCAAACTTCTCCCCGAGAAAAAAGTCAAACGAAGCCCCAAGAAGAAGAAAAAGGCCAGGTCCCCAAGGAGAACTTCTCCAGTGGCGGGACCCTCTTCTTACCAGACACCACCCCGGAAAAAGAAAAGAAGCCCCCAGAAAAAGAAACAGAGAAAAAGTCCCCAGAAAAAGAAAAGCCCACAGAAGAAAACTAGTCTCAAGAGAGGCACTTCGGCCAGGACGCAACGTTGCACTCGCAAACTACGACCTGCCACGGCGGTGACTGCGTCTCCTGCAGCCTCACGTTCATCCACTTCTCCGTTGATGACACCAAGAACTGAAGAGTACTTGGAGACGTTGATCACACCAAGAACTTCTCCGTTGATGACCCCAAGAACTTCCCCAGTGGCAGGACCCTCCAATTTAGTGGCAGTGGCTGCTGCTCACAAAGTACCTTCTCCCAAAATCAAAGTCCAAGAAAGATCGGGCATGTTGCAAAGTTTACTGGATTTGTCCAAGCAAGAACTGGCTCGATTTAGTCTGTTGCGTACCCCTGCACGACGTGTCATGCCTGTCCTGAAGTTGATACGACGTAAAGACAATCAGTGGCGACGCGTTCCAGTATAAAAAAGGCCTGTGACCAAGTACGGTATCAGTGTTTTGGTGCTCCTGAAGATGTCACCCTCCAGAAAACATCCCTCTTCTAAACAACCCCAAGGAAAGAAAAGGAAAGGACTGCCTCCTCGTTTAGTCAAACATGGGGGCATGTTATCTGTCCTGTCCAAAGCTTCTCCACCTCTACGAAAAAAAACTCATTGAATCAGCCTCCAAAGAGGTCATCGATACCGTGTGCGAATGCTGTTTGAACGTCTTGAAAGGCACGATCCCTTTGTCCAAACACTAGAAACAATGCTTAGGCAAACATCGTCACGTTCTTCGCCAAATGTTTCAAAAGAAAATTCCCATTCGTCAAAGGAAGAAGATGTTGGTCCAACGTGGAGGCATTTTACCCCTCTTGTTAGGCCCCTTACTGAAAGGAGTCTTGGGAACCATGTTGGGAGGACTGGTGGGAGCAAGATAAAAAGGCCCTCGGAAGTCCCAAGATCTCAGAATCGACCCCTGACAACCCCATGGAAGGACGAAAACTAGCTTTAGTGCCTTAGAAACGATGGATGGAATACCATCGTTGGCAATAACAACGCACCCCACATTTACCTCCCAATCCCAATTTGAGCGAGATGTCCCAGTTACAACACGAATTGCAGTCCTTGATGGATCGCCAAGATTTGTCCGAAACAGAAAAATCGCAAAAGTACGGTCAACTCTTGCAACGACTGCAACTCTTTCACCAGAAAGCTTTTGACGAAACAGCTCTACCCACTCTGAAAGATTTTAGGACCTTGATGAAAAGTATAGCACCATCATCATTACCTCCACCACCACCACCACTACTGCCATCCCCAGGGGTCACCAGAGATACTACCCCACGAAGACCTGAGGAAGAAGAGATGCGAGAAGTGTTTCAAACACCGTCAGCAGCACCCATTTCAAGTAAGATTGCAGCATCCTTGTTGACCCCGTCCCCCACACCCCAACGAGAAGAAATGAAAGCTTGGGTTAAAAAGATGATGTCCACTCCTCCTTCGACAGAAGTGAAAAAGAAAGAAGGGAAACCAGAAGTGAAAAAAGAAAAGAAGACCAAAGCCATTCCATTGCCACCTCCACCACCATTACCTTCGACTTCTACTCCCGTAGCCCATCGGACACGTAAATCCGTTTCTAAACCACCCTTTCGTCCCATCCAAAGTAGCATCACCGAAGAGTGGGTGACTTATTAACACACAAACAAACACAAAAAATGGAAAAAGTCTTAGCTAGCATTTGCTACGATCCCTCGCATCCTGCAGGTTACGCAGGAGTTCAAAAATTGTATCGTGCTGCCAAAATGCGACT
The DNA here is from genome assembly GCA_028554795.2 of Sinohyriopsis cumingii. Lineage (NCBI taxonomy): Eukaryota > Metazoa > Mollusca > Bivalvia > Unionida > Unionidae > Sinohyriopsis > Sinohyriopsis cumingii. The sequence goes on along the minus strand of CM068835.1, from coordinate 119,585,939 downwards.
GAAAAGTCTCCGTTTACCTCAAGTGCAACGATGGTTACAAGAACAAGCTACCTACACTTTACACAAACCCATTCGACGCAACTTTGCCAGAAGTCGCACCCGAGTGGAAGGCATCGATCATCAATGGCAAGCCGATTTAGCCGATGTCTCTCATTTGGCCAGCTACAATCGTGGCTACAAATATTTGTTTTGTGTCATCGACGTCTTTTCCAAATTTGCCTGGGTCATGCCCTTGACTTCCAAATAGCAGCGAGTTAGTGCGAGCCCTGCAACTAGTGTTGAAACAAAGCGGTCGTCACCCTCTTCGATGGCAAACGGACAAAGGCACCGAATTTCTGAACTAAGCTTTCCAAAAAGAATTAAAGAAACGTGACATTCATTTTTTTACCACCGATAATCCCGAAACCAAAGCCAGCATCGTGGAACGTTTTCAACGCACTTTGAAAGAACGCATGTGGAAATATTTTACGCATCACCACACTCTGAAGTACATCGACATCTTACCGCACCTGGTGCAAGCGTACAACCAATCTTACCATCGAAGCATCGGATGTGCCCCGCAAGAAGTGACTCCCGACAACGAAGTGTTGGTGTTTGAGCGCCTGTTTGGTACGTCTCCGACGAGGGCTGTCCCCAAGAAAAGTGGAGAGTTGACCGTAGGAGATTGGGTGCACATTGGCAAAACCAAACGCACTTTCGACAAAGGTTACTTACCTAACTGGACGACCGAATTGTTTCGTGCCACTGGACGAGTGCATGGCCGTCATCCTGCCGTCTATAAATTGGAAGACATGAACGGAGAAGTGCTCAAAGGAACGTTTTATTTGCCCGAGTTACAACGTGTCACCAAAAAAGAAGACGACGTGTACGACATCGAAAGCATTCTCGAACGCAGAACCCGTAAAGTAGGTAAACGACGTGTCAAAGAAGTCAAAGTACGTTGGAAAGGATATCCACCCAGTTTTGATTCTTGGATCGACGCTTCGCAAGTCATCGACTATAAAACGAAGTGAACATCATGCCCTTTCACACAGACGCAGCTACTACGGCTACCAATCCTTCACCCAGTTCTTCTCTACAATATTTGCAAAAACAACCCTTGTGGGTGTGGTGCGGAGAACGTGTGCCTAAAACGCAAATCGTCTTTTTCCGCCAAATCTTCGTGGTGTATTGTGTCATCCGGGCAGCCATTGCCAATTTGAGTTTGCAACAAGGAGACAAACAATTGTGGACCATTTTATTGAGCAGTTGCATCGGTTACCTGCTTCCCAATCCCTCCCTGAAATTCTCCTCGAACGGGAACCACGGGAACCTTGTGTTCAGTCCCAGTGCCAGTCACCACTCCAACAACAACAACAACAACAACGACCCTATTTTGGGCGGAGACACGCCTCTGACGTCCAGTAACCCCTCGGACAGCCACAGAACTCTGGAATTATGAGTCACCAAAACCAATTTTACTTAACCTTACCCAGTGACAGTTCCATGCAGGTGTTTCCCAACAACACGTTGTGCTGTTACACGGCCAAATTACCTCAGGCCATCCAGTTAGATCACAAAGGCCATTGGGAAGTGGCTTTGGTAGAAATCATTCACCCAACCCAAGTCCTCAATGTCCTTCACAATCAAAATGTTTTTGATGTGGAAGTTCATGACGAACCATTGCAACAGTACTTGGATACCTATGTCAAATATGACAAGAAAACCCCTAGCACAAAAAATCAAAAGTACACCACCTATCACTTGTTCATTCCTCCAGGCTATTATTTTAGTGGTCAACATTTGGTCAGCACCATAGCCTCCAGGTTTAATGTCGTGTTTCTGAAAGATTTGGAAAGTGTCAAAGAAGTGTCACCATGGAATACCACAAAGCAGCTCGTCGCTTCTTGATGAAATTTGACGGGAGTAAAATCCTGTCCATTTTATTTTGTCCTGAATTGTTTGACATGTTGGGCGGGGACATGGACATGAGAATGGCCATGATCTAGAAAAAGGAATTACCAATCATTTACGACAACGAGTCTTTTAGCAAGTTGTTTCGTGCCCCGGTAGAACTGAACCAAGGACTGAATTTGATGTTTGTGTATTCTGATGTGGTGGAGTACAACGTGGTGGGACACACCTCTGTGCCGTTACTGCGTGTCATTCCTTTCAAAGTGGATTCTGCCACGGCCGCTGACGAGGAAGGTGGAAACACTTATCACGTCCACCGCGAATTTGTACATCCTCACTATTTGCCTGTCAGCAAGTCGTATTTGGACACGGTCAACATTGCTATAAAAGGAGATCTGGGACAAAATATTCCATTCACCAAAGGAAAAGTCACGGTGAAACTCCATTTTCGAAAACGGTTCTCTCACGACTCGTAAGTCATGTATCCAGTGTACCGAGGGGTTGCTCGACAGCGAGGACACGGTTTAGGAGATATGTGAAAATCGGCCTTTCGTTCGGTGGCCCCGGTGTTGAAACCAATGGTGACACGCGGATTGTACGCCTTGAAAGATGCGGCACTGACACAAAGCAAAGAATTTCTCCAAAATGTCATCATCGACAAACAACACCCTAAAGAAGCTTTCATGAGGGCAGGCAAAAATGTCTTGCTGCAAACGGGCAAAGACATTTTGGGTCGCCGAGAAACACCTATAAATGCCCTCAATGTCCTTCCCAATCAAAATTTTTTTGATGTGGAAGTTCATGACGAGCAAATGCAACAGTACTTGGATACCCATGGCAAATATAACATAAAAACCCCTGGCGCACAAAATCAAAAGTACACCACCTATCACTTGTTCCTTCCTCCAGGCTTTTATTTTAGTGGTCAACATTTGGTCAGCACCATAGCCTCCAGGTTTAATGTCGTGTTTCTGAAAGATTTGGAGAGTGTGAGAAAAAGTGTCACCCGGGAGTACCACAAAGCAGCTCGTCGCTTCTCGATGAAATTTGACGGGAGTAAAATCCTATCCATTTTATTTTGTCCTGAATTGTTTGACATGTTGGGTGGAGACATGGACATGAGAATGGCCATGCTCAAGAAAAACGAATTACCCATCGTTTACGATAACGAGTCTTTTAGCAAGTTATTTCGTGCCCCGGTAGAACTGAACCAACGACTGAATTTGATGTTCGTGTATTCCGATGTGGTGGAGTACAACGTGGTGGGACACACCTCCGTACCGTTACTGCGTGTCATTCCTTTCAAAGTGGATTCTGCCGCGAACGCTGACGAAGAAGGTGGAAACACTTACCACATCCACCGCGAATTTGTCCATCCTCACTATTTGCCTGTCAGTAAGTCGTATTTGGACACGGTCAACATTGCTATAAAAGGAGATTTGGGACAAAATATTCCATTCACCAAAGGGAAAGTCACCGTGAAACTCCATTTTCGAAAACGGTTCTCTCACGACTCGTAAGTCATGTATCCAGTGTATAAAGGGATTGCTCGACAGCGAGGACACGGTTTAGGAGACATGTTAAAATCGGCCTTTCGTTCGGTGGCCCCGGTGTTGAAACCGATGGTGACACGCGGATTGCACGCCTTGAAAGATGCGGCACTGACGCAAGGCAAAGAATTTCTCCAAAATGTCATCATCGACAAACAAAACCCTAAAGAAGCTTTCATGAGGGCAGGCAAAAATGTCTTGCTGCAAACGGGCAAAGACATTTTGGGTCGCCGAGAAACACCTATAAATGCCCTGCACGTTACCGAGTCAGGCATTCAGCAAGGACAAGGCAGAAAGAGACGACGAAGAAAACACCCTTTCACCAGACTTCACACTTCACAGGCAAAGAAAAGAAGAACCGTTCGGTTATTGAGAAAGAACAAAATGATGCACCGAGAATCTTGCGCTTGTTCCAAGTCGGAACTGGATCTGTTTGCCATGCCCCCCACCATGATGACGATGCAAGAATCGCAGTGGGTGGAATTTCACCCCGTCTCCTCTTTGACGGATTCAGCTCCCATCGAGTTTGAAATCAAAGGACAGCCCGAAGATTACATCGATCTGAATAGCAGTTACCTGTATTTGGAAGTAAAAGTGATCGAACCACCCAAAGCTAACATAGACAATGATGATGTAGTAGCTTCCGTCAATAATTTCATGCATTCCTTGTTTAGCGAAGTGGACTTGTACTTGAATAACAAACTGGTCAGCAGCAGCATGGATACTTACCCTTACCGAGCGTACCTGGAAAATCTCTTGACGTACGAAAAAGAAGCCAAGAACACTCATCTGGATGCTTGCGTGCTATGGAAACCTGACAAAGCGACTAAGTTCAACAGCCCTACAGTTGCTGGGGATGCTCAAAATACAACGGGATTTGTAGAACGACGAGCGAAAATTCATCTAAGTCGTAGTTTAGAACTGATGGATCGCTTGCATCTAGACATGTGGTTACAAAAAAAGTATTTGCTGAACGGGGTGGATATCCGCTTGAGACTGAATCGCAGCAGTGCCGCTTTCCATTTGATGGCTGCTGATGGTTCCACTTACAAAACCCTCATCCAAGAAGCCAGACTCTACGTGCGTCGTGTGGAAGTGTTACCTAAAGTGGGAAACGACGTCAGTCAGACGTTGAGCAGAACGACCGCCAAGTATCCGATCCGACGCGTAGAAGTGAAAACCTTCACCATTCCTGCTGGACAGCGATCCATGATCGAAGATCATCTGTTCCAAGGACAGTTACCCAAGCGTTTGATTGTTGGTATCGTCAAGAATTCAGCCTTCAACGGAGCCTACCATGAAAATCCTTTTGAGTTTCAACATTACAATGTGTCCAAGATTGAAGTCAGTCGCGATGGCAAGACCTTGTGTACCCGACCTTTCCAGCCTAACTTTGGTGCCGCGAAGAATTACTTGAGGTCGTACTTGTCCCTGTACGAAGCTACCGGTCAGTTAGGAACCAACACCAGTCCCGGTATTACATACGAGGATTATGCAGGAGGCTATGCTTTGTGGGCTTTTGATTTCACTCCTGACCAAGGCAGCGACGAGGGACATTTCCACCCTATAAAATCCGGTCAGATTCGTGTGGAACTTCAGTTTGCAGAACCTTTACCCGTAAATAACACGGTGAACGTCATCCTGTATGCCGAATTTGACAATACCATAGAAATCAACAGTCTGAGAGAAGTCATTCTAGATTATTAGAAGCTATGGAAGACTGTTATCCCTCTTTGCCTAGTGGAGAAACTTTGAAGATGGAATGTGAGGAGACCGTGGAAGAAGAAGAAGAAGAATCCCAAGACGAAGAAGTTATCATGATGAAGTCAAGATGGCCAGAACAAGAAGCCCATTTAGTCTCCTGTTTTCCTACAGTCCTGACAGATGTAATGAAAAAATTGATCAAGGAAGAGTGCTATGGATGTCACAACGATCATCCCAATCAAATTCAAAACGACAAATGTCTGATGTTGAGCCAAGAAGAAAAATTGGACGAATATCTGGACAAAGCTTGGGGTCACATCGAGATAGAATTCGTGTTGAACGAGTGGTATAAAGGCTTGGATAAACATTCTTCTCCTCCATTAACGTCTCTGGAGTGCCGTCGCGTCGAATCTCTCTTGGACCAGAATAAGAAGTCGGAGCCAAACGCCTTTTACTTGTCAGACATTTTCAAGCAAAAGTCAGTATCGAATTGATGACTTATCATTACCTGTGAAGAAAAAAACCACACAAATCAATGGATACCTGGGAACTTTATTATCTTTTGAACCACAGTTCGTATACGGCTTCTTGGAATCCTGTCGTCTTTGCTAAAGATGAACTCCCTCATCGCAAACCTCAAGACCATCAAGCTTATGTGATCAACACGGACGAGGTTCATCTCCCAGGAACCCACTGGGTAGCCGTCTACTTTCCTCAAGAAGGATGTGTGGAATATTTTGATTCGTACGGATTGCCTCCTTTGGAAGACGATATCATTGACTTTATGAGAAGAAATGCTCAGACCACCCGATTCAATAATGTGAAACTACAAGGCACAGATTCCTTGGTGTGTGGACAATATTGTGTGTATTTTCTGCATCATCGCAGCCTGGGCTATTCCTTAGAACATTTAGTGACTCATTTTGATCCTCGTTCTTCTTCTAGAAACGATGTGAAAGTAGATCGATGGTTTTGTGACCATTATGCTTATCTTTTGTCTCAAGCTAGGAAACGTAGTGTCCATCAATGGCCTAATGACTTCCAACAGTGGAAATCACAATTTCATTCACAACGTTGTCAGCCCTGTTTAAAGTAGAGTGTTAGTTGAAAAAAATGTTTGATGTTATATTGTTGGATTATTGTTGGATTATTGTTAAAAATGTTAGAGTTGTTGGTTAGTGTTAAGTGATTTTGAATTAAAAATGTTGTGTTTTGAAAAAAAATGCCTTTGTCTTTTGTTTGGCTATAAGAATGTTGATTCATGCTCTTTGATTTCTTACTATCCCTCTCATGACATTCATTGAACGTTGCGGCTCGAAAACCGTAGAGGGATGTTTTCCTTCACGTCCGCGCTTTGACTTTAAGAACCGGGGTAGTTTCCAGTCTAACCATCCATTGTCGACTCATCCTCCTACGAAGATGTGCTCCAAACTAGCTAAGCTAAACGAAGCCTACGCGAATTTGCATAGGGTCAGACACAGTCTGATACCGAAGCCAGAAGAGATAGAGAATGTGAGAATGTTAAAAGTCACTGAAGACCTGATAGAAGAGCTCTTCAGAGAAGAAGTGAACAGGGAGAAAGAAGAATGGACAGAGAAGTACAGACTTCAGAGACAGCAGCAACAGCAACAACAACAACAGCAGCAGCAGCAGCAGCAGGAACCTGAACCTGACAGAGGCTTTGTCGATTGTCGTATCGACACCAAAGAGTTCTTCTTCTCTTTCCGAAGAAGCAGACCTATCGTCAGAAAGTCTATCCTCAGAGGACGTCGCATTCTTAGAATCTAAACGATTGCCATAGCAAACAAAAAAAAAATAGCCCTTTTCAGGGCTACCCAATACTCTAGAAAAGAAATAACAATCGATTTGCCAATGTGTGTAGGTAGAGTAGTGAGAATATAAACACTGACTCTTTTTTATAGTGTGAGTGTATGTGTTTGTAAGTGCTCACGTACGTTGGTGTGGATAGTAGATTAAGATCATGTTTTTTTTGGTGTTTGAGGTGTGGGGAGAGTAGATTTGGGGTTGAATTGCTTTGCGTATGTGAATAGTATATTGAAGTGATTAATGAAAAAATTTTTTAGAATAGGAATGGGTAGTATAAAAAAGTGAGTGAGTGTTTCTTTTAGGTCCACGCGTTGTTTGCTTATGATCAAGGTAAGATCAATTTTATGTTTTTAGGGGGATGTTTTCCTTCACGTCCGCGCTTTCACTATAAATTGAAACTCGCTGGACAGTCTAGCTACCCTTGTTGACTGATCAACAATAAAAATGAGTAGCAGACTTGAAAAACTTTTTGAACTCCAGATGCACCTGGAATATGCCAGATGCCTCCGGAACGAGCTGGCTGCGGAGGGCCTTGTGGAAGAAGCCAGGATAGAACAGGAGGAGGAAGAGAGAAAATGAAATAAGAGGAGGAAAGAAAGAGAGAGATCAGGTGTCACCCTATGATGAACCCTGTGTGCAAGGTGACACCTAAGGCAAGAACATCTCCCCAACCTGTAGCTGCACCACATTTACAACAGGAGGTAAGGATGCCAATTCATCCTAGAACAAGAAATAGAAGAAGAGAAAGGGAAGTCTTCACTACTCCAGAGATAGAAGATTGGAATAGTGAAGCCACTCAACCCGCCTCTGCGCTTACAGCAACAAAAGGGTGAATTGGCAAGGAGACTGGAGTCGAAGATGTGTGTGTGGTGCCAGACCAGGAAGGTGCCAGCATTAGATAGGTGCATCTGGAGTTAAAAAACAGCCCTTTACAGGCCTACCCCAATCCCTAGAAATGATATAACAATCGATTTGCCAATGTGTGTTTGTAGAGTAGTGTGAATATAAACACTGACTCTTTTTTTCTTGTGTGTGTGTGTGTGTGTGTGTGTGTGTGTGTGTGTGTGTGTGTGTGTGTTTGTGTTTGTTTGTTTGTAAGCGCTCACGTATGTTTGTGTGGATAGTAGATTTGGGTTTCATTTTAATGCTTTGCGTGTGTGAATAGTAGATTTCGGGTTTGTTTATTGATGGTTCACTTATATGAATAGTATATTATATGAAATGAGAAAAGTAGGGGGATGTTTTCCTTCACGTCCGCGCGTTGTTAGGTCATGATCTAGGTAAGATCAATTTTATGTTTTTAGGGGGATGTTTTCAATCACGTCCGCGCTTTTCATATAAGAACCCACAGTATTCGTCGTTCAAACCATTCTACAGAGAAGATTGCTTCGAACCACCTCGATAAATTGCAAACATTGCAAGACGTCCTGGACAATTTGGGCATGATGGAACAAATGCTATTGATACTAAACGAAGATCATTATTCTTATAGTCCCCATCGAGTGAAGATGGAGATTAACAACTTACGAAACGTAAAGGACATGATAAGTGATGTGATGAAAGAAATAAAGGAGGAGAAGGAGGATGAAGAGGAAAGGATAAGAGCATGGAATGAAAAAAATTGAAAAAGAAGAAGAAAATGAGAAGTGGAAGAAAGAAGAGGAGGAGAAGTAGAAAGAAGAGAAAAAAAGGAAGAAAAGAAAGAAAAGAAGAGAAAGAGTGTAGGAGAGAAAATAAGAAGTTGGTGGAGAAATAGAAGAAATTAGAAGCAGAAGAAACCCAAAGGCCCTTTTCAGGGCCACCCACATTTCTCGAAAAGAGAATGACTTTCCATTGCCTACCCAATTTTTAAAATTTTTAAAAAAAAAAAATTCTCATGTTAAATTCCCCTTGTCCCTAAAGTAGTTTTTTTTTCTCCCATGTTAAATTCCCTTTGTCCCTTAACAAGCCCAAACTCTATTCCCATGTTCAATTCCCCTTGTCCCTAGACAAGCCCAAACTCTTTTTCCCATGTTCAATTGCCCTTGTCCCTAGACAAGCCCAAACTCTATTCCCCATGTTCAATTCCCCTTGTCCCTAGACAAGCCCAAACTTTATTCCCCATGTTAATTCCCCTTGTCCCAAGAGTGGCCCAGCAATTTTCCCCATGTTAAATTTCCATTGTCCCTAGAGTGGCCCAAGGGGGTCTGTAATGCTAATTCCCATTGTCCCTAGGGTGGCCCCCTTAACTACTCATATTTTTTTCTTGCTATGTCCAGTCAAATATAGCCATGCATTCATTCAGCCTAATATTTAATTATTTACATTCCTCGTTGGTTTTCTCAAAACTTAAAAATCAAGTATGTGACGGTGCATGCAATAACTTTCAGCAGATTTTACTTTGCTTATGCTGACACGTTGTAATAACTCTAAAAGTTGCTGGGGTCTTCAGACAACATTTCTGGTTGCCACCAGCAAATTCATTTGGAACAGCCTTCTTAAACTTAGTTTAATTCTGTTTAACTTTCCTTACATCAAATATGTAAGTTTAAAAGATCCATTTTTTTCTCTCTCTCACAGATTCTGTCCTATTACTTTGGTTCGCCTTTTAAATCAATATTGATCCACGTGACCAGATATAAAATTGCGGACAGTATGATTTTGAAAAGAGATTGTTTGTAAGAACATGTTCTGCAAGTCAGTAATAAATGGATACTCACAAATATTCATATTTGTTGTCTTTATCCATCAGTCACTCTTTCTATCTTAGCACCATTATATACTCGTTTTTAGCCAGAAGTATCTTTATATAATATATACGTATGTGAACACACATTCATTCAAGCATATTCATACCCATGCGCCAGAGGAAATGAGACAGACAGACAGAAATGCAGACAGACAGGCCGATAGGTGAGAGCCACAAATGTCCTGTACATGCATAGTGTGTCTAACATCGATATTTCTCTAAATTGTATACTCTAAAAATTCCAATCGCTGAAGGAAAGAAAATTAAAATAATCATCAAGGAGACTCGTACGTGCGCCTGTGTGTTTCAGCGTGGATGATATTTGTGCATTTTGAAACAAATATATCCTTCTTAAATATAGCTCAGGTTATTTCATGAAAAATATAATGAACATTGATATAAATGCAACAGTCTAAATCAATAATAAAAGAATCTTAAGAAGTTTGAATTTTTCCTCGTTGTCGTTCGACCTCCAGTAACTGCAATGCTTAAGGCTGTAAAGAATAAACATATTTTCATTATTCTTCAAGCGAGATAGATTACAATAACAATCATTTTACTCAGCGGTACACTTTTGCACAATCAAATAATACAGACTAGAGCATGAGGTAGTAATGTAAAGATATCGAAGTTCTGAAATGTTAGAGAACATTTATTTGAAAGCTGGGAACAGCGCAAGTTAGTGAAAAAATAAATGATGTAATATCAATTGATCAAATATTGATAGAATTTATTTTTAAGATAGTGGGATATCGATCTTGCTTGCTGAATGTGAGCGGTCTGTCACATTTTCTTGATCTACATCTGCCATCTTTTTTGATTGAACGATCTGAAAGTGAGCTGCACCGAGACGCCATCTGGTGTTTTCAAGGGGAGATGATAACAGTGAAATGGTCTAAACCTGTCATCATTCACATTTTAATTATTTATTAATAGGGCAATATTGTATATTAATAAAATAGCTATCATTTCGTTGCAATCGCTGCGACACTACAATATTTTATATCAGTATGGAGCCTCTTTTTGTCAAATAAATTCTTACATTTAAGTGTTTCAGAAAATGAAACCTGAAATTGCGGTGAATATGAATTCCTAGTCTCAGTTGTTAGCAAATCAGTTGAATGAATGGAGGATTTGAAGAGGAATCAATAAAATTATGCTAAAAAAAGGTATAAAACCGAACGTTGAAGAACAATAGATGGCTTCAGGTATTAGCTTTCGTAACACAACTAGCTTTCCACACGAATCCTGCAATTATAACCCTCTATGTGTAATTCTTGTAATGATATGCGTATATTTTTTGGTTGTCTAAATATGACATTCAGTGATGTGTCGGGAATTTCTTTATTACAAGAAGAAACAACGACTTCCATTTGCTCAGTACTTGGGAGTACTTAGAAGATAAAATTAGTTGATTGAGTTACGATGAATTTCAGGGCATTTATGCATTGCTTTTAAATCATTTTATTTGTCTATTAATAAATAAAAGTTCTGTAGACATTCATATCAGATATATATATTTTTTTATCATCGGACAAAAATTAATTATTGTGATGATGTAAGCATTTTTGTTGCTAAAATCTACAGACAGATATAGTTTTTTATCATCGGACAAAAATTAATTATTGTGATGATGCAGTCATTTTTGTTGCTAAACTCTACAAAGATAATATTGTAAGCGTTTAACATAATTATATACTTATGGCAAAACATGGCTAAGTAAGTATTTATTACGGGTTAACATTTCTCATGTTAATAGAAATTGCAGGTCGGAATCTAGCAAACAAAATAATAGTTAAATAAATCATCTTTTTTGTTTTCTTTAAAGGAAAAGTTTATTAACCACATATAAAGTGAAAGAAGTAAGCTTTCTCTATTGTGGTAGAAAAAATGTAACTTGTCTTGATATTGGACGAGTGAATTGATAAGACGGCTAAATGTTCAATGTTATGAGATACATCACTGAAATTTCGTCAATTTATTTTGCATCGTATCCCATGCAATATGTGGCGTGAAAAATTATAGGTTACTGCATTTGTATGGGAAAATATGAACCAGTTTTGGGATGGAATACTGCACGAACTTGTGAGTGCAGTATATCCTTCCGACAAAACGAGTTCATATTTTCCCATACAAATGCAGTAACCTTTTTATTATATGCTCATTTTTTTATTCTACCTTAGGTTTAATTATATAAACAAAATACACTACAAGAAACAACGTAAATGAATGAATGCCGTATTCCAAACTAAATACACAAGCGCAGAGTTGTCATTACACAATGACATCATTATTAATGCGCACATAACTCCGCCCAGATAAATTTGAATTCAGTCGCGCGCTCGACATAACTTTCAAAAGAAAATGGCGTGTCTAGTTAAAATTGAAATTTGGAGTCATATTGTGAATGAATGCGCATTGCAACAACTTTTCCATTTGATCTGGAATGAATATATTTTGGTATTTTGCTTCGATTCGACGAAAGTTTGTGATTTTGGACTGGATTCATCTGTGCAAATTATACCTGAAATACATCGGATTGAAGTGGCGCGGGAGAAGTGTGTTTATGACTGCAAATGTGTTTCTGTTTCTGTCATTGAATGTTTGAAATCATAACGTGGGGAGAATATGAAGTCTTTCAATTGCAATTATCAAAAGACGCTATGGAATTTAATGCTTATTTCATTTTGAGTGCAGCAAGGAGGATGCAATTGCACTTATCATCGAAATTACAGCACAATTTCGAAATGTGTAATCCAGATTGAAAACCAATGACATGGCTCATGTAATTCTGATTTGCAGAATTAAGGAAAAAACATTTTGAGGAAATTCAGGATGTAAAACTGTAAGTATATTTTATTTTGCCATTCTTATCACCAGCTAAAGAAGACAGTATATGCCTTGTCACTTGTATGTTATTTGTAATGACCTAATCTTCTGTCTTTTATATAATGTAGCTAGCCTAAATCCGTAACATTGTATCAACGCGGAATGTACCAAAACAGCTGGGTTTTTGCAGTCCACGAAACATGTTTTAGTTCATTCAGAAACAAATTTAAACAACCACAACGTGAAGAGGCTCTTACGCGAGTGTATATGATTTGTTTACAAATCAAAAGTGTTGGCGTCTGCGTCCATTGTTTGTTTACGATAGAAAGTAGTTCCTTTATTCAGGTGAATGCTATATGTGTATTGTCGCGCGCATTCAGTATCGGCGAATAATGAACGATTCTGACAATGTAAAGTTAACGGGGGAAAAATGAGCATATAATAATAAATCTTTTTGCATGACCTATCTTAAATAGAATGTAATTCATCAGAAAATTGCTTGTTAGGATCACTGGATCAAGCTAAAGTACAATATAAATCTAGTAATTACTCTTATATAGAAAGAGCAGACACATCATTTTATCTCAAAGAATGAAATGTGTCAGTTTCATGGTCGACCTTTAACATGTATGTGATTGGGTATTCTAGTCTGCCATTTAGCTATATCAGAATCACCCTTTCTGGAATCGATTCTCAAGAAATCAGAAAATTGGCATTAAAAGCGAAACAGCTGTCTGACATCACTCCTTTCGATGTTATTTTACGCGAATTAATCTGAAGAACTGATACAGTACTTGATTTATATATTTTAAATAGCGTGCAATTAAATGCGAATGACGTGTAAGTTAGAACCAGACCTGTTGTGGCATAATCCTCCGGTAGATCCTAGTATACGTTCTCATTCACATTATGTTTTCAAACAAGCTACGTAAATCTTAATCTGCCCACACATTGTGAGACTTCAGATCAAGGTCTAGTCTGTTCGAGGGCTGGGTGTACATTAAACACAAAACCGAACGAATCTGGCATGCCTCAAGTTAATGCACACCTTGATACCAAACAAGTTAATGCACACCTTGATACCAAACAAGTTCACTCTCGTCACATTTTACTTTAAAAAAAGTAATGTGGCTCTACAAACAACAGCCAGGATATCACCAACAGAACCTTCATTTGAATTTTAGTCAAGAGTCTATCTGTTTTACTGAAATGGAAATGTGACTTCACACGGACTTCAGACGGGCTAATCAAATGTCCTAATTTGAACTTACTTAAGCTGATACGAATGAGCCTGGTTCTACAAACAATACAATACTATAAGAGATTTCTAGTAATGTTTATAATTTTACACCAATCTGACAAATAAAATGTACTTAAAGTAACAAATCTGTAAAAATGCATATCTTTTAAAACATGTGAAAACTATTTCTTTAATACAAATGAGTGGTGAGTGGAGCAAATTTCGTAAAGGTTTATTAGGAATGGACGGTACACAGAGTGTTCACGGTTTAAATTTGATATGTTCACACAGTCAATGAATACTATGCATTCCTGACGAGGCAGAAGTTTACAGCTACATTATCGTGTACCCAATTTTCTCTTCTCCAGAATAAAAAAGAGTAGCCGCCTACTTAATTAAAAAGAAACATAACTATTATATTAATATATGTAGGACTTGTTCTGTAATCCCTAGCCATTGCCATTTTTCCTCTAGAAGTTCTGTCAAAAGCTGGCTAGATCGATAATGTTAACTAAAGGAAGCGACATCGTGAAAATATCTTTACTCATGCGAACATTTTAAGAGGCTCTCTCTCTCTCTCTCTCTCTCTCTCTATATATATATATATATATGTGTGTGTGTGTCATGTGTGTGTGTTTGTGTGTTTGAGTGTGTACCTTACCGTTGTGGAGTTGTGAGTTCAGTAAAACTAATTTAATAGCGTTAAGGATTTTGATTTACGATAATTTATTAATTGAATGCTAAAATGATTCTCTATTGTATTTTCCTTACCATTCACACAGCTGAATATAAATTAAGCTGCTTTTGAAATTAACAAGCATCTATAATAGGTACAAGAAAAGAGAAAGAAAATTGCAAATCAATAATTATCCCCAAAAAGCAAATCAATAATTATCCCTAAAACACCATCGGAATATAACGAGGAAAGAATAGGTAAATTATTCTTAACTTTGTACAGAAGTGTTCAGTGGACCGGTTATAAATGTGTCGTATATACGAGCTACTTCTTGTCTCAGGCAAATTTTGATTGACTCAAACCTTACTTAATGAAGATATACAAGGAAACTGATGTGTGGATATTTCCAGACAGAAATGTAACTTTTCAGTGGAATAAGATGTCGAAAGTTGATTCGAGCGAATTGTCAATACAAAATTGCCTTTGCATCTACCTTTGTTCTTAATTCGATGAAAGAATGTTTAGCTGAGTCGCGTATGTGAAAAAAAAAACCGGAAAGCAGCGGATGAGGGTAACGTTGTCGGAACCAATCGTAAAATCGTGCAATTATTACGTTGTGGAACGAGTATTTTCCTTTGATATAACGCAGAAAACTAAACGAAGGCATGATGAATGGACAAACATGTATCTCTGATGTAAAATAAGTCATAGATTATGGGCGTGTAAGTAGTAAGGTGGGACGGTCTAGGAACTACGGGAGTTCCATGTTAAAAAGGTAATATCCACTCTGGGGACTACATAAATTTAACATGGGAAGCAATATCCATTCTGGGGACTATATAAATTTAACATGGGAAAAAAAAGACATCCACTCTGGGGACAAGGGAATTTAACATTGGAGAAAGGAAATATCCATTCTAGGGACAAAGGTATTTGAACAATGGAAAACAAAATATCCATTCTAGGGACAAAGGCAATTGAACATGGGATTTTTTTTGTTTTTTTTTTAAAATTAAAAAAATAAAAAATAAAAATAAAAATAAAAAAAAAATGGGGTAGGCAATGGAAAGTCAATCTCTTTTCGAGAAATGTGGGTGGCCCTGAAAAGGGCCTTTGGATTTCTTCTTCTTCTTCTTCTTCTAACTCCTCCACTTCTTCCACCAAGTCCTCACTTTTTCCATTATTCCTTTCTTCTTCTTCTTCTTCTTCTTCTTCTTCTTCTTCTTCTTCTTCTTCTTCTTTTCCTCCTCTGTTATCCAGTCAGGATGGCCCATCTCTCTAAATTTCTGTTGGATCTTCATCCAGTTGTTATTCAATCTTTCAAACTCTAATTTCTTCTTCTTATTCTCTTCTTCCTTTCTCTCTTTGCTCCATTTTTCTTTTATCTTCATCACTTCTACTTTCATTACCTCTCTAATTAGTTCTTCTGCTTTTATCAACTGGTTACAACCCCACTTTACGTACCACCAGTCAGTCCAATGAAAGCTATTTTCTAGGAAGCTCCTGACTTCTGTGATATGATCCAAGGCTTCCTTTAAAGTACCTACTCTCACGTAAGGTGGGTCAATGAATCCTCTGATTCTTTCTACTTCTTCCTCAATCATTCCCCCTATTTGATCTTTTGCTATTCCAAGATTCTTCACATTGTTCAGGCTACCTTCAAATCTTCCTTCCTTATTCAATCTTTCTACTACATAAGTTCCATCCATGATCCAAAAATAGCTATGTCTCAAATCGTTAAATAATTTTGTCACCTCCATCTTCTTTGTTTATTCCTTAGAATGGTTTGAACGACGAATACTGTGGGTTCTTATAGTGAAAGCGCGGACGTGATGGAAAACATCCCCCTAAGACATAAAATTGATATTACCTAGATCATGACCAAACAACACGCGGACGTGAAGGAAAACATCCCCCTACTTACTCATTTCATATAATATACTATCCACATAAGTGAAGCAACATTTAACAAACCCCAAATCTACTATTACACACGCAAATCATTAAAACAAAATCCATAATTTACTATCCACACAATCGTACGTGAGCGTTTACAAAACCCAAACTATAGTCTCCACATACGATAAGAAACAATAAACAAACCCATAATCTACTATTCACACAAAGGTACGTGAGCGGTTACAAACACAAACACACAAACACATACCCTCACACTAGGAAAAAAAAGAGTCAGTGTTTATATTCACACTACTCTACCTACACACATTGGCAAATCGATTGTTATTTCTTTTCTAGAGTATTGGGTAGCCCTGAAAAGGGCTGTTTGTTTTTAACTCCAGATGCACCTATCTAATGCTGGCACCTTCCTGGCCTAGCACCACGCACACATCTTCTTCCCCAGTCTCCTTTTACCTTTTTTTCTTGGGAGTGCAGAGGCGGGATAAGTGGCTTCAGAATCCAATTTTCTGTTTCTGGGATTCTGAAATTTCTTCTCTCCTTTTCCTCCAATTCTTTTTTTCTTCTTTCCTCCCCCTCTCTCATCCTTCTCTCTTCGACAATGGCCTCCGCGGCCAATTCATTCAACAGGCGCCTGGCATATTCCAGGTGCATCTGGAGTTCTAGCAGTTTCACAATTCTGGTGTTCATTCTCTTGATCAATCAACAAGGGTAGCTAGACTGTCCAGCGAAATTCAATTTATAGTGAAAGCGCGGACGTGAAGGAAAACATCCCCTAAAACAAAATTGATCATACCTAGATCATAACCAAACAACGCGCGGACCTAAAAGAAACACTCACTCACTTTTTTATGATACCCGTTACTATTCTAAAAAAAGTTTCATTAATCACTTCAATATACTATTCACATAGGCAAAGCAATCACACCCCAAATCTACTCTCCTCACACCTCAAACACCAAAAAAAACATGATCTTAATCTACTATCCACACCAACGTACGTGAGCACTTACAAACACATACACTCACACTATAAAAAAGAGTCAGTGTTTATATTCTCACTACTCTACCTACACACATTGGCAAATCGATTGTTATTTCTTTTCTAGAGTATTGGGTAGCCCTGAAAAGGGCTGTTTTTTTGTTTGCTATGGCAATCTTTTAGTTTCTAAGAATGCGACGTCCTCTGAGGATAGACTTTCTGACGATAGGTCTGCTTCTTCGGAAAGAGAAGAAGAACTCTTTGGTGTCGATACGACAATCGACAAAGCCTCTGTCAGGTTCAGGTTCCTGCTGCTGATGCTGCTGCTGTTGTTGTTGCTGTTGTTGCTGCTGTCTCTGAAGTCTGTACTTCTCTGTCCATTCTTCTTTCTCCCTGTCCACTTCTTCTCTGAAGAGCTCTTCTATCAGGTCTTCAGTGACTTTTAGCATTCTAACATTCTCTATCTCTTCTGGCTTCGGTATCAGACTATGTCTGACCCTATGCAAATTCACGTAGGCTTCGTTTAGCTTAGCTAGTTTGGAGCACATCTTCGTAGAAGGACGAGTCGACAATGGATGGTTTGACTGGAAACTGCCCCGGTTCTTAAAGTCAAAGCGCGGACGTGAAGGAAAACATCCCTCTACGGTTTTCGAGCCGCAACGTTCAATGAGTGTCATGAGAGGGATAGTAAGAAGTCAAAGAGCATAAATCAACATTCTTATAGCCAAACAAACCACAAAGGCATTTCTTTTTCAAAACACAACATTTTTTATTCAAAATCACTTAACACTAACCAACAACTCTAACATTTTTTAACAATAATCCAACACTATAACATCAAACATTTTCTTTTCAAATCACAAACATTTTTTTTTCAATTCAAACTCTACTTTAAACAGGGTTGACAACGTTGTGAATGAAATTGTGATTTCCACTGTTGGAAGTCATTAGGCCATTGATGGACACTACGTTTCCTAGCTTGAGACAAAAGATAAGCATAATGGTCAAAAAACCATCGATCTACTTTCATATCGTTTCTTGAAGAAGAACGAGGATCAAAATGAGTCACTAAATGTTCTAAGGAATAGCCCAGGCTGCGATGATGCAGAAAATACACACAGTACTGTCCGCACACCAAGGAATCTGTGCCTTGTAATTTCACATTATTGAATCGGGTGGTCTGAGCATTTCTTCTCATAAAGTCAATGATATCGTCTTCCAAAGGAGGCAATCCGTACGAATCAAAATATTCCACACATCCTTCTTGAGGAAAGTAGACGGCTACCCAGTGGGTTCCTGGGAGATGACTGTCGTCCGTGTTGATCACATAAGCTTGATGGTCTTGAGGTTTGCGATGAGGGAGTTCATCTTTAGCACAGACGACAGGATTCCAAGAAGCCGTATACGAACTGTGGTTCAAAAGGTAATAAAGTTCCCATGTATCCATGTTTTTTTCCTCTTCACAGGTAATAATAAGTCATCAATTCGATCCTGACTTTTTGCTTGAAAATGTCTGACAAATAACCGTTTCTTCGTTTCGTCTCATCACTCGGATTCAGGAGAGCTTCGATACGATGGATCTCTTGAGTGGTTAATGGTGGACAAGAATGTTCACGCAAGTCTTTATACCACTGATGCAACACGACTTCGTCCGAGATGAGACTCCAAGCTTCGTCCAGATACTCGTCCAATTTTTCTTTTTGACTCAGCATCAGGCATTTATCGTGTTGAATTTGACTGGGATGATCGTTTTGACATGCATAGCAATCTTTTTTGATGAATTCCGTCATTTTTTCGACCAAGTGTTTGCCAAAACAGGAGACTAAATGAGCTTCTTGTTCTGGCCATCTTGACTTCATCATTATAACTTCTTCTTTTTCCACGGTCTCATCACATTCCATCTCCAAAGTTTCTCCACTAGGTAAAGAGGGATAACAGTCTTCCATGACTTCTAATAGTCTAGAATGACTTCTCTCAAACTGTTGATTTCTATCGTATTATCAAATTCTGCATACAGGATGACGTTCACCGTTTCATCAGGGACTCGGTTTCCAAACTGAATTTCCACACGAATCTGGCCTGACTTTATAGGGTGGAAATGTCCCTCGTCGCTGCCTTGGTCTGGAGTGAAATCGAAAGCCCACAAAGCGTAGCCTCCTGCATAATCCTCGTACGTAATGCCGTGACTGGTATTGGTTCCTAACTATCCGGTGGCTTCGTAGAGGGACAAGTACGATCTCAAATAATTCTTCTTGTCAAAGTTAGGCTCGAAAGGTCTGGTATACAAGGTCTTGCCATCGCAACTGACTTCGATCTTGGACACGCCAAAGTGTCGAAAGTAGAAAGGATTTTCAGCGAAGACTCCGTTGAAGGCTGAATTCAAGACCATACCAAGGATTAAACGTTTGGGTAGCTGTCCTTGGAACAGATGATCTTCGATCATGGATCGCTGTTTCCTTGGAATGGTGAAGGTTTTCACTTCTACGCGTCGGATCGGATACTTGGCGGTCGTTCTGCTCAACGTCTGACTGATGTCGTTTCCCACTTTATGTAACACTTCCAGGCGTCGTAAGTAGAGCCTGGCTTCCTCGATGACAGTTTTGCAAGCAGTATTACCTATCAAATGGAAAGCGGCACTGCTACGATTCAGTCTCAGGCGAACATCCACCCCGTTCATCAAATATTTCTCTTGCAATCACATGTCCAAATGCAAACGATCCATCAGTTCTAAACTATCTCCACTTTTGATTCTGTCTTTTCATTCTACAAATCCCGTATTGTGTTCTTTGGTTGTATTAATTTCGAATTCTTCAAACTGGCCTGCATCGTCACCTTCCCATACCACACAGGCATTGAGATGAGTGTTCTTGGCGTCTGTTCCGTACGTCAAGAGATTTTCCAGGTACGCTCGATAAGGGTAAGTATCCATGCTGCTACTGACTAGTTTGTTATTCAAGTGCAAGTCCACTCCACTGAACAAGGAATGCATGAAATTGTTGACTGGAGCTATTACCTCATCACCATCTAAGGACATTTTATCCTCATCGACAACTTTGACTTTCAGATACAAGTAACTGCTATTCAGATCGATGTAATCTTCGGACTGTCCTTTGATTTCAAACTCAATGGGAGCTGAGGCTGTCAAAGAGGAGACGGGGTGAAATTCCACCCACTGGGATTCTTGCATGGTCATCATGGTGGAGGGCATGGCAAACAGATCCAGTTCCGACTTGGAACAAGCGCAAGATTCCCTTGCATCATTTTGCTCTTTCTCAATAATCGAAAACGTCTAAGTCTCGAACGGTTCTTCTTTTCTTTGTCTTTCTAGCTTTAGACGTGTGAAGTCTGGTGAAAGGGTGTTTTCTTCGTCGTCTCTTTCTGCCTTGTCCTTGCTGAATGCCTGACTCGGTAGCGTGCAGGGCATTTATAGGTGTTTCTCGTCGGCCCAAAAGGTCTCTAACCGTTTGCAGCAAGACATTTTTGCCTGCCCTCATGAAGGCTTCTTTAGGATTTTGTTTGTCGATGATGACATTTTGGAGAAATTCTTTGCCTTGTGTCAGTGCCGCATCTTTCAAGGCGTGCAATCCGCGTGTCACCATCGGTTTCAACACCGGGGCCACCGAACGAAAGGCCGATTTTAACATATCTCCTAAACCGTGTCCTCGCTGTCGAGCAACCCCTCGGTACACTGGATATATGACTTACGAATCGTGAGAGAACCGTTTTCGAAAATGGAGTTTCACCGTGACTTTTCCTTTGGTGAATGGAATATTTTGTCCCAGATCTCCTTTTATAGCAATGTTGACCGTGTCCAAATACGACTTACTGACAGGCAAATAGTGAGGATGTACAAATTCGCGGTGAACGTGGTAAGTGTTTCCACCTTCCTCGTCAGCGGCCGTGGCAGAATCCACTTTGAAAGGAATGACACGCAGTAACGGCACAGAGGTGTGTCCCACCACGTTGTACTCCACCACATCGGAATACACAAACATCAAATTCAGTCCTTGGTTCAGTTCTACCGGGGCACGAAATGACTTGCTAAAAGACTCGTTGTCGTAAACGATTGGTAATTCGTTTTTCTTGAGCATGGCCTTTCTCATGTCCATGTCTCTACCCAACATGTCAAACAATTCAGGGCAAAATAAAATGGACAGGATTTTACTCCCGTCAAATTTCATCAAGAAGCGACGAGCTGCTTTGTGATATTCCATGGTGACACTTTTTTTGACACTTTCCAAATCTTTCAGAAACACGACATTAAACCTGGAGGCTATGGTGCTGACCAAATGTTGACCACTAAAATAATAGCCTGGAGGAATGAACAAGTGATAGGTGGTGTACTTTTGATTTTTTGTGCTAGGGGTTTTCTTGTCATATTTGCCATAGGTATCCAGGTAGTTTTGCAATGCAGGTAACCGATGCAACTGCTCAATAAAATGGTCCACAATTGTTTGTCTCCTTGTTGCAAACTCAAATTGGCAATGGCTGCCCCGATGACACAATACACCACGAGGATTTGGCAGAAAAAGACGATCTGCGTTTTAGGCACACGTTCTCCGCACCACACCCACAAGGGTTGTTTTTGCAAATCTTGTAGAGAAGAACTGGGTGAAAGATTGGTAGCCGTAGTAGCTGCGTCTGTGTGAAAGGGCATGATGTTCACTTCTTTTTATAGTCGATGACTTGCGAAGCGTCGATCCAAGAATCAAAACTGGGTGGATATCCTTTCCAACGTACTTTGACTTCTTTGACACGTCGTTTGCCTACTTTACGGGTTCTGCGTTCGAGACTGCTTTCGTACACGTCGTCTTCTTTTTTTGTGACACGTTGTAACTCGGGCAAATAAAACGTTCCTTTGAGCACTTCTCCGTTCATGTCTTCCAATTTATAGACGGCAGGATGACGGCGATGCACTCGTCCAGTGGCACGAAACAATTCGGTCGTCCAGTTAGGTAAGTAACCTTTGTCGAAAGTGCGTTTGGTTTTGCCAATGCGCACCCAATCTCCTACGGTCAACTCTCCACTTTTCTTGGGGACAGCCCTCGTCGGAGACGTACCAAACAGGCGCTCAAACACCAACACTTCGTTGTCGGGAGTCACTTCTTGCGGGGCACATCCGATGCTTCGATGGTAAGATTGGTTGTACGCTTGCACCAGGTGCGGTAAGATGTCGATGTACTTCAGAGTGTGGTGATGCGTAAAATATTTCCACATGCGTTCTTTCAAAGTGCGTTGAAAACGTTCCACGATGCTGGCCTTGGTTTCGGGATTATCGGTGGTAAAAAAATGAATGTCACGTTTCTTTAATTCTTTTTGGAAAGCTTGGTTCAGAAATTCGGTACCTTTGTCCGTTTGCCATCGAAGAGGGTGACGACCGCTTTGTTTCAACACTCGTTGCAGGGCTCGCACTAACTCGCTGCTGGATTTGGAAGTCAAGGGCACGAACCAGGCAAATTTGGAAAAGACGTCGATGACACAAAACAAATATTTGTAGCCACGATTGTAGCTGGCCAAATGAGAGACATCGGCTAAATCGGCTTGCCATTGATGATCGATGCCTTCCACTCGGGTGCGACTTCTGGCAAACTTGCATCGAATGGGTTTGTGTAAAGTGTAGGTAGCTTGTTCTTGTAACCATCGTTGCACTTGAGGTAAACGGAGACTTTTCAGTCGCATTTTGGCAGCACGATACAATTTTTGAACTCCTGCGTAACCTGCAGGATGCGAGGGATCGTAGTAAATGCTGGCTAAGACTTTTTCCATTTTTTTGTCTTTGTATGTTAATAAGACACTCACTCTTGAGGATGCTACTCTTTTTCTCTTGGGGTACTTTCTTGGATTGCAATACTTTGCGTGTGCGACCGGCAATAGGTGTTGAAGAGGAGGATGTCTGAGCGGGGGATATCGCTTCTTGTTTCACTTCTGTCTTCACGTCTGTCTTCACTTTCTTTTTCTCTTGTGATGAAGATGGGGTGGCCATCATCTTTTTAATCCATCCAATTCTGGAGGTAGGTGGTGTTGTTAACTTGCCTAGTTTTTCTGGTGGAGTTTGAAACCCTTCTTCTTCTTCACGTTTTTCTGTCTTGGTCACTGGTAGTGGTGGTACTGGTACTGGTGATGGTGCTGGACTTTTCATCAAGGTCTTAAAATCTTTCAGAGTGGGTAGAGCTGTTTCGTCTAAAGCTTTCTGGTGAAAGAGTTGCAGTCGTTGCAAAAGTTGACCGTACTTTTGCGATTTTTCTGTTTCGGACAAATCTTGGCGATCCATCAAGGACTGCAATTCGTGTTGTAACTGGTATAACGGTACCAATTGCGCAAGTCCAGGTGGGCGGAGCTTAAGGTGTATGGAACATTGTATTCAGAATTAAAGAACAACACTAGCTGTGATTGGTGCATTATGTAAGAGTTGTACTTTCTGTTTGGCTTAAAAAAATGTTGAGCCTCTTGGCAACATGTGAGTTTGTGTTAATTTCTATCTAGATCATATTTTGTATTTTTTATGATTTTTTAAAAATATGGTACACATGGCTGAAAATGTGCTTGTTGTGACTAGATAACTCTTACCCCTGTCTAGTTCCAGTAGAGTTATCTCTCTTAAATGCAATGGAGTACCTGGTTATGTCATTGTCAAATTGACAATCTAGCATTGTTCTATATGACAGTGTGTGACATGCATGCCCAAGTAGGACAGAAAGTATATTTATTTCACAAAACATTAGCATTGAGGTATATGGAAAAACAATTGGTACCGTGATACCTAAAGGAAAGAATAGCCTCACAGTGTATCCATAGAAACGCATACATGTGGGCGGCATTTATGAACTATACTAGTTTGATGTAGGAAAACAAATGTGTACTGAACAGTTTTGGTCAAATATTGAAAGTTCTTTAAGAATAAAATGTATGAAATCTTCAGAAAATAGCACAAGTTGGCTTTGGATGGGGACTTTTGATAACTATAGCTATGATAGATATAGGCTTGTGTTACCTGATGCCTTTATGTATGTGCTGTTACCTCCTAGATTGGAATGCATGCAACAAAATAAGTTATGTAAACATAATATAATTGATTTTGGCCAAATATTGGCTATTTTACCTGCAAAAGATGAAAAATCATGTGTACAAAAACAGCTATCTTGTTCTTGTAAGGCATGCCATAAACCAGGATAGAGAACACTCTAAGTACACTTGTAGATAGATCACTTGTACCATGTGGGATGTTCTGGCATGAGTAATTTTTAGGTAATTTATTAAGGATATGGTATTTCTTCCCACTTTGATTTGAATTGTCCTGCTCTAATTGTCCTTTTTTTTTACACTTCCTGCTTTGAAATTGTTCATGTAGTTAGTTCAGTTCTCTTGCATTCCCTTTTGTTGAAGTAGCAGTGAATACCAACAAACAAGAACAGTTTCCTTAAGTCAGCATTTCCCATTGGCACTTGTATAAGCCCAATTATAATCTACTATTGACTTTCAATTAATCCTATTTCTTTGTGTCAAGCTGCTCTTGTGGAATTTCCATGTTTGGTCCAACATTACAGAATGATAACCATTTTAGTCACACAGTGCGTATTCATTCCATTCAAATCCACACTGTTCTTGAAACTTTGCATCTCATCGCAAGAATCCAAATTGGCATAAGATGATATCTGCATGGTTATGGAAGGCTGCACTCTACATGCTGGCATTGTAGAAAATATGAACTATGTGATATGAAAGAGCTGCGTCATCTTAGAAATTAAAATTACATGACTCTTGAGGTCTCCACTAAATATAGGAGTCTAAATGTTAGGTTCTCACTTTATCAGTAATGTGTTTTGAGATAATTTAATTGCAATGAAGTTAATACAGGTTGTTGATGAACTCATCTATATTACATGGATACTGTATAAGAGGTTACCACACCTTATGTATATCATTCAGTTATCTCCCTTACACCAGTCATAACATTTTAAGGAAATAAAATCTCACATTTTCAGTAACTGGTTATGAAAATAAAGAGAAGATTTGTGAAGTATTATATTAGCCCTCTATCTTGATGCAAATGTAAGTAGAAGCAATTTAATAATTTCTCACAGTAAAGTTTAAGAGTTTGAAAACTGATAAGGTATCTTCTGTTTGGATCTGAGATTAGTTTCTCTCTATCTTATGCCAATTATTATTAAATTCTTATGTAGAAGAAATATACTTTATATGTATCTATATTATCTAAATTATTCACCCTTTCATATTAGATGGAAATGAACACAACTTCACTTGAAATTTGGGTACCTGTAAGGGATGTTATAGCACAGTTGCCATTGGGCTGTCCTTGGACCTGTTGGGCCCTGCCCCATATATTTGTCCAAGGTAAGGTCATCAAACTTTCACTTCTCATTTTCAGCATTGCTGATTTTGCCTCCTTTAATTCCTTTATCATAAGCTACCTCTCCCTTTTAGATAAACACTTTCCTCCTGTTTTTAAGTCCATTTGATGTGCTATACTTAGTGTTTATATTTGGCATTTTTCTGTATTTTATTCCCCTAAGTTCACCCCCCAATCCAACATAACCACTTAGAGGCTGTGATTTACTATATTTGGTGACTGATTGGCTTATTGAAACAATTTTGTTCACATTACAAAGGAGGAAAGCTTACTATTTGTGTTACAAAGAGGATGGGTAGGTGGACCTTTGTGTGAGGACTGGTGGTTAGTGACTTCTTGTATCTGCAGATAGTGTAATGTGGTCAAAGCTTATACTTTATAATAAGATTGGGTCATGTCCACCTGTCTCTGATGTTAAGTTCTGCACCTACCAAACAAATATAAATTCCTTTCTTTTAGGTGAATTGTACATTTTGAAATAGGACAGGTACATACTATTTGGTACATTGACCTTTGACCTAGTTATTACATAATATGACATAATGTGATTTATCCCATATCACCTATGTGAAGTTCAATAAGTGCTGATAGGAATAAGATACAAGTCATAGTTGAAAGAATTCATTTTATTTCAAAAGATGATTTTGATGGTGAAGCAAAAGTATGAAAACAATAGTTCAAACAGCTCAATGACATTTCTATACACATTCATATAAGACATAGGTTAGTACCTCATCAAATTGTTTTTCACAAGTGAGACTAAGTATATTTGTTACTTATACAGTCCCGAACTATTTCACAGATTATTGGAAAAATTAAGGTTTGCTATAGGTATAACGGTACCAATTGCGCAAGTCCAGGTGGGCGGAGCTTAAGGTGTACGGAACATTGTATTCAGAATTAAAGAACAACACTAGCTGTGATTGGTGCATTATGTAAGAGTTGTACTTTCTGTTTGGCTTAAAAAAAATGTTGAGCCTCTTGGCAACATGTGAGTTTGTGTTAATTTCTATCTAGATCATATTTTGTATTTTTTATGATTTTTTAAAAATATGGTACACATGGCTGAAAATGTGCTTGTTGTGACTAGATAACTCTTACCCCTGTCTAGTTCCAGTAGAGTTATCTCTCTTAAATGCAATGGAGTACCTGGTTATGTCATTGTCAAATTGACAATCTAGCATTGTTCTATATGACAGTGTGTGACATGCATGCCCAAGTAGGACAGAAAGTATATTTATTTCACAAAACATTAGCATTGAGGTATATGGAAAAAACAATTGGTACCGTGATACCAACTGGGACATCTCGCTCAAATGGGGATTGGGAGGTAAATGCGGGGTGCGTTGTTCTTGCCAACGATGGTATTCCATCCATCGTTTGTAAGGCACTAAAGCTAGTTTTCGTCCTTCCATGGGGTTGTCAGGGGTCGATTCTGAGATCTTGGGACTTCCGAGGGCCTTTTTATCTTGCTCCCACCAGTCCTCCCAACATGTTCCCAAGACTCCTTTCAGTAAGGGACCTAACAAGAGGGGTAAAATGCCTCCACGTTGGACCAACATCTTCTTCTTTTGACGAATGGGAATTTTCTTTGAACCATTTGGCGAAGAACGTGACGATGTTTGCCTAAGCATTGTTTCTGGTGTTTGGACAAAGGGATAGTGCCTTTCAAGACGTTCAAACAGCATTCGCACACGGTATCGATGACCTTTTTGGAGGCTGATTGAATGAGTTTTTTTCGTAGAGGTGGAGAAGCTTTGGACAGGACAGATAACATGTCCCCATGTTTGACTAAACGAGGAGGCAGTTCTTTTCTTTTCTTTCCTTGGGGTTGTTTAGAAGAGGGATGTTTTCTGGAGGGTGACATCTTTGAGTCTTCAACACCAAAAACACTGATACCCCGACTTGATTACAGGCCTTTTTCATACTGGAACGCGTCACCACTGATTGTCTTTACGTCGTATCAACTTGAGGACAGGCATGACACGTCGTGCAGGGGTACGCAACGGACTAAATCGAGCCAGTTCTTGCTTGGACAAATCCAGTAAACTTTATAACATGCCCGATCTTTCTTGGACTTTGATTTTGGGAGAAGGTACTTTGTGATCAGCAGCCACTGCCACTAAATTGGAGGGTCCTGCCACTGGGGAAGTAATTTTTGGAGTCATCAATGGAGAAGTTCTTGGTGTGATCAACGTCTCCAAGTACTCTTCAGTTCTTGGTGTCATCAACGGAGAAGTGGATGAAATTGAGGCTGCCGGAGACGCGGTCACCGCCGTGGCAGGTCGTGGTTTGCGAGTGTAAGGTTGCGTCCTTGCCGAAGAAGTGCCTCCCTTGCGACTAGTTTTCTTCTGTGGACTTTTCTTTTTCTGGGGACTTTTTCTCTGTTTTTTTTTCTGGGGGCTTCTTTTCTTTTTTCGGGGTGGTATCTGGTAAGAGGAGGGTCCCGCCACTGGAGAAGTTCTCCTTGGGGACCTGGTCTTTTTCTTCTTCTTCTTGAAGCTTCGTTTGACTTTTTTCTTGGGGAGAAGTTTGGGGGTATTAGGATCCTATCTTAAGAGAGAGCGAATGATGACCCCTCCTGGAGTACCGCTCCCTCCAGGTTTCAAAATGATTTGTTTTTTGGTTTGAGTGTCGATGCGGGGATCGGCCAGTTGGATCAAAGCGACTTTGTTTCGATCAAAAAAGCGTTTGGTTTGATGAGGAATATGAATGATTCCTTGGAGTAATTGACGTGCCGTCACCGTGAACCATCGTAAAACTTCTTTGACACTAGCTTCTAAGACACGAGCTCGTATTTGTTGATTTTTTTCTCGACTGATGCCATACAAGGCACGAATCAATTTGACGGGGAGATGCGACTGAAGGGACGTCATGTTCAAACTGTGTGAGACAGACGAAAAGGGTCTGAGGTTTTTATAGATTTTTTTGTGGAGTGAAATTAAGTCGAGGACGGAGACGTGTACAGGACAGGCCCTCCGTCTTGGCACCAGTGGTGAAACAAGTGGGTACGAAATCGCAAATCCTCGGGGGTCGTAGGTTTCAAATCGACGAGTAAATAGACGTGTGGAGTTTGAGTGGCATCGTCGTACGCCTGAGTCAGCCAAGGCGTTCCTAACTGTTTGACTAAGACTTGCACTTGCGATTTATCTCGAGGGCTTTTAAACAAGACCACGTAATGCGCATTGAGACTGATGGTGCGATGGGCTTTACTTTGTTGAAACAAATTTTGGGTGATGTAAATGACACTGGCATTACGGTGATGCCCTTTGCGCGTGAACCACAGTTTAATTTCTTCTTCGTCTTCTCCTAACATGTCGTCGAAAATGACCAAATGGGTTTGACGGGAGTCCGAGACGATGCCGTCGTCTTCTTTAGGAATGCCTTCCACAAACAAGATGGAATCGCCTTGACTTTCTCGCAAGAGGCTGTACGCCAATTGCCACTCTTTGCAACACCACACGATCCGCTGAGGTGGCCGATCGATCAAATGATGTTTATGTTCGATCAAACGTTTGACGAATTCGGTTTTGCCTGAACCGCTAGGTCCAGCAATGAGCATGTTAAAGGGATGGCGAAGATACAAAGCCTCCCAACTGGCACGATCTAAGTGTTCGTCGATGACTTTGACAGTGGAGGAAGAGGGAGCAGAGACAGCAGAGGTAGCCATACTGTCAGGAGGAATGTCACTTGTGACACGAGAACAAACAAGACAAGAGTTTATATACTTTTTTTCAGAACACGTTTATTGAATGTTTTAAACATGAATACGAAAGACAAAAATATCTAATATTCAAAGGCTTAAGTACAAGGATAAAAGGCACATGATAACCATTAACGTGGAATAAACACAAGTTTCTGTACAACATGTTTTGGGTAATGTTCTGACCAGTTCTATAGGGGATAAGGTCACACAAGTGTCCTCCCGAAAGGGTCTTTCAGGCCTGTCCACGACAGTCCGTCCTGGGTGACGGGTTCTTCTGGCACCGTCACTAACACAGGTTGAAAAGTAACTTTTTTCCTTGAACAACTCTCGTGCATACTAGGCCACTTCTTGGGTCCAAGCCTCAAAATCCCATTCTTTCCAGGCACGGACATCTGTCCAATGGGGGTGTAAGTCACAAGCTACACACACATCGTCATACACGTCTTCGGTAGCTAAAAGTTGACGAATCTTTTTTTCCCGTAGAGGTCGAGAAGTATCCAGATGAAAACGCAAGGCTTTGAGCAAAAGGAGTTTTTCGTGACCATTTAAGGCCATGGGGGTATGGTAAGTACTGATCGTAAAGAGTCCACAAAGAATCGGCCGGTAAACGAAATCCCAGAAAACAAGTCATTAAGACACACACCACTTGTCGACCCAAATTGAATGGATACAGTTCTTGTAATAATCGATGGTAATGATCCACGGTTTGAATATGGTCATTGAGTTCCTTCCACGGAATCTGTTGGATTACATGCGATAAAAGTCGCGGCATGGCAGCCTATTTGTATAGTCTCTTTGTTTAGGAAACAATACACGTACTTTCTGGCCAGAGATCTTCGTTTTCCAGTGGGGAATTTAAATGTTGCATACTGTAACCGAAACGTCAGACTTCGTTTAGAAGTTTCCTCTTCCGCTAAGTACATTCCACGTAAAATATGTCGGTAATCCTTTACCTTGTCTTCCTCAATGTGTTGTACTAGGTGAATCTCGAAGTAACCTAAATGATCAACACGTGGATCATCGGGGGCTTGGAAGTATTGAACAAGGTCTGACCACTGAAACAATTTTTGACGAATCAGTTCTCTTATACCATTCAGGTACCAGTGGTTAACGATCTGGTGACGTAACGGATGCAACTGTTCTTTACGTTTGACTTGCATTTTGACCAGCTCTCGGTAAATGCGTTCTCTCAACTCCACAGGCAAAGCACGAATGTTCTCTTGTAAAGTATCCATGAATAGGTCATAATAAATCCTCTTTTGTCTGACACAAGAAATGTACCTTTTGCACAGACATGGTTTTACTTCAGTGTCGAATTTAAATCGTTTAGTTACTAATTTACACATTACAATTCGTTCAGAAGTTTCCTCTTTCACTAAGTTGACGTTGTGTACGAGATGTTGGTAATTCGTTAACTCTTCCTCTGGAATTCGATGCAGTAAGTTTACAATGTAGTAGATAGAATCATCCATAGCAAACCAATCCTTTTTAAAACTAGGGGATCGTTGATCAATGTCTGTCCAATGGAACACTTTCAACTGAATCAGTCCTTGTATAGCATTCAGGTACCAGTGGTTCAAACACCGGTGACGTAACGGATGCAACTGTTCTTTACGTTTGACTTGTATTTTCACCAGCTCTCGGTAAATGCGTTCTCTCAACTCCACAGGCAAAGCACGAATGTTCTCCTGTAAAGTATCCATGAATAGGTCAGTCCGAACAATTCACAATCTTCTCCTAGAGCAAAAGTAATCCACATAGTGAGTAATTTCTGACCATTGCCATTCAGGGTAACGAATGTCACTGAACTCTTTTGATGTAAACGATCTAGAGTAATACAATAGGACGAATGCACACTTGACCGAAAGAAATCTAACACACTGGTTGACTTTTTTCACTTTCCTCTTGTGAATTTCTCGGCACAAAAGTTCTACAGTGACCCATTGAGATTTCACTCTGCAAGTCCCTGCCAAACTTCCTTGTAAATCTTCTCTTGCAGTTCTTTAGGTAATGATTCAATATCGTTTTTGAAATGAAGTTTAAATACTGGTCTCGGAGATGTCCAACATTTGACTCCTAGCCAAACTGGTTTCTTCTTCGTCAACGACATGGTAAGTTACTTTAATGTCTCGGTCCCACTAAGGGTAAGTAATGACAATTCGGTGACCATCGAGCATGTTCTACGTAGGCCGAATCTTGCGGTTCCCAGTGGTGAAGTGACACACCGCTTGACTTTATCCCCTTCGCCCAAGTAGAAAAATCCGGCTCTGGTTAATTCTTCGGGGGTCGGTCCTCCCAGATACTTAGGCCATTTTCCTTTGAACGATTGAAGACGATTTTCAAAGTCGCAGTATTCCGACAAACGCACAGGAAACGAATATTCGTCTTTCACAGGTTCGTTTCAATGAGGGTTGGGTGACATGGACAGGAGTTTGCTCAGAGCTGGATGACATCCGTAGGTGGGTAGACGTGAAGGTGAACATTCCCCTTTAAAACGAAACCCAGTAAAATGTCCAAGAGGACGAGCGGCATCGCTTTCGCATCCCTCAGGTTTGACACGCACAGCATTCCCTTCCATGATAGGGGTAGTGAGAACAAAGTTCCCATGATGCTTTACGGCATCGGTAAGGTCACAGCGGACAGCATCGTACCCATCGCAAGGCTCACAATTGCATTCCACTTCCGAAGCCCCACACTTGAATTGTGCCTTTCTAAACTTGTTTTGTGTTTCTCTGAAAGTATTCATCTTGTTCGCTTGGTCTTGGTAGTCACAATGAACTATCGATCTTGCCTAGGGTTCCTTTTTATATACAGACCAATACCGACGTGTCCATACGGTAAGGTGAAATGATTGGGACTTCGCACTCGCTTCTGGTAGACGATTTGATAGACTTTTTCCAAGGGTCGACTGACGATGTGATGAGTGGGTAAACGTACAATCTTGTTCGGTTGATAGGTGGTCACTTTAAAGTTTCCATCCTCTCCCGATTGCAAGGCTTCTTTCAGTACCCCAAAGTAGACCACTCGACTGGTACGATAATTCAGAGTCAATCCTTTCACTTTGCACTGCGTGTGCACTTCTCCTTGTTTGTCTCGGTATTCGTAACCGTAATTTTTAGGACCGCCGCTGGCGAAACTTAGAATCTTGTCGTCGGGATGCTCGTCTGTCTAGGCTCCTAAACGGTCTCCTTCGATGTCAGGGTGCTGTTGACTCGGGTGATGGATGTAAATGCAACTGTCTGTGTCAAAGCACAGGACACGTTCCCCTAATAGTTCTAAAGCTTCGTACAATTTTAAGCGAGCATGAGCTGTCACGTAAGCCGCAATGATGACATTTCCAAAAGGGTCGTCTTGTACAAAGTCCAGATCTTCTTCGTAATTGACCAAGATCAAATCCTCGCGAACGACGTCCACGTGTTTCATGTATTTGGTTTTGTCGTGAATCATCTGAAAGTAGCGGGAAGGTTCTGTCAAATATTCTGTCTTGGGTAAACACGGTCGTTGTGCCATTTTACCCCACAAGCAATTTAACATCACTTTGGCAAACGACTGCCTGCCTTCGTTTTTCTCGATGTGGTCTAAAGAGATGCCTTCTTGTTCATAGTATTTCTCTTTGAATTTTATTTGGTCTTCGGGAGTGTGACACCAGGAAGGATAGCCACTGGCTTCTTTCTTCAGTTTCAAAAAGGCATCCACGTAGTCGGCGCAAATGCCTTTCTGCGTGGGGTCACCCTTGTGGTATTATTGTGTCTTGGGAAAGTGGGAAATTTCGTACACTTCTAACAGTTGGTATCCCATGTCCAAAGCTTTGAACAATTCTACGCTGACCCAGGTTCCCGTCAAAGCCCGTTCTTCCTGGGTGTGCTGACAAGGCTGATTTTGGTTGGACGTTTCGGCAGAAGTACGGCACAAGGGAAACATCAGTTTGCCTTGGCAATGGTGAGGTAGCACGGGATGGTACAAGTCAGTGGGAGGTAAAACTTTACACTTGATCAGACCTTCGTATTGTCGAATGTTTTTCAGGTCGATGTGTTC
This sequence comes from Sinohyriopsis cumingii, assembly GCA_028554795.2. Lineage (NCBI taxonomy): Eukaryota > Metazoa > Mollusca > Bivalvia > Unionida > Unionidae > Sinohyriopsis > Sinohyriopsis cumingii. The sequence goes on along the minus strand of CM068835.1, from coordinate 119,552,484 downwards.
CGTCAACAATTGCGGGTGCCCTACAGGAAAGCGACAATATTTGCACACGTAGGGATACAGCGAACACACGTCCAAGTATTTGATTTCTTCTCCTTTCTCTTCGTCGGCTTGGTACAGCAAACAGGTGGCATTGGTTCTTCCTCCGTACAAACTATCCCTCGGGTTCAGCGGGTCCATGAATCGGTAACTTTTCACGAGGCGTTTAAACTCGGGATCGATTTTCAAACGGTGATTGTACTCGTGTTCCCACATTTCCACCACTTGGTATCCTTCCTGTTCTAACTTTAGGCGTCGCTGACAAGTGGCCTGGTACAAGTCTTCCATGGTTCGTTGTAAAAACTGATTTTTAGTGTCACGATCAGGGAAACAGACGGGACATCCGTGAAATAAGCAACCGTTAAACTCGTACACGACCTTGGGGTTTTCTAAGTCCCAGCCATCGACCGAATGCGTTCCGATGGTTTTTCACCTCCTCCGTTGCAGGCATGCTGAATCCATTTGTCTTCCTTGTCGCACAAGTAATGTAACCAGGGTAGGGCTTTGACCGAGTATTGACGTTTGACAAAGTTGGTCGTTTGAGGACTGATGACAGCCAAGGTGTTTTCAGGCATGAATCGTTGTCGATACACTAAGGAACACGCTTTGGCAATGGTGCAAGCTTCTTTCAAAGGATCGACCCCTCCGTGTTCCATGAACAGTTCTCGAAATTTTCCACAGCAACGCCGTAAAATGTTCACGTCAGAACGACAATACTTTAACATTTCGTCCTGAAAGTCGAAAGGGTCGGAGGGATGAGAATGGTACCAAGCGTAGAAAGCTTCTCGTTGTTCGGTACGCATGTTGTCGGGGTCGTAATAGTGAGCCTCAGGTAAATGGGGTAGAACGGCGTGTTGATTGGCTTCCGTATTGAAAAAGTGTGGAAAGTACCCTTTAACCATTTGTGTCATTCCAAACGTTTTAGGCATTCGACTCAAAGGCATGGCCAAGTAACTCATCGAATCTTTAAACTGCACTTGTCCCACTTGCATGAAAATGATTTTGGCTCCGTTCAAAGTGACTTTAGGACGTTCCGTACCATGTTCCGTATAGTATCTGAGAAGAAACTGTCCATCGTGTCCGGAGAAATTGTGAGCCATCACTGTGGCATGACGATGTCAATCTCCGTAACGTTCGATGTCCTCTTAGCTCCACGTCTTGTCGATGGGGTCTAAGACCCATTGGGCAAAATCGACTACCGTGTTCGGTCTTCGTAAGATTTTTTCACGCCCTCCGGGAATCTTACTGCAGTGAAGGGAATGACTGAAGATAGGTTCCTGAATGCACTTCTCGCACGCTCGATGAGCCACGCAGAAATTAGGAATGTGAATGCCGGTCTTTTGCATGCATTCGAAATCAAAAAAGATGAAATTGCCTTTCTTCTTGTGACCGTCCTCTTTCTCTGGTGGGGATTGGTATTTTTGTACGTAGCATTGGTGTTCCAAGTCCACGATGTGGTGACAAATGTGACATTTTTTCTTTCCTGAACATACGTGTGTCTTGGCATTATTGGTACGTAGGCCGTTGTCCACACGTAGGGCACAATCTCAGGAGTTGACAAGCACATTTCTGCTGTGAACCTTGCGTCTTCAGATGTTGTTGATAACAGGCAGGGCTGACAAACGTGCGCAGACAAGCAGGACAATGTACTCTTTCTTGTCCTTCGCTCAGACAGGGTGGAGAGGCCAAACATCCAGAGCATTTCAATCGGCAATGTTTGTGTTGCTCTCGATTATTATAGCCATAGTCACATTTCTCACAGTAATATTTGTATCCCAGGAATCCAGTGATAGTGGTAATAGTATCGAAATGGTCATCGTGATGATAAAGGTGAATGTATTTTCCATCCTTAAAGTATTTGCCTCGAAACAACAGAGGCCCGCGCACTTCTTGAGGGTGCACTTTCAAGGTGTAGAATGGAGCTGGAACATCTTGCAATGTTTGCATTTCAGGAATACCGCAGGGTGTGTCTTTGGACAGGCCAGCTTGTTGTAACAGGAGTTCTGCTTCACTTCGTTGTTTGGCTCGGTTCGATTTTCAAATGTTCTCCCAGGCTCTTTTTCATTCTACCGTGTCGTTCTTGTCGGCATAGGTTCGACCCACTACGATAGCCCTGGCTAAACACATCTGGTCTTGAGGGTTGTGAATTCGGACGAGGCTCGTTTTGGTGATCCGAAGGTCGTTCACCAATAACACTTTATTGCGTTGTCCGGTCCCTTGAGGAGGAGAGACGTGGGTCATGTCCAGTGTGGCTTTTCCATCGGTGATGTCAAACTGGTCATTAGATTGTTGCACGTGTTGAATCTTATCCATGACTTTGGAAGCGGTCAATTCTGCGGTCTGCTAAACTCGATCCAAACAGGGGATTTCAAACCGTCGTGTTGTATGGAAAGTCTCAAGCGATCGTCTTCTTTGGGTTGACATTGTCGCTTGAGTGCGGTGAGCAAAGAATCCCACACCCCAGTAATAAACCCTTCTGCTTTCTCTAACGGTACTTCAGCCTTGAAATCTTTAAACTTCACTGAGTATTTGTAAGCCGTAGTTCTAAATTTTCTAGAGGAGCGCTTTTCCGTCTCTCGAATGGAATAGTACTTTTCAGGGTTGACTAAGGTTGGTGAACTTTGTTTAGAGGGTTCGGATTCTGGTTCACTCATGTCCTCTTCAAAATCACTGGCATGAATTTGTGCCAAGACTTCAGCCCTGGTACGAGGCGATAGATCACGTTTCTGCCTCTTACTTTCTCTTCTCGAATGAATAGGATCGTTTCATCTTGAGTGCAAAACGTCAAATGACTCAAGTTTAAACACCATAGACTAATTTATAGTCCTGGCAGACCAGCGTATATAAAAGGGTGTGTGTCTTGTCCTTTCACTATTCATTTCACTCTCAAACCGAGCACAACGATGGAAGTGACTAGTCAAATCGAACGTTTCATCAGAGCTTTGCGAGGGGTCATTAGAAAATTCTCTTCAGACCAGCCGACGGACTACTCTCCTTTCTTTCGAGATAACAGTCAAGATACTTGCTATATCTGTCAGAAGAAAGGGCATTGGTCTTCAGAGTGTCCAGACCGTCAAAAAAGAAAAAAAAAACAGGGGCTAGAAAAGACAAAAGTCAAGATACCTATTATTATTGTCAAGAAAAAGGACATTGGTCTCCAGATTGCCCAAAAGAGAAACAAGAGGAGTCAGAAGAAAAGATGGATTCTTCAGAAGAAGAGAGGGATTCTTCAGGAAGAAAGCAGCCAGGTGAAGAAAAAGAAACAGGAGAAAAAAAGAACAAGGGAAGAAAGTGATGAGGAAGAAGAGGAAAAAAACTGTGACGGTGAAGAAATTTAAAAAACAGAGAGACTAAACAATGAGACAGAAGAAGTGTATGAACTTTTTAAAGTGCTCTGTTGTGAATTGTGAATTGGATTGAAACAAAAGAATAAATTAATTATATAAGGTAAGTGTCTTTGAGTTTTGATTTTAAATAAGAAGCTACACTCACGCACTCATATACACGTACTATAGGGGTAAAAAATTTTTTTTGTTGATTTTTGAGTTATTGGCAAATTGGCAAATTGAAAGGCTATCTCTTTTCGAGAGAAGTGGGTGGCCCTGAAAAGGGCCTTTTTTGGTGTAGGGGTGAGTTTAAGCAATCAACTTTAACTGCCTTAAGCCTTTGCCACGGCCAAGGCCTACTTCTGGACTGCGTACTGTTGATGATGATGATTTGGTTGAAATCACTAAGGGTGGTACGGTAGGCTTAGTCATAGGGTTGACGTGTTTAGCTCGGGAAGGTCGTATTCTCTTCGGTCGTAATAAAGAAGTCTGATACATTTGTTTCAGACTTCTTAACTCCGCTAGAATGTCCAACAGTACCGTGGCCGTTTGATTTTCACCCTCTTGTTTCTTTGCTGCTACTTCTTCTTGTTGTTGTTTTTTTCTTACCTCTTCTTCTTGCTGCTGTTGCTGTAGGAGAAAAGCTTGTTCCGCTTCCTTTTGTCGTTCTATAAATTTCTCCAATTCTTGTTTCTGTCTCTGTCTAAAATTCTCCAATTGCGGTAATGAAGGTGACGAAGGTTCCGGAACAAATTCTTGCGAGGTAAGAAAATCCACAAAATCCCAATTTACCTCTTCTGAAAGTAAGTCCGGGTTCCCTTGGGCGGTCTCCACTGCTGGTGCACCCCAATGAATCGTTTTCTGAGTTTCCGTGATGTTGAATCACTGTCTCGCATCGATTGACTGCACACAGGCGCTAACGAATCTATATAGACCACGTGACGTCACAGACTGTTCTCTTCGGATTGGATGCCGACTGACTGAATTTTGTAACGCGTGTTTGGACTGGTCAATGAACTCAATCCGTTTCAATCCTTCCTCTACCTATAAATAAGCGCAGTTCACTGCATTGATTCACCTGTTCTCGTCGCCTCAAGATGTGGACCACAGTCGAATCATCCACCCTTGTGTCTTCAATGATGTTTAGGACGGACATGCTCATGTATGTCCAATCCAAGTGGACCGTTGTCCACAAGTCAGACACCAGTCTGTGGATACGAAGAGTGTACGTGGAAAGACAAGGTTGCCTCAAGAGGACTCTGATTTATGGCCCTACACTAAGACGCAGCTTGAGGACAAGAAGATGCCGCAGATGCCCTTTATGTTAAGGGCATATTAACATAAATCCAAAGGCCCTTTTCAGGGCCACCCACATTTCTCGAAAAGAGATTGACTTTCCATTGCCTACCCCATTTTTTTTTTATTTTTATTTTTTTTTTTTTTTTTAATTTAAAAAAAAAAAACAAAAAAAAAATCCCATGTTCAATTGCCTTTGTCCCTAGAATGGATATTATTATTTTTTTTCTCCCATTGTTCAATTGCCTTTGTCCCTAGAATGGATATTTTTTTTCCATTGTTCAAATGCCTTTGTCCCTAGAATGGATATTTCCTTTCTCCAATGTTAAATTCCCTTGTTCCCAGAGTGGATGTCTTTTTTTTCCCATGTTAAATTTATATAGTCCCCAGAATGGATATTGCTTCCCATGTTAAATTTACGTAGTCCCCAGAGTGGATATTACCTTTTTAACATGGAACTCCCGTAGTCCCTAGACCGTCTCACCTTACTACTCGTGTACTTTCATGGATGGAAAGAGCAACCAGAGATCGAATTTAAGTGTGAACGAAGTTTTTCGAGGTTCTGACCTTACCTCTTATATTGTAGTATAGGCAGTGTCCAGTGTTAGAGCGGGTCATATCTACGATCGGATGAGCTTGTGTCACTCGGACTCACCGTTTTATGTTCAGGCAGTTGATTTTCTCAACATTAAGCTTGCGTTAGCCACCTGTGGTTGTCACTGGTGATAAAAAGTGAATTTTAACATGCATCAACCAGTCTGGGATGATGGGATGGGGGTGGGGTTTGCATTGTCCATCGAAATCCCATTTATCATCTTTTGTGTCTTTATTCTTTTATTGATATCTTTCGTCCTCTGTGGAAAAGAAATGGAGACGTCATTCAAGCTTTCTGGTGGTGATAATAGTAAGCTTAACAATTTGTAATTAATGCTACGGTATCAACTCAGATTGACTGAATTTCATCATCACATCATGAGCATTGAAATAGCAAAACTGTGATTCTGACTAATACACTTTATGTTACATTTGTATTATCCTTTATTGACCGAGATTATTCAGTCGGTTATTCGAGGTTAGTGATCATTATGTCCCCATGTCCTTTGTACTTTGCTCAGGCTTGGCAATACTTGAGGGTGTGGTAAAATAAGTGTGTATATTGGGGGGGGGGGGCGGGTAGTGTGAAAATGGAGGAGCATCACATCAGAGTAAACTTTTTAATAAGTGGGTTCGTCACTTTGAAGTTTTGAATGATTTTGTTGTGCTCACACATGGTGACTGTGCAATTAGAGCACCTGATCAATAGGACAACCATCGTAGTCCTTGATACACCGGATCATTAAACGAGGTAGATTTGGATCTACGCTGATTCACAGGCGCTCGACGCGAGCTTGATGTTGAAAAAAGTAATAATTTGAAGGAAAAAAGTCATACCGAGTGATAAAACTACCTCAGATTGCTCCATGACCAGTTCTGACATACGACCCTGTCTATCATACTAGAAAATAGTCAACGGACGTAACTCACAAAAACTTCGATCCACGCGTTCCAGTAAGTAGTGAAGTGGGATACTCTACGTACAGTGGGAATTAGCATTACAGAACCCCTTGGGACAATCTACGTACAATGGAAATTTAACATGGCGAAAAATCGTGGGACAATCTACGTACAAGGGGAATTTAACATGGGAAAAATCGAGGGACAAACTACGTACAATGGGAATTTAACATGGGAATAAATCGTGGGTCAATCTACGTACAAGGGGAATTTAACATGGGAATAAATCGTGGGTGAATCTACGTACAAGGGAAATTTAACATGTTTTTTTTTTTTTTTTAAAAAAGGGTAGGCAATTGAAAGGCTATCTCTTTTCGAGAAATATGGCTGGCCCTGAAAAGGGCCTTTGGGTTTTTCTTCTTCTTCTTTTAACTTGTTAACTTCTTCCACCATCCTCTTATTTTGTCCATCATTCCTTTCTTCTTCTTCTTTTCTGTTTCTGGCAGCCAGTCCGGGTGGCCCATGGCCCGGAACTTCTCTTGGATTTTCATCCAGTTTGTGTTCAATTTTTATAGTTCATCCTTTTTTTCTGTTTTCTTCTTCTTTTCTTTCCTTTGACCACTTTTCTTTGATCTTCTTGACCTCTTCGGTCAGCACATTCCTCATTACTTCTTCCGCTTTCTTAAGTTTTTCTAACCCCCACTTCGCGAAACACCAGTCTGTCCATTCTACAATGTCTTCTAGAAAGCACCTTGCACTCGTCACATGAACTATCGCTTCTTTTAACTTACCCACTTTCACATACGGTGGGTTAATTAAACCTCTGATTCTCTTCTCCTCATCCTCTATTACCCCTTTACAATATTTACGGATAAGTGGAGGCTGGTTACTTGTTTTGAGACGAAGTCTTTTGTCACTGCATACCTCCATTCCTTTTCAACCCTTTCTGCTACACTCAATCCATCCACCATCCAATACCAACTTTCCATAAGATCGTTGTATAAAGCTGAAGCTGCTGGCATCTTCTTGTTTGCTTATTCCGTAGAATGGGCTCCAATGGCCAACACTGTTAGTTTTATACTGAAAGTGCGGACGTGAAGGAAAACATCCCCTAAAACAAAATTGATCTTACCTAGATCATGACCAAACAATGCGCGGACGTGAAGGAAAACATCCCCCACTTTTCTCATTTCATATAATATAACCCAAACTATACTCTCCACATACGCTAAGAAACAATAAAGAAATCCATAATCTACTATTCACACAAACTTACTTGATCATTTACAAACACAAACACAAACACACAAACACATACACTTGCACTATCAATAAAGAGTTAGTGTTTATATTCACACTACTCTACCTACACACATTGGCAAATTAATAGTTATTTCTTTTCTAGAGTATTGGGTAGCCCTGAAAAGGGCTGTTGGTTTTTTTTTCAACTCCAGATGCACCTATCTAATGGTTGCACCTTCCTGGCCTGGCACCACACACACATCTTCGACTCCAGTCTCCTTGCCAATTCACCCTTGTTGCTGTAAGCGCAGAGGCGGGTTGAGTGGCTTCACTATTCCAATCTTCTGTCTCTGGAATAGTGAAGACTTCTTTCATTTTTCTCTCTTCCTCCTCCTCTTTTATCCTGGCTTCTTCCACAAAAGCCTCCGCAGCCAGCTCGTTCAGGAGGTATCTGGCATATTCCAGGTGCATCTGGAGTTCAAAAAGTTTTTCAAGTCTGCTACTCATTTTTATTGTTGATCAGTTAACAAGGGTAGCTAGACTGTCAGGAGAGTTTCAATTTATAGTGAAAGCGCGGACGTGAAGGAAAACATCCCCCTAAAACATAAAATTGATCTTACCTAGATCATAACCAAACAACGCGCGGACCTAAAAGAAACACTCACTCACTTTTTTATACTACCCATTACTATGGTAAATTTTTTTTCATAAATCACTTCAATAGACTAACCACATACGCAAATCAATCCAATCTAACCCCAAATATACACCTCAAACACCAAAAAAAGACATTATTTTAATCTACTATTCACACAAACACACAAACACATACACTCTCACTATCAATAAAGAGTTAGTGTTTATATTCACACTACTCCACCTACACACTTTGGCAAATGGATTGTTATTTCTTTTCTAGAGTATTGGGTAGCCCTGAAAAGGGCTGTTTTTTTGTTTGCTATGGCATTCTTTTTTAGTTTCTAAGAATGCGATATCCTCTGATTATAGACTTTTTGGCAATAGGTCTGCTTCTTCGGAAAGAGAAGAAGAACTCTTTGGTGTCGATACGGCAATCGACAAAGCCTCTGTCAGGTTCAGGTTGCTGCTGCTGCTGCTGCTGCTGTTGTTGTTGTTGCTGTTGCTGCTGCTGTCTCTGATGTCTGTACTTCTCTGTCCATTCTTCTTTCTCCCTGTTCATTTCTTCTCTGAATAGCTCTTCTATCAGGTCTTCAGTGACTTTTAACATTCTCACATTCTCTATTTCTTCTGGCTTCGGTATCAGACTATGTCTGACCCTATGCAAATTCACGTAGGCTTCGTTGAGCTTAGCTAGTTTGGAGCACATCTTCTTAGGAGGATGAGTCGACAATGGATGGTTAGACTGGAAACAACCCCGGTTCTTAAAGTCAAAGCGCGGACGTGAAGGAAAACATCCCCCACACGGTTTTCGAGTCGCAACGTTCAATGAGTGTTATGAGAGGGATAGTAAGAAATGAAAGAGCATCAATCCAACATTCTTATAGCTAAACAAACGACAAAGGCATTTTTTTTTCAAAACAACATTTTTTATTCAAAATCACTTAACACTAAACAACAACTCTAACATTTTTAACAATAATCCAACACTATAACATCAAACAATTTTTTCAAAACATCAAACATTTTTCTTCAAATACAATCTACTTTAAACAGGGCTGACAACGTTGTGAATTAAATTGTGATTTCCACTGTTGGAAATCATTAGGCCATTGATGGACACTACGTTTCCTAGCTTGAGACAAAAGATAAGCATAATGGTCACAGAACCATTGATCTACTTTCACATTGTTTCTATTAGAAGAACGAGGATCAAAATGAGTCACTAAATGTTCTAAGGAATAGCCCAGGCTGCGATGATGCAGAAAATACACACAGTACTGTCCACACACCAAGGAATCTGTGTCTTGTAATTTCACATTATTGAATCGGGTGGTTTGAGCATTTCTTCTCATAAAGTCAATGATATCGTCTTCCAAAGGGGGCAATCCATAGGAATCGAAATATTCCACACATCCTTCTTGAGGAAAGTAAACGGCTACCATGTGGGTTCCTGGGAGATGACTGTCGTCCGTGTTGATCACGTAAGCTTGATGGTCTTGAGGTTTACGATGAGGGAGTTCATCTTTAGCACAGACGACAGGATTCCAAGAAGCCGTATACGAACTGTGGTTCAAAAGGTAATAAAGTTCCCAGGTATCCATTGTTTTGTGTTTTTTTTTCTTCTTCACAGGTAATAATAAGTCATCAATTCGATTCTGACTTTTTGCTTGAAAATGTCTGACGAATAAACGGTTATTCGTTCTGTTTCCTCACTCTGATTCAGGAGAGCTTCGATACGATGGATCTCTTGAGTGGTTAATGGTGGACAAGAATGTTCACGCAAGTCTTTATACCACTGGTGCAACACGTCTTTGTCCGAGATGAGACTCCAAGCTTCGTCCAGATATTCGTCCAATTTTTCTTCTTGACTTAACATCAGGCATTTATCGTGTTGAATTTGACTAGGATGATCGTTTTGACATCCATAGCAATTTTTCTTGATGAATTCCGTCATTTTTTCGACCAAGTGTTTGGCAAAACAGGAGACTAAATGAGCTTCTTGTTCTGGCCATCTCGACTTCATCATGATCACATCTTCTTCTTCCACAGTCTCCTCACATTCCATCTCCAAAGTTTCTCCACTAGGTAAAGAGGGATAACAGTCTTCCATGATTTCTAATAGTGTAGAATGACTTCTCTCAAACTGTTGATTTCTATGGTGTCATTGAATTCTGCATACAGGATGACGTTGACTGTCTTGTCCACTGGTTCTGCAAACTGAAGTTCCACACGAATCTGGCCCGATTTTATAGGGTGGAAATGTCCCTCGTCGCTGCCTTGGTCTGGAGTGAAATCGAAAGCCCACAAAGCATAACCTCCTGCATAATCATCGTACGTAATGCCGTGACTGGTGTTGGTTCCTAACTGTCCCGTGGCTTCTTACAGGGACAAGTACAATCTCAAGTAATTCTTCTTCTCAAAGTCAGGTTCGAAAGGTCGGGTACACAAGGTTTTGCCATCGCGACTGACTTCGATCTTGGACACGTCAAAGTGTTGAAAGTGGAAAGGATTTTCAGCGAAGGCTCCGTTGAAGGCTGTATTCAAGACCATACCAAGGATTAAACGTTTGGGTAACTGTCTTTGAAACAGATGATCTTCGATCATGGATCGCTGTCCCTTGGGAATGGTGAAGGTTTTCACTTCCACGCGACGTATCGGATACTTGGCGGTCGTTCTGTTTAACGTCTGACTGATGTCGTTTCCCACTTTGGGTAGCACTTCCATGCGTCGTACGTAGAGTTTGGCCTCCTCGATTTTGCTTTTAGGAGTGCCAGTCTTAGTAGCATCAGTATCAGCCAACAAATGGAAAGCGGTACTGCTGCGATTCGGTCTCAAGCGGACATTGACGCCGTTCAGCAAATATTTCTCTTGCAACCACATGTCCAAATGCAAACGATCCATCAGTTCTAAACTGTTCTTATTTATGATTTTCTTTCGTCTTTCCTCAAAGCCGTCATTGTCTTTATCTAGTAGGTCAAACTTGGCCTCTTCGTCAGGTTCCCATAGCACACAGGCATTGAGATGAGTGTTCTTGGCATCTATTCCGTACGTCAAGAGATTTTCCAGGTAGGCACGGTAAGAGTAAGTAACCATGCTGCTGCTGACCAGTTTGTTATTCAAGTACAAGTCCACTGAGCTGAACAAGGAATGCATGAAATTGTTGATGGGAGCTATATTCTCAGTGTCTTCTACTGCACCATTATCCTTATCTAGAACTTTGACTTTCAAGTACAAGTAACTGCTATTCAGATCGATGTAATCTTCGGGTTGTCCCTTGATTTCAAACTCGATGGGAGCGGAATCGGTCAGTGAGGAGACGGGGTGAAATTCCACCCACTGGGATTCTTGCATGGTCATCATCGTGGGGGGCATGGCAAACAGATCCAGTTCCGTCTTGGAACAAGCGCAAGACTCTCGGTGCATCATTTTTTTTCTGTTCTTTCTCAATAATCGAAAACGTCTAAGTCTCGAACGGTTCTTCTTTTCTTGGCCTTTCTAGCTTGAAGTCTGGTGAAAGGGTGTTTTCTGCGTCGTCTCTTTCTGCCTTGTCCTTGCTGAATGCCTGACTCGGTAACGTGCAGGGCATTTATAGGTGTTTCTCGGCGACCCAAAATGTCTTTGCCCGTTTGCAGCAAGACATTTTTGCCTGCCCTCATGAAAGCTTCTTTAGGGTTTTGTTTGTCGATGATGACATTTTGGAGAAATTCTTTGCCTTGCGTCAGTGCCGCATCTTTCAAGGCGTGCAATCCGCGTGTCACCATCGGTTTCAACACCGGGGCCACCGAACGAAAGGCCGATTTTAACATGTCTCCTAAACCGTGTTCTCGCTGTCGAGCAACCCCTTTATACACTGGATACATGACTTACGAGTCGTGAGAGAACCGTTTTCGAAAATGGAGTTTCACCGTGACTTTCCCTTTGGTGAATGGAATATTTTGTCCCAAATCTCCTTTTATAGCAATGTTGACCGTGTCCAAATAGGACTTGCTGACAGGCAAATAGTGAGGATGGACAAATTCGCGGTGGATGTGGTAAGTGTTTCCACCTTCTTCGTCAGCGTTCGCGGCAGAATCCACTTTGAAAGGAATGACACGCAGTAACGGTACGGAGGTGTGTCCCACCACGTTGTACTCCACCACATCGGAATACACGAACATCAAATTCAGTCCTTGGTTCAGTTCTACCGGGGCACGAAATAACTTGCTAAAAGACTCGTTATCGTAAACGATGGGTAATTCGTTTTTCTTGAGCATGGCCATTCTCATGTCCATGTCTCCACACATGTCAAACAATTCAGGACAAAATAAAATGGATAGGATTTTACTCCCGTCAAATTTCATCGAGAAGCGACGAGCTGCTTTGTGGTACTCCAGGGTGACACTTTTTCTCACACTCTCCAAATCTTTCAGAAACACGACATTAAACCTGGAGGCTATGGTGCTGACCAAATGTTGACCACTAAAATAATAGCCTGGAGGAACGAACAAGTGATAGGTGGTGTACTTTTGATTTTGTGCGCCAGGGGTTTTTATGTTATATTTGCCATGGGTATCGACGTACTGTTGCATTTGCTCGTCATGAACTTCCACATCAAAAAAATTTTGATTGGGAAGGACATTGAGGACTTGGGTCGGGTGAATGATTTCTACTAAAGCCACTTCCCAGTGGGCTTCGTGATCTAAAGGGATGGCCTGAGGTAATTTGGCCGTGTAACAGCACAACGTGTTCTTGGGAAACACCTCCATGGAACTGTCACTGGGTAAGGTTAAGTAAAATTGGTTTTGGTGACTCATAATTCCAGAGTTCTGTGGCTGTCCGAGGGGTTATTAATGGACGTCAGAGGCGTGTCTCCGTCTAAAATGGGGTTCTGATTCGTGGTTGGAGTGGTGACCGGCACTGGCACTGGACACAAGGTTCCTGTTCGAGGAGAATTTCAGGGAGGGATTGGGAAGTAGGTAACCGATGCGACTGCTCAATAAAATGGTCCACAATTGTTTGTCTCCTTGTTGCAAACTCAAATTGGTAATGGCTGCCCCGATGACACAATACACCACGAAGATTTGGCAGAAAAAGACGATTTGCGTTTTAGGCACACGTTCTCCACACCACACCTACAAGGGTTGTTTTTGCAAATCTTGCACAGAAGAACTGGGTGAAGGAGGAGTGGTCGACGTAGCCGCGTCTGCTGTGTGAAAGGGCATGATGGTCACTTCTTCTTTTTATAGTCGATGACTTGCGAAGCGTCGATCCAAGAATCGAAACTGGGTGGATATCCTTTCCAACGTACTTTGACTTCTTTGACACGTCGTTTGCCCACTTTACGGGTTCTGCGTTCGAGAATGCTTTCGATGTCGTACACGTCGTCTTCTTTTTTGGTGACACGTTGTAACTCGGGTAAATAAAACGTTCCTTTGAGCACTTCTCCGTTCATGTCTTCCAATTTATAGACGGCAGGATGACGGCCATGCACTCGTCCAGTGACGCGAAACAATTCGGCCGTCCAGTTAGGTAAGTAACCTTTGTCGAAAGTGCGTTTGGTTTTGCCAATGCGCACCCAATCTCCTACGGCCAACTCTCCACTTTTCTTGGGGATAGCCCTCGTCGGGGACGTACCAAACAGGCGCTCAAACACCAACACTTCGTTCTCGGGAGTCACGTCTTGCGGGGCACGTCCTATGCTTCGATGGTAAGATTGGTTGTACTCTTGCACCAGATGCGGTAGGATGTCGATGTACTTCAGAGTGTGGTGATGCGTAAAATATTTCCACATGCGTTCTTTCAAAGTGCGTTGAAAACGTTCCACGATGCTGGCTTTGGTTTCGGGATTCTCGGTGGTAAAAAAATGAATGTCACGTTTCTTTAATTCTTTTTGGAAAGCTTGGTTCAGAAATTCGGTGCCTTTGTCCGTTTGCCATCGAAGAGGGTGACAACCGCTTTGTTTCAACACCCGTTGCAGGGCTCGCACTAACTCGCTGCTCGATTTGGAAGTCAAGGGCACGACCCAGGCAAATTTGGAAAAGACGTCGATGACACAGAACAAATATTTGTAGCCACGATTGTAGCTGGCTAAATGAGAGACATCGGCTAAATCGGCTTGCCATTGATGATCGATGCCTTCCACTCGGGTGCGACCTCTGGCAAACTTGCGTCGAATGGGTTTGTGTAAAGTGTAGGTAGCTTGTTCTTGTAACCATCGTTGTACTTGAGGTAAACGGAGACTTTTCAGTCGAGTTTTGGTAGCACGATACAATTTTTGAACTCCTGCGTAACCTGCAGGATGCGAGGGATCGTAGTAAATGCTAGCTAAGACTTTTTCCATTTTTTTGTGTTTGTGTGTTAATAAGGCACCCACTCTTGGAAGAGGCTACTCTTTTTCTCTTGGGGTACTTTCTTGGATTGCAATGCTTTGCGTGTGCGACCGGCAATAGGTGTTGAAGAGGAGGAGGAGGAGGATGTCTGAGCGGGGGATATCGGTTCTTGTTTCACTTCTGTCTTCACTTTCTTTTTCTCTTGTGATGAAGAAGGGGTGGCCATCATCTTTTTAATCCATCCAATTCTGGAGGTAGGTGGTGTTGTTAACTTGCGTACTTTTTCTGGTGGAGTTTGAAACCCTTCTTCTTCTTCTTCTTTTCCTTTTTCTGTCTTGGTCACTGGTACTGGTACTGGTACTGGTGATGGTGCTGGACTTTTCATCAAGGTCTTAAAATCTTTCAGAGTGGGTAGAGCTGTTTCGTCTAAAGCTTTCTGGTGAACGAGTTGCAGTCGTTGCAAGAGTTGACCGTACTTGTGGATTTTGTTCTCGACTGATGCCATACAAGGCACGAATCAATTTGACGGGAAGATGCGACTGAAGGGACGTCATGTTGACGCTGTGTGAGACAGACGATAAGGGTCTGAGGTTTTTATAGATTTTTTTGTGGAGTGAAATTAAGTCGAGGACGGAGACGTGTACAGGACAGGCCCTCCGTCTTGGCACCAGTGGTGAAACAAGTGGGTACGAAATCGCAAATCCTCGGGGGTCGTAGGTTTCAAATCGACGAGTAAATAAGCGTGTGGCGTTTGAGTGGCATCGTCGTACGCCTGAGTCAGCCAAGGCGTTCCTAACTGTTTGGCTAAGACTTGCACTTGCGATTTATCTCGAGGGCTTTTAAACAAGACCACGTAATGCGCATTGAGACTGATGGTGCGATGGGCTTTACTTTGTCGAAAAAAATTTTGGGTGATGTAAACGACACTGGCATTACGGTGATGCCCTTTACGCGTAAACCACAGTTTAATTTCTTCTTCGTCTTCTCCTAACATGTCGTCGAAAATGACCAAATGGGTTTGACAGGAGTCCGAGACGATGCCGTCGTCTTCTTTAGGAATGCCTTCCACAAATACGATGGAATCGCCTTGACTTTCTCGCAAGAGGTTGTACGCCGATTGCCACTCTTTGTAACACCACACGATCCGTTGACGTGGTCGATCGATCAAATGATGTTTATGTTCGATCAAACGTTTGACGAATTCGGTTTTGCCTGAACCGCTAGGTCCAGCAATGAGCATGTTAAAGGGATGGCGAAGATACAAAGCCTCCCAACTGGCACGATCTAAGTGTTCGTCGATGACTTTGACAGTAAAGGAAGAGGGAGCAGAGACAGCAGAGGTTGGCATTGTGTCAGAAATGTCACTTGTGACACGAAAACAAACAAGACGAGAGTTTATATACTTTTTTCAGAACACGTTTATTGAATGTTTCAAATATGAACAACACGAAAAACAAAAATACATAAAACCCAAATAGTGATGTACTGGAATAAAAAACACATCAAACCGATCAAAGTGGAATATAAACAAGTCTCTGTACAACATGTTTTGGATAACCAAGATGTCCTTGGGACAGTGTGTAATGTTCTTACAGTCTCTACATGAGGTATTGTCACACAAGTGTCCTCCCGGAATGACCTTTCAGGAATGTCCATGACAGTCCTGTCCTGAAGCGAGTGGTTGTTCTCGGTGACGGGTTCTTCTGGCACTGTCACTAACACAGGTTGAAAAGTAACTTTTTTCCTTGAACAACTCTTGTGCATACTTGGCCACTTCTTGGGTCCAAGCCTCAAAACCCTCCTTTTTCCAGTCACGAACATCTGTCCAATGGGGGTGTAAGTCACAAGCTACACACACATCGTCATACACGTCTTGGGTCGCTAAAAGTTGACGAATCTTTTTTTCCTGTTGAGGACGAGAAGTATCCAGATGAAACCGCAAGGCTTTGAGCAAAAGGAGTTTTTCGTGACCATTTAAGGCCATTGAGGTGGTAAGTACTGATCGTAAAGAGTCCACAAAGAATCGGCTGGTAAACGAAATCCCAGAAAACAAGTCACTAAGACACACACCACTTGTCGTCCCAAATTGAATGGATACAGTTCTTGTAATAATTGATGGTAATGATCCACGGTTTGAATATGGTCATTGAGTTCCTTCCACGGAATCTGTTCAATGATATGTGACATAATCCGTGGCATGGCAACTTGATTTTATAGTGTCTTTGTTTCGGAAGCAATAAAGGTAATTTCTAACCAAACATGTTTGTTCTCCAGTAGGGAATTTAAATGTTACATACCGTAACTGAAACGTCAGAGTTTGTCTAGATGTTTCGTCTTTTTCTAAGCAGATTCCATGTAACAAATGTTGGTAATCCTTTAACTCGTCTTCCTCAATACGTTGCAGTAAGTGAATCTCGAAGTAACCAAAATTACGAACGTCTGGTCCATCATCATCCATAAACTGAAAATGTTCAACAAGGTCTGACCACTGAAAAAATTTCTGACGAATCAGTCCTCTTATACCATTCAGGTACCAGTGGTTAAAGATCTGGTGACGTAACGGATGCAATTGTTCTTTACGTTTCACTTGTATTTTCACGGTAAATCCTTTCTCTCAACTCCTCAGGCAAGCCCAAAATGTTCTCTTGTAAAGTATCCATAAGTATATACACTGTTTGTGGAATCGTTGGGTGGTGGCCAATAGCCTCGTTTATCTTTGTGGCTGATGTAATATCCACTCATAATCAGTCTTCTTATACTTTGGAACAGAGCATAATTTAAAAACGGATGAATCACTTTGAGTTTGCGTTTCACTTGTATTTTGATCAGTTCTCGGTAAATGCGTTCTCTCAACTCCACAGGCAAAGCACGAACGTTCTCTAACAAAGTATCCATAAATAAGTCAGTCCGTACAATTCACAATCTTCTCATAGAGAGCAAAAAGTAATCCACATAGTGAGTAATTTCTGACCACTGCCATTCAGGGTAACGTCCAAGAATGTCACTGAACTCTTTTGATGTAAACGGTCTAAAGCGATATAATAGGATGAATGCACCCTTGACCAAAGAAATCTGACACAGTGGTTGACTTATTTCACTTTCCTCTTATGAAGTTCTCGACACAAAAGTTCTACAGTGACCCATTGAGATTTCACTCTGGCAAGTCCCTGCCAAACTTCCTTGTAAATCTTCTCTTGCAGTTCTTTAGGCAATGATTCAATATCGTTTTTGAAATGAAGTTTAAATACTGGTCTCGGTGATGTCAAACATTTGACTCCTAGACAATCTGGTTTCTTTTTCGTCAACGACATGGTAAGTTACTTTAATGTGTCGGCCCACTAAGTGTAAGTAATGACAATTCGGTGACCATCGAGCATGTTCTACGTAGGCTGAATCTTGCGGTTCCCAGTGGTGAAGTGACACACCGCAACTGAAGCACTTGACTTTATCTCCTTCGCCCAAGTAGAAAAATCCGGCTCTGGCTAATTCTTCGGGGGTCGATATTCCCAGATACTTAGGCCATTTTCCTTTGAACGATTGAAGACGATTTTCAAAGTCGCAGTATTCCGACAAACGCGCAGGAAACGAATATTCGTCTTTCACAGGTTCGTTTCGATGAGGGTTGGGTGACAGGAACAGGAGTTTGCTCTGGGCTGGATGACATCCGTAGGGGGGTAGACGTGAAGGTGAACATTCCCCTTTAAAACGAAACCCAGTAAAATGTCCAAGAGGACGAGCGGCATCCCTTTCGCATCCCTCAGGTTTGACACGCACAGCATCACTTTCCATGATAGAGGTAGTGACACTAAAGTTCCCATGATGCTTTACGGCATCGCTAAGGTCACGAGGTACAGCATCGTATCCATCACAAGGCTCACAATCGCATTCCACTTCCGAAGCCCCACACTTGAATTGTGCCTTTCTAAACAACTTGTTTTGTGTTTCTCTGAAAGTATTCATCTTGTTCACTCGGTCTTGGCAGTCACAATGAACTATCGATCTTGCCTAGGGTTCCTTTTTTATATACAGACCAATACCGACGTGTCCATACGGTAAGGTAAAATGATTGGGAAGTCGCACTCGCTTCTGGTACACGATTTGATAGACTTTTTCCAAGGGCCGACTGACGATGTGGTGAGTGGGTAAACGTACAATCTTGTTGGGTTGGTAAGTGGTCACTTTAAAGTTTGCATCCTCTCCCGATTGCAAAGCTTCTTTCACTACCCCAAAGTTCACCACTTGACTGGTACGATAATTCAGAGTCAGTCCTTTCACTTTGCACGTCGTGTGCACTTCTCCTTGTTTGTCCCGGTATTCGTAGCCGTAATTTTCGGGACCACCACTGACGAAACTTAGAATCTTGTCGTCGGGATGCTCGTCTGTCCAGGCTCCTAAACGGTCTCCTTCGATGTCAGGGTGATGTTGAATCGGGTGATGGATGTAAATGCAACTGTCCGTGTCAAAGTACAGGACGCGTTCCCCTAACAGTTCTAAAGCTTCGTACAATTTTAAGCGAGCATGAGCTGTCACGTAAGCCGCAATGATGACATTTCAAAAAGGGTCGTCTTGTACAAAGTCCAGATCTTCTTCGTAATTGACCAAGATCAAATTCTCTCGAACGACGTCCACGTGTTTCATGTATTTGGTTTTGTCGTGAATCATCTGGAAGTAGCAGGAAGGTTCTGTCAAATATTCCGTCTTGGGTAAACACGGTCGTTGTGCCATTTTACCCCACAAGCAATTTAACATCACTTTGGCAAACGACTGCCTGCCTTCGTTTTTCTCGATGTGGTCTAAAGTGATGCCTTCTTGTTCATAGTATTTCTCTTTGAATTGTATTTGGTCTTCGGGAGTGTGACACCAGGACGGATAGCCGCTGGCTTCTTTCTTCAGTTTCAAAAAGGCATCCACGCAGTCAGCGAAAATGCCTTTCTGACTGAGGTCACCCTTGTGGTATTGTTGTGTCTTGAAAAGTGACAAATTTCGTACACTTCTAACAGTTGGTATCCCATGTCCAAAGCTTTGAACAATTCTACTCTGACCCAGGTTCCCGTCAAGGCACGTTCTTCCTGGGTGTGCTGACAAGGTTGGTCTTGGTTGCACGTTTCGGCACAAGTACGGCACAAGGGAAACATCAGTTTGCCTTGACAATGGTGAGGTAAGACGGGGTGGTATAGGTTCGTGGGAGGTAAAACTTTATACTTGATCAAGCCTTCGTATTGTCGAATGTTTTTCAGGTCGATGTGTTCCGTTAACAATTGTGGGTGCCCTACAGGAAAGCGACAATATTTGCACACGTAGGGATACAGCGAACACACGTCCAAGTATTTGATTTCTTCTCCTTTCTCTTCGTCAGCTTGGTACAGCAAACAGGTGGCATTGGTCCTTCCTCCGTACAAACTATCCCTCGGGTTCAGCGGGTCCATGAACTGGTAACTTTCCACGAGGTGTTTAAACTCGGGATCGGTTTTCATACGGTGATCGTACTCGTGTTCCCACATTTCCACCACTTGGTATCCTTCCTGTTCCAACTTTAGGCGTCGCTGACAAGTGGCCTGGTACAAGTCTTCCATGGTTCGTTGCAAAAACTGATTTTTAGTGCCACGGTCAGGGTAACAGACGGGACATCCGTGAAATAAGCAACCGTTAAACTCGTACACGATCTTGGGGTTTTCTAAGTCCCAGCCATCGACCGAATACGTTCCGATGGTCTTTTCGCCCCCTCCGTTGCGGGCATGCTGAATCCATTTGTCTTCCTTGTCGCACAAGTAATGTAAGCAACGTAGGGCTTTGACCGAGTATTGACGTTTGACAAAGTTGGTCGTTTGAGGACTGATGACAGCCACGGTGTTTTCAGGCATGAATCGTTGTCGATACACTAAGGAACACGCTTTGGCAATGGTGCAAGCTTCTTTCAAAGGATCGACCCCTCCGTGTTCCATGAACAGTTCTCGAAATTTTCCACAGCAACGCCGTAAAATGTCCACGTCGGAACGACAATACTTTAGCATTTCTTCCTGAAAGTCGAAAGGGTCCGAGGCGTGAGCCTGGTACCAAGCGTAGAAAGCTTCTCGTTGTTCGGTACGCATGTTGTCGGGGTCGTAATAGTGATCCCCAGGTAAATGTGGTAGAACGGCGTGTTGATTGGCTTCCGTATTGAAAAAGTGTGGAAAGTACCCTTTAGCCATTTCTGTCATTCCAAACGTTTTAGGCATTCGACTCAAAGGCATGGCCAAATAGCTCATCGAATCTTTAAACTGCACTTGTCCCACTTGCATGAAAATGATTTTGGCTCCGTTCAAAGTCACTTTAGGACGCTCGGTACCTTGTTCCGTATAGTATCTGAGAAGAAACTGTCCATCGTATCCGGAGAACTTGTGAGCCATCACCGTAGCATGACGATGACAATCTCCGTAGCGTTCGATGTCCTCTTGGCTCCACGTCTTGTCGACGGGGTCTAAGACCCATCGAGCAAAATCGGCTAGCGTGTTCGGTCCCCGAAAGATTTTTTCACGTCCTCCGGGAATATTGCTGCAGTGAGGGCAATGACTGAAGATAGGTTCTTGAATGCACTTCTCGCACGCTCGATGAGCCACGCAGAAATTAGGGATGTGAATGACAGTCTCTTGCATACATTCGAAATCGAAAAAGATGAAATTCCCTTTCTTCTTTTGATCGTCCTCTTTCTCTGGTGGGGGTTGGTATTTTTGCACGTAGCATTGGTGTTCCAAGTCCACGATGTGGTGACAAATGTGACATTTTTTCTTTCCTCGACATACGTGTGCCTTGGAATTATTGGTAAGTATGCCTTGTCCACAGGTAGGGAACAATCTCAGGAGTTGACAAGCACATTTCTGCTGTGAACCTTGTGTTTTCAAATGTTGTTGGTAACAGGTAGGGCTGACAAACGTGCGCAGACAAGTTGAACAAGGCACTGGTTCTTCGCTCAGACAGGGTGGAGAGGCCAAACATCCTGGGCATTTCGATCCACAATGCTTGTGTTGCTCTCGATTGTTATAACCATAATCACATTTCTCACAATAATAACCGTATCCCAGGAATCCAGTGATACTGGTAATGGTATCGAAATGATCATTGTGATGATAAACGTGAATGTATTTTCCGTCCTTAAAATGTTGGCCTCGAAACAACAGAGGCCCGCGCATTTCTTGAGGGTGCACTTTCAAGGTGTAGCGTGGAGCTAGGACATCTTGCAATTTTTGCATTTCAGGAATGCCACAGGGTGTGTCTTTAGACAGGCCAGCTTGTTGCAACAGGAGTTCTGCTTCATTTCGTTGTTTGGCTCGATGGGAACGTTGAATAGTGTTCCAGGTTCTTTTCTATTCTACCGTGTCGTTCTTGTCGACATAGGTTCGTCCCACCACGATGGCACGGGCTAAACACATCTGGTCATGAGGGTTGTTAATTCGGACGAGACTTGTTTTGGTGTTGCGAAGGTCGTCCACCAATAACATCTTTTTGCGTCCTGTCCCTTGAGGAGGAGAGACGTGGGTCATGTCCAGTGTGGCTTTTCCATCGGTGATGTCAAACTGGTCATTAGATTGTTGTACGTGTTGAATCTTGTCCATGACTTTGGAAGCGGTCAATTCTGCAGGGGTGCTAAACTCGATCCAAACAGGGGCTTTCAAACCGTCGTGTTGTATGGAAAGTCTCAAGCGATCGTCTTCTTTGGGTTGACATTTTCGCTTGAGTGCAGTGAGCAAAGAATCCCACACCCCATTGATAAACACTTCTGCTTTCTCTAACGGCACTTCAGCCTTGAAATCTTTAAACTTCACCGTGTATTTGTAAGCCGTGGTTCTAAATTTTCTAGAGGAACGCTTTTCCGTCTGTCGAATGGAATAGTACTTTTCAGGGTTGAGTAAGGGTGGTGAACTTGGTTTAGAGGGTTCAAATTCTGGTTCACTCATGTCCTCTTCAAAATCACTGGCATGAATTTGTGCCAAGATTTCAGCCCTGGTTCGAGGCGATAGATCACGTTTCTGCCTCTTACTTTCTTCTTTCTTCTCGAATGAATAGGATCGTTTCATCTTGAGTGTAAAACGTCAAATGACTCAAGTTTAAACACCATAGACTAATTTATAGTCTTGGCAGACCAGCGTATATAAAAGGGTGTGTGTCTTGTCCATTCACTATTCATTTCACTCTCAAACCGAGCACAACGATGGAAGAGACTACCCAGATGGAACGGTTCGTCAGAGCTTTGCGAGGGGTCATTAGAAAATTCTCTTCAGACCAGCCCACGGACTACTCTCCTTCCTTTCGAGATAAAAGTCAAGATACTTGCTATATCTGTCAGAAGAAAGGGCATTGGTCTTCAGAGTGTCCAGACCGTCAAAAAAGAAAAAAAAACAGGGACTAAAAAAGACAAAAGTCAAGATACCTGTTATTATTGTAAAGTAAAAGGACATTGGTCTCCAGATTGCTCAAAAAAGAAACAAGAGGAATCAGAAGAAAAGAGGAATTCTTCAGAAGAAGAGAGGGATTCTTCAGAGGAAGAGAGGGATTCTTCTGAGGAAGAAAGAAGACAGGTGAAGAAAAAGAAACAGGAGAAAAAAAGAAGGGAAGAAAGCGAGGAGGAGGAAGAAGAAGAGGAAAAGAGTGTGACGGTGAAAAAATTCAAAAAACAGAGAGACTAAATAAGGATACAGAAGAAGTCAATGAACTTTTAATTAAAGTGTTATGTTGTGAATTGTGAATTGGATTGTGACAATGGATAAAAGAATAAATTAATGATATAAGGTAAGTGTCTTTGAGTTTTGATTTTAAAATAAGAAGCTACACTCACGCACTCATACACAGACACGTACTATAAGGGTAAAATGGGTGGGGTTTTTTTTTTGAGTTATTGGCAAATTGAAAGGCTATCTCTTTTCGAGAAATGTGGGTGGCCCTGAAAAGGGCCTTTTTTATTTATGGTGTAGGGGTGAGTTTAAGCAATCAACTTTAACTGTCTTAAGCCTTTGCCACGGCCAAGGCCTACTTCTGGACTGCGTACTGTTGATGATGATGATTTTGTTGAAATCACTAAGGGTGGTACGGTAGGCTTAGTCACAGGGTTAACGTGTTTAGCTCGGGAAGGTCGTATTCTCTTCGATCGTAATAAAGAAGTCTGATACATTTGTTTCAGACTTCTTAACTCCGCTAAAATGTCCAACAGTAGCGTGACCGTTTGATTTTCACCCTCTTGTTTCTTTGCTGCTACTTCTTCTTGCTGTTGTTGCTGTTGTTTTTTTCTTACCTCTTCTTCTTGCTGCTGTAGGAGAAAAGCTTGTTCCGCTTCCTTTTGTCGTTGTATAAATTTCTCCAATTCTTCTTTCTGTCTCTGTCTAAAATTCTCCACTTGCGGTAATGAAGAAGGTAACGAAGGTTCCGGAACAAATTCTTGCGAGGTAAGAAAATCCACAAATCCCAGTTCACCTCTTCTGAAAGTAAGTCCGGGTTCCCTTGGTCAGTCTCCCCTGCTGGTGCACCCCAATGGATCGTTTTCTGAGTTTCCGTCATGTTGAATCACTGTCGCATAGATTGACTGCACACAAGCGCTAGCAAATCTATATAGACCACATGACGTCACAGACTGCTCTCTTCGGATTGGATGCGGGCTGACTGAATTTTGTAACGCGTGTTCGGATTGGTGAATGAACTCAATCCGTTTCAATCCTTCCTCTGCCTATAAATAAGCGCAGTTCACTGCATTGATTCACCTGTTCTCGTCGCTTCAAGATGTGGACCACAGTCGAGTCATCCACCCTTGTGTCTTCCATGATGTTTAGGACGGACATGCTCATGTATGTCCGGTCCAAGTGGACCGTTGTCCACAGGACAAACACCAGCCTGTGGATACGTAGGATCTACGTTGAAGGACAAGGATGCCTGAAAAGAGTGCTGATTTACGGGCCAACAGTGAGACGCAGCCTAAGGACAAGAAGAAGACCAATGCGGTGCCCTTTATGTTAATGAATACATTAACATAAACCCAAAGGCCCTTTTCAGGGCCAGCCATATTTCTCGAAAAGAGATAGCCTTTCAATTGCCTACCCTTTTTTTTTTAAAAACAAAACCCATGTTAAATTTCCCTTGTACGTAGATTTACCCACGATTTATTCCCATGTTAAATTCCCCTTGTACGTAGATTGACCCACGATTTATTCCCATGTTAAATTCCCCTTGTACGTAGATTGACCCACGATTTATTCCCATGTTAAATTCCCATTGTACGTAGATTGTCCCACGATTTTTCCCATGTTAAATTCCCCTTGTACGTAGATTGTCCCACGATTTTTCGCCATGTTAAATTTCCATTGTACGTAGATTGTCCCAAGAGGTTCTGTAATGCTAATTCCCATTGTACGTAGAGTATCCCACTTCACTACTCCAGTATTTATATATTACACAAAGATACATTCCTACTTCTTTATTAAAACTATTAAAGTAGAGACGTTATGGGAATCAAGTTAGTCGTTCTCTGACGTCCAGTTTTTGTACATGGTGGCATGAGAACGGAAAGGTGTCCTTTATAGTTCCAGTGATTTGAATAACTCTAATAAAATTACATGTTGGAAAACATTCCTAACCATCTAAACATATTTTACAAATCAATAAAAAATGTAGACCCAAATGACTGCAGGTAAAGCTTTGGGACTCTAATGCTTTCTCAAGATATTTTTGTTTTCCAGAAAACAATCCTGATATTTAGTTTGGAAATATCAGCATTGCACCAAAGCAATACTGACTTATCAGAAGCCAAGCTGGTCTTGCTTTGCCACGCACCCTAACTCACTGAAAGAGAAGTCTGATGAAATGGAAACCTATACAACTGACTGAATTGTCTCAAATGATATTTCAAGAAATAACTTTGTTGTTGTCGTTAGTTTGAGGTTCAATGCTAGCTCTAACCACGCAATAGGCTATACATGACGGCCAGTATAACAGAGAGGATGAACCGGGTGAGAATAATTTTGAGTCATTAGATTGCGTGTACGTATTAGTATCGATTTGCCGTTCACCAGACTCAAATCCGACGGCGCCACTGCGAAAGATTGGGAGTTGAGTTTGGGAGAGAGCGATTGCCCCATTGCGCCAGGCGAAGCTGATATTTTCAGAGTATTTCGCCTTCACCGAAGTGTAGTTTGGGCAGTTCTTCACAAAACGTATATTTCGGGCCGTGGGAGGAGGGAAGTTGACAACTGACAAAACAATGTTCTCTGGAGCAAAGTAAGAGCGCAAATGGCGCCACGATAAGAGCGCCACTAAACAGCTTCCACCTCTCGCGCAGCCACTGCTAGAACCCTCCAATTTAGCAGATAGAAGATTTTACACTTGAGAAATAAGACAGTACATATAGACAGCTTGAACCTTTGCATAAAATACAAAACGAAGCAGCCTTTCTGGAACCATGGACAGAGATAATGTGTGCATTATACATTACTGTATTAGCCCATCTATTATACGTGCCCAGCCCCGGTTACTTGTCTCTGGAACCGTAGCATATTACGCCAGAACATAATGATCTACCATCTTCGATTTAAATCCAAATCAGAACAAACAGAATAGACCTGACCTGCCGGTGCCCCGGTTACTTTTGAGTATACGCTGTTCACTGTTGTGTGCAAACAATATACACGATCAAATACAGTACAGAAGGTACAGAAGAAAGTTACCCGACTGAGTTGTTGAGCAATGTAAAGGGATATGTCTCCAAAACAGCACATTGTCTATAATTGATCAATTCTACAAAAGTAGGGTTCATATTGACCGTTTCGGTGGCCTAAGTGGTTAGAGCGTCCACCTCGAATGCGGTATATATATATATATATATATATATATATATATATATATATATATATATAATATAAAGCATATGGCGATTAACAGTCCTTTCAAGTCCACTGTATCTAGGAAGGGATCGCGTGTGCAAGGCTGGTATAGCAGCCTCAAGGTAGGAAGGGGTGCAATAAAAAAATCGTCAGCTGATTTTGATGTCTTTCAAACTATTTGTTCATATGACTCCTTGCCTGTAATAATGAATGCTAAGCATCGTAGACAAATTTAAGGATGGTAGTTCCAATGTAATTCAGAAAAAGCATTGTTGACTTGTATGAACTCCAGATACAGTGAACGTTTTAGTTAAAAGGTGAGGGCATGTCTCTTGTCGTTAATGTTCCTAATACAGGCACGTGATCGTCTGGCAGTAGATATATGGTAACTATTATCTCCTTGGAGTGATAAAGAATGTCTCTTTAGTATCATTTTTTTTTGAAGAAACAAAGATCGGTTTTAACAAAATCGATACAGGTAGATCGTGTTGCAATCTGTTACCTATTTACTCTTCTACGGAAGGCAGGTTGATAGAGTTCAGATATCATCTCAATGGTTTTGTTTACCATGAATGCTATTTTTGATCACGTTCAGACAAATTAGATTGTACCGTGGATTGATTAGATTTAGACGGACGTCTTTATATTACAAGCAGTATATATGTCTTAAAATCTGTATTGATTATCGGATTCTTTGTATAACATGTTTGTAGCTGTTTCTTCTAAAAATGGAAATATCGAAGCCATACAGATAATACTGGCTTATTACGCGCACGAAAACTGCAAAACTCATAGACCTAGATCTGTCGTCAAAATCAGACCAGTTGTTAAGATCATCACAACGTATCAAAAGTAGAAATAGACTGATACGTAGGCACAAAACTACGACATCGTATATGGGTTTACCCAGAAAATTCAAGGTGATACGGTAAACAATTTAATAATTTTTGTAAATTGAGTGGCTTTCTGTTGTTGTCAATTCAGTCAAAACTTTGCAACAGATGTCCCAAAAGCACTTCATACGGATAAATATAATCACTTGTACAGTCTGGTTGATGACAATCAGCTATAAATAAATTACGTCGTTGTTCTGTTTCAAAATAGGTGCAAAAATGATGTTATTCCGGTCTCTCTTTTTTAGTTATTAACACAATATCTGTACAGGGAACGAGTAACATCTGATGATTTTTATTTGAGATGTCATAACTAGATTTTTTTTTGAAAGCATGATATAAATGTCTGTAGCATATCTGAAAGTAATTTATTATAGTCCGATGATCTTTTTTAAAGTGACATAAGTTAAATTACTCTTGTAAACTAGTCTACACTTCAATTATTTACTTATGCTTTCGGCAAAATACATTTATCTTTTCATTATTATTACGAATATATGCACACACGGATTTGATTATGTAGACTACATTTTCTGAGATAATAGAACAATTTAATTCAAATGATGAGTTTTCATTTTGTACTTTTTCTTTCTGCATTTTCTCGTTAGTTGCTTTCCCTGTGTGATCAGCTGCATAGTTTGTACAGAAAGGTATCAAAACCATTTTAAATGGTCTTTATCAGTTCTATTTTACCAGATATTTCTACTGTAATTAGTTATTGTTAGTTTTATGCGAGAATCCCTTCGTAATGACCAACAAACCTGATTTTACCGCCCACAAAGTACAAGACAGAACACGATTTCAAGCTGAAAATAAGAATTAGGTATCCATTCTAAGGCTGACCTTTAGGAAAATGGCAATTAGACATGTTTGATTAACCGACGTACGCTTCTCTTGTCATCATACACAACGGATGAGACTGGCATGTCAAGTAAATAAAACGCACAATAAGTAACATCGAACTAATTACAGCTGATACAATAAGTAACATCGAACTAATTACAGCTGATACAATAAGTAACATGGAACTAATTACAGCTGATACATTTGTGAGCTTACGCTGCGAAGAACTAGTAGTATAATATTTGAGAGTTCTGGGGAACTTAGCCTACATCCACCATTTTTGAATTTTGTTAAAAACTATCCTAGGTTGCAACTATTGTGTTCTCCAATTTGTTGGGAAACAATCAGCAACTTCAAATATGTTTGGAAACACACTCTTTAATCTTCTCCCTTTCTATGCTTCTAATTATTATGGAAATCTCTATGTCATTGGCCTAGTGTATAACTGTTATAAAAACACAAATCTATAAGCCACGTGGGTAACTGACCGTCATAAATTTAAAAAAAATAACCGGATCGACTGTTCTTCAAAATTGTATTTAAACCACGAACCACCTCGGTTACTGACATTCAAATTTAGTAGTAATAGTAATAAAAAAAACATGACCTTCAATAGTTCGTGACTCTTGGGTCATGTAACCTCTGGGGGATTCTGTTCCACTTAACATCGGACCCATGGTCATCAATCTTTAGATTTGATATGAAAAGCTGTGGCCACATGGGCCACTAACTCTGAAGTAGTTAATGAAACTAACTTTAACACATTAATAACCGACCTACATAATAGGTGTTATAATAACAGGGCCACAGACACAAGAAAAATATACGATACAAATTCAGAGCATATCCGTTAATTTCATTATATGACAATTTGAATACAAACAACTTTGACAATATTTATATAAATGAATACAGATTAAAACACAACGTCAAGCTGCGTACCTTATCCATGTCATGTAAGTCAGTTTAATAAATACAGCCATTTGTCTTAAATAATTTATACTAAATTAAGTTTTTAAAGTTAAAGGGAAATGTATATTGCACAGAAAGCGACTACTATGAATACACGCCACTAAACATGTTGAATGATTACATACTACACGCCACTAAACATGTTTAATGCTTACATACTACACGCCAATAAAGATGTTTAATGATTACATACTACACGCCACTAAACATGTTTAATGATCGCATACTACACGTCACTAAACACGTTTAATGATTACATAATACACGCCACTAAACATGATTAATGATCACATACTACATACCACTAAACATGCTTCATAATGACATACTACACACCGCTAAACATGTTTAATGATTACATACTACACACCACTAAACATGCTTCATAATGACATACTACACACCGCTAAACATGTTTAATGATTACATACTACACACCACTAAACATGTTTGATGATCACATACTACACGCCACTAAACATGCATAATGATTACATACTACACGCCACTAAACATGTTTAATGCTTACATACTACACGCCACTAAACATGTTTAATGCTTACATACTACACGCCACTAAACATGTTTAATGATTACATACTACACGCCTCTAAACATGTTTAATGCTTACATACTACACGCCTCTAAACATGTTTAATGCTTACATACTACACGCCTCTAAACATGTTTAATGCTTACATACTACACGCCAATAAAAATGTTTAATGATCGCATACTACACGTCACTAAACATGTTTGATGATTACGTACTACACGCCACTAAACACGATTAATGATCACATACTACATGCCACTAAACATGCTTCATAATGACATACTACACGCCGCTAAACATGTTTCATAATGGCATACTACACGCCACTAAACATGTTTAATGATTACACACTACACGCCACTAAACATGTTTCATAATGGCATACTATACGCCACTAAACATGTTTCATAATGGAATACATACTCGCCACTAAACATGTTTGATGATCACATACTACACGCCACTAAACATGTTTCATAATGGCATACTACACGCCACTAAACATGTTTCATAATGGCATACTACACGCCACTAAACATGTTTGATGATCACATACTACACGCCACTAAACATGTTTGATGATCACATACTACACGCCACTAAACATGTTTCATAATGGCATACTACACGCCACTAAACATGTTTCATAATGGCATACTACACGCCACTAAACATTTTTGATGATCACATACTACACGCCACTAAACATGTTTGATGATCACATACTACACGCCGCTAAACATGTTTCATAATGGCATACTACACGCCACTAAACATGTTTGATGATCACATACTACACGCCGCTAAACATGTTTCATAATGGCATACTACACGCCACTAAACATGTTTGATGATCACATACTACACGCCACTAAACATGTTTGATGATCACATACTACACGCCACTAAACATGTTTGATGATCACATACTACACGCCACTAAACATGTTTCATAATGGCATACTACACGCCACTAAACATGTTTGATGATCACATACTACACGCCGCTAAACATGTTTCATAATGGCATACTACACGCCACTAAACATGTTTGATGATCACATACTACACGCCACTAAACATGTTTGATGATCACATACTACACGCCACTAAACATGTTTGATGATCACATACTACACGCCGCTAAACATGTTTCGTAATCGCATACTACACGCCACTAAACATGTTTAATTATCACATACTACGCGCCATTAAACATGTCTGATAATTACATTTAAAATTTGTTTTTGATGGTTCTTTTGGCATAGTATGATATGAAATTTTGGTAAAATCAGTTAAACTGGACGATCTGAATATAAACGTCGGAGTTGGATATCTTTCTGCCAGTTAGTAAAGTTGGTAAAATCAGTATATAGTTTCGTATATACTTTCTGATAAAAAGCTGCTGTCTAATTGCTCAGTACTATTAACATGTGATAAAACATTTAGTCCGATAAAGAGCAATATAGATATAGGTAAATCTGATATAACTTCTGATAACTTTAATATCCTATCCAACGTAATGGGAGTTATTTTAAAGGGGAAAATTTATAAGTTTTTGACGGTCTAATAGTCTGCTATAATGCATATACAGCAAAGACTGCTGCCGATATGGTAAAATATGAAATATAGAAAGTAGACAAACTGAGAGAGAGAGAGAGAGAGAATACACAATCAAATTATGAATATGCTAGTTCTCAAACAATAGATGAAAAAAGAAGATGGACTTTATTCTAACAAAAAAACAATGAATTAACAAATGAAGTAACAAAGTCACTACATCGGATAAAAAGATCTTATGATATTTCCAATTTAATTGTCCATATGTATGTATGTATGCATGCATGTATGTATGTATGTATGTATGTATGTATGTATGTATATATATATATATATATATATATATATATATATATATATATATATATATATATCTATATCTATATATATATATATATATATATATATATATATATATATATATATATATATATATATATATATATATATATATATATATAAAATCAACAAGATACAAAGGTGTACATAACTTCCAAACATCTATCACTCAATGTGACCAGGTTGTTTAATTCTGGACAAAAATATTTTAAATCTTAAAATACAGTTCTTGATTGATACAACCGTCTTGATACGATAGATAATGAAGCATTCATAAATATTCATCGCACAATAAACTGAAAGAAGAATTTCTTGTTTTTTTAATGAAATCTCGAAAAATCGGGATTATTTTTCATCATGGGTTCAATCGGTATCCTTTCTTTTGATATGCGTTTTATTTCGGCCTTTCTTGAAGGTTTAAAAATCAAGCATAAGTTTGGATGACTTAGAAATGAACAATTTATATTAAACTGATTTTCTATTGCCATATCAATTTTGTATTTTCTTTACATTCATATTAGAAGTATATTGTTGAGCGTGGAAGTGACATTTGCCAGTAGTGTAAGCTTTATTCACAAGGATTTAGTCATATTTTGCAAAACATTTTGAAATATTTCCACACTATCATTTACTGGCAAAACAGAGCTTTCAGTCTCATCTTCAAGAGTCCTTTTTTTATCATATGATCCTAAACAGCCTCATTTATCATGTAGGAATATATCTCATACCATCCTGATATGACCTGATATGACCTGGGTGTGAACATTAACACTAATAAAATTTGTTAAAATTAGCTTAGTCCGTTTTTGAAGAACGTACTTCAAATGTAATCTGATATTAAAGTGTATTAAAACCGTAGACGTATGTTGATTAAGCTTAACTGAAAGTGCCTATCGGAACGAAAATTTCCGAGCACAAAATTAATTTCCTGTAGAATGGGACTTATTGTATAGATCGAGTAAAATTCCAATTCAACCAGAGAAGAATGATTGAAATATTAATGTGTCTAAAATTTTTTGAATGATTAAGAAGAAATTTATTCTGCCGGTATGTAACTGAAATGACGAAACTTTAACACTTAATACCATATATATATATATATATATATATATATATATATATATATATATATATATATATATATATATATATATATATATATATATATATATATATGACAAATCCGAATTTTACGTGTCAAAATGTCAGGTTGTCGAACTTTATGGCTACGTAACTTAAATTTATAGAAAATATTTCATCATAGTTATGGAGTCAATTCATTTTGATTAGGGAGATATAAATTTAGGGAATACAAATTCATGAAAACGACACTAGGGTGAAAGAAATGCAAATATTAGATATATAATATTGTGAAGACAATAATTCAGTATGGCATATTGCAAAGGTTCCCACGAAAGTATGAGGTAAACATTTTTAAATATAGTAAGTAATGATAATAGTCATGGGAATGAATAATGAGATATATTTTCCATCAATTTGAGAGCGTGACATTGATAATAATAATAATGAATTTATTATTATTATTATTATTATTATTATTATTATTATTATTATTGAAATGGCAACACAACGTATTAGAGAAGTTACAGATGTAAAAGTTGATTTCATCAATGAAATCAAACACTACAAAGGGATTCAAAAGGAATACAAAATGGTATACAAAGATTGACAAGGTTCCAGTTTTAAGCTGGTGTAGATTTTTCAAAATCAGGATTTGTTCATCTGGAATAGCTACTGTTATAGTTATTCCATTATTTGTTACTGGAGTTGAAATAGTAAAAACTAATACTAGAGAGATGGAGAACTCTGATGTAGAGAACTATACTACAATAAACTCTCTACCGAAGACAAAGATTTACCAGTGAAAATTGATAACAGAAACAACAGACTATTCATTTCGTTGCAGAGATTAGATTTTGTTGTTGTATATCACCCAATTGCTGACGAATTTAAAGCAATCTGTTTGATACAATCAATGCAAATAATGAAACGAGGACTGTTGTAACGCCCTAAGGTACATACAATTTCCAAATGCACAAAAAGAAGTACAAAGTGGAAAATCTGCAAATGTTGACAACAAAGAAAGTACTGATGCTGAATATTTGAAACACATAAAATTTTTTACCACTCATGAAGAATCTGAATATGGCATAATTTTCAGGCTTTTAAACAAAAACTCTATACATGTTCCTGTATTAAATCAAGAAATCATAAGTCTGTAATGTCTATTATTTATATTTGCTTGAGTCTTTACTATCTACCAATGTGGGTACAATTAATAGAATCAGAATCAGAGATAGGAACGACAAGGTAATTGATATAAACAGCGTGCTTGTAACGTGTGTTTCCCATGCAAAGCAAATATCACTTACAGGTCTAAGTGAGCATTTACACTTTGAAATAAAACCCGATTTAGAATATAACTCACTAATTTAGGCCAAATATGCTAAAACGGTTATGCAAGAAATCTAATGTTGTGTACAAGATGATTCGATACGCAAGGCGTGGAACTCTGGATGATAACAATTGAAATATATTATTACTTAGAGGGAACAGTTTGACAGCAAATTAACTTCTTCTGATCAGAATACAAAGAGATAGCAAAATCTCAGAACTACCAAAACTGGTTGACGAAATCAGAAGAAGATTTTAAAAAACTCGTTCTAATAGAGATTCATTACAACTTATATTGCTGTACAAGAGTTGCGATGAAGAAGGAAACAAGAGAGAAGAGGATTTATCCATCTCTAGGCGATATTTACAGGACACACGGTACTAATGGTATGGAAAAATGGGAACCAGCCTGGAAATGGGTGAACCTAAAATAGAGTATATATGGGTTAGGCTGACCAAGATTGGTTAATAATGTAAGGCATGTTGTAGGAAAAAGAATCTTTTGAGAGCTTATCCTAGTTGTAAGTGAAAAAAAATACAGACATTGTTTTATTGATGGAATTTCAGTCCTTTAACAGTCTTGAGTTTGGAACACTCATTACTAAAATTAGCACCTGACTCTTTGTGAGTTGAAATATAGGATCTAACAAAATCATAACTTTGAGAGTTATTATTAACTCTCATATTAATGGCCTGACTAACGTCATTGTTCACACAAATACGTATAACAGAGATAACCATAAATATGAATGTCGTACAATAGATATAATGTGCGGGGAAAACACAGTTAGATCAATGAAAACTACTTAATATTTATCCATCATAGACTTTAGCGATAAATAAAAATGATAAAACATGTTACATTCACCAAAGTTAACAACTGCGTGTCGAGGTTGAGGAATCTAAAACAGATAGAAAAGGTGTGGTGCACGAGAAATGGTCAGTGTTATTCAGCATAGTATTAACGAAAAGAAAAGCGGATGAACAAACTGAGAAAAGATTCACATAGTTTTGAGCAAACGTTTACGATAGAGATAAATGCACTCAAATTCTAAATAGATAAGAATGCACTAGCTTTAAGTGTCATCTTTAATAAGTCTGACACTCACACAAACAATCTAGTTGTGTCATGAATGATGGCAACGGCGACGGAGAGAAAAAATTGTACTGAAAGTTGCCAGTACCGGTACACACCTTCCAGCCCTTGAACATCTCAATTACAACAACAAAATTCGTGAATCCATGACATCTATCAACAGTGATGAGAACATTTTAAATGCCATTGTTCTCGCAACATAATTGAAGACCATTTCATCAAACCTGATATTTCACGTGTTCATATTCTTGGAAATATCAGAAAAGGCAGAATCCACATTAATTGCATGTTTTCTCTCTCTTCAGAAAAAAAAAGGCTGAAGTCTATTTTTCAAACTCAGATCTGAAGATGGATCAAAGCAAGTTTTCTGTTTGCAAATTCTTAACGAGATTGCGTAACGGTTTTGTACGCTCTCTTCCTGAAGTAAAGAGCGTGTGTGTGTGATTTGGATTTTTAATTTAACTTTAACAATTTTTCAGTCATGTCGATACGATGTCTGCAGTGTGGCAGTTTCAAATGCTGTCTAGCAATGGGACATCATGCCACAGACATTTAGCATGATGTATCACCCAGTTAAATTATCCTGACACAAGACCGACCAGTCATAACACTAACCTCTTAATACCGAGCGCATAGTGAGGCAGCTGAGCACCTAGTGAGGCAGCTGCTAGTACCACTGTTATGCTAAAGTAAAGAACAAGAGAAAGATCCATTTGTACTGGACGATTGACAGCTGTGTACTTTGGACGAATACAGAGAATGGCAAAACATGCAAATAAAGTGAATAATCTTCAAAAGAAAGAAATGGAAATATTCACTAACAAGATTGAAACTTCAACATTTACTTCTTCTGCTGGACGATTGATTGATTTTAGAATGCTGGATAAAATTTCAACATGGCACCATACTACTTGTCGAAGAAGATAAATGGTTCAACTTACTGATTTATGAAGATGTTAGGAAATGCAAACTACATGAATGGACGTTTTGCATCAAAAGGAAGTAGCAAGAATATTAATATTACTTATCAGAAGTGTAACGTTTGGCAATTGATAGAGACAATATGGCTCGCTACCTTTAGAAGTCCACAAACTTGCTACATTGTATAAATGGCAATTGTTGAACAGCATACCTTTCAAAGGAATTTATTCCACCAACAATTGTTAGATGTGCAGTCAAAAAATATTCTTTGAAAAACATTTTAAAGTTTGTAGTACCATTTTGCCGTTGACACCTTACAAATAACTATTTTTTTTTACACTTCACAATTTACCCACAATACAAAAAGATCCAACTCTATATCTGTTTTCCAAAACCAAACGAATAAAATCAAGCAGGTGCCATCAAACTACTTCGTAGGTGAAAGACAAATATCTATAATACATGTTACACTGATGAGTATATTCAAAGCTTAAGACGAATCTATATTTTAATCGCAATTTATTCTAATCCATTGTGCAGATAATTTAACTCAAAAAACAGCATCATGATACTGTTTTATTGAATGTAACTATATAGTAATCCTCGAATCCTCCTGGTAATAACGTATCAAAACTTGCACGTGCTTTAATTTGGCGACGACACTCTTAATAACACAATTAATACTGAAGTATTTAAACAGTTTCACCTTCGATATAGATGTACTAAACACTTATATACACATAGATCTGACAATTGAGTTTAAGAATGCTAAATAAACAAATCTATTTAATATATTTGTGTTTTTATGCCAAATTTCTTTTGTTCTGCAAAAGATTTCCTTGTTTTGCTCTCCCTGAACATCATTTGACTAAGAAATAATACATGAATGTGCGTGTAAATATGTAAGCGTATATGTGCATATGTGTATACGCATGTATATATGAATGTATACATGTACATGTGCGTGCACATGAGCTAGTTTCGTTCTGGAGTCGATATGTACTATCTATATATATATCTGGAAAAATGTTCGCGTTGACTTGCGGTTTTCAAGCTGAGGGATTTTCTTCATTTCTTCCGAATTTCTTTCAAGATAGATCGCCCTGAACGTTGCGTGTTACTTTCAAGTTTTCACTATAGGTATCGCAGTCAAAACTGTATTACCTTTCTCATTTTGTAATGTCACATGCCGCACTTATAATGGGTCATTTAATCTGTAAATGGTTACATCAGCATTTGAAATAGGAAGTACTAGATTCCTCTCCAATTTCATTATTCCGGTAGGCGGCACAACTGTGGGAAAACGTATCACTCGCAAAGTTAAACATGGAATAATTCTTCTTTTGGGGGGAAAAGGATTTTAGTCAGGACAGTTTGACTTCGCAAGAGGTATTATCTTACAAGATTTCAGGATACGCCACTCTCTTGCAACGTACATTCTAGGTCAAAAATGGTTCAGCACAAAATTGCTGAGACGCATGAGTCTCAAAATACACAACTATTTATTATTTCTTACCACCAATTCGTCCGTACCTATCGACTGCGTATGTTCTGCATTTACTTGTTGCATTAGTGTGCTAGTTTGATTCCGCAGCTAATCTTCTTTATGCACAATGTTTACAAAAATGTGTTCTTTGAATAATTTGGTTGTACACCCCACTACAATGACACATAACTTCAAAATAGGTAATACAAGTTCTCGGTTCAAACTTTCGTATAATTTTGTATGCACCATTAATACAGCATTACTTACCGAAAATCCCCCTCGAATGAAAGCTGTGGCAATCAAGAGGCGGCAAAGAGAATCAGGCTGTCACTGTCCATTGTACATGTGTTATCGAAGACAGCCAGAATATCTCTTACCGACTTAACATGCAGGTTACGCAGAATAGCAACATTAAGTTGATTAGCTTATTTAAACCACCCATTGAAAATAATCTCACACAAACTTGACCCCAACCTGGATACTACACGCAAAATAACTGCGCACCTCATTCGAAACTAATTTGATCCTACCATTAAGGAATATCTCCAAGGTTTTCAAAATGATTTCGATGAAGTGTTTAGAGAGAGATTGAAAACGCACGTGGTTAAGAATTTAAAATCAGCTCAAAACCAAAGTCTGAAATGACAAAATACATAACAATTCACGCAAAACTCTGTCTTAAATTTAAATATTTCACCTTTACATTAAGTTGAAGAAAACCAAACACTCCCTGCGTCTTTGAGAACGATAAATCACCTTTCCCCTACCCATCGGGCTATTGGGAAGTCCACCGATCAATCGACTGTTAATTATGAAGGTGATAATGCCATTACATTATTAAAGCAGCTGGGTATGGATGATGTGCGGCCAAAAGAGCATTATCAAACATAATTAGTCCTAGTTTCCAATCGAAATATCATCTTTAGGAGGTTTATTTTATTTATTAAAAGATAAACATTATTTCAATTAATGCTTATTTATGTATTATAACTCCAGCTGCTAAACATCCGAGACCTTTTGCAATTATCTTCGGTGCACCAAACACAACGTTATCAATGACACACATGACCCATATTTTGGATGATTTTGTATATTAGTTCCGTCGCCTCTGACTCTGTGGGAACAAGTGCGGTCATAGGTACACATTATTTCTGTGGACCATGTGATTAGCCATGGGCATATCAAACTTTTACGCTTCCAGACTTGAACCCCATCGTTACTGCGGTTGAAGTCTGGGAGAAGACTTAAGCAATAAATGCAGCTGTTTCCACAACGATAATAAAGTATTTGTTAAAATAAGAAATTTTCCAGAGACATCAAAATCACGTACTTCATTAGGAAATTTGTAATCTCTTGCTTTAAATTATAATATCTTGTTTGACATGTGTCTAGTTTACATAAAATATTCTCTGATGTTCTTTGTCGCCAACAGGTTTCGAGTTTCCAGCAAATTCGTCCCTTCCAAACTTATAAGTTAGAACATACATTTGGTTAAAAGTATGCTAATCTCAGCAACACAAAGTACATAAAAGCAGGCTTGTACACTAAATAAGGAATCGGTTCAGCCTGAATTCTCACTTCCAATTTCAGTAACTACTCTGTCCCTCTTAGCAGTGCACATAATCAACGTTAAACCATTCAAGAAAGTAAATTTTAAAATGTTTCCGTAGTCCATCACATTTCAGACTATTACAGGCATAATATTTAATTGGCCAAGTTTACATTTTCATGATTTCTAGAATTATAGGAGAAATAGTCTTACATTCTCGAAGCTTCAATTGATACTCCACATAACAATATCAATTATATGTTTTGGATATTGTGGGGTTAACTCCGATCATTTTAAATATCATAGTTTCTTAATTGGTGCAGCCATTGTGGCGGCCCGTCAATGTTTAGTGACAACTATATAAAGGATAGGCACGGGAACACATTTTTCTTTATTCATTTGTAACCTCGCATACCAAACAACAATTAATTTAAGTAATGTTATATTTTGCACTTATTCAGGTATCATTTCTCTTTTCTTTAAATATTTTACCTTAACTGATGCATGATATTTAATGTTTTATATTTGTTACAGGAAAGGCTGATGTAAGCTGGAGGAACTTGTGCCTCATCCTACTGTGTTTCTAATATATGCAATAAAATATGTCACTTTTTGTTGCTTTTTTAAAAAGCACGATATAAACGTAACTTTAATTAATAAGACATTTCATCATCTTATTTCATGAGTTATGCGTAAAGATCAAACTGTTTAAAGTTTCTTTAATTATACCTCACGAATCGCCGATTTTAAGCTGTCAGTACTTGTCCTTTTAGCCTTTCTCTTCCTCTGTCCACTTACAGACTAAACATATTGTACATATTAACACAATGAGCGATATGGACTGTAATTAGAGAAAAAGGAGAAAATTCTCCAGACGATATATTGCGGAAGAGATTTAATTTAAATTATGGCAAGATAAAAACATCGTACATACACAGTACTGACGTAGAGTACATTATACTCTGTACATTGCAAACAATTTTCTCGTGAATATTTTTAGCCGTGGTACGTGCGTCAGGGAGTGATAGTAATCTAATAACACCAAATCAATTTCCAAATTCATGCGCATACCATGTTATGCTTCAGTTTAGGATCAATCAAAAAAGCAATTATGCAAAAGTTACATTGGGAAACCAAATAACGGATTATCAAAGAAGCTTTCAGAAAAAAGTATTAGATAAAACAACACGCGTACTTAGATTCTCTGCCTTCTGTTTTGTAGAGATTAATTGTGGGAGACAAGTGCTGGTTTATAAAAGAATAACAAATACATTTCTGGCGCAGTAACCGAGTTTATATGAATTCGGACGGCTGCTGCTTTGGAGGTTTAAGGCGATCGATTTCTGGTTAATAGATCATCCGTCCAATGTAAAATAGAAAAAAATAACCATTTTACAATATATTAATTCAGCACGTTTTTAATTAAAATCACATGTGATAATATCACAATAATATTTTAATTTTCTTCTGATTCCTGAAACGTAGAGGCAATATTGTGCAACTGTTATATGCGAAAGAAGGGTTACGTGAAAGCGCCCAGGAGGAATTATCCGACTGGTTGGAAATGATGAAGGATGTAAGCACCTCAGTAAAGTAGGTTGTTTTCTTATGTTGCTAATCGCGATGAAGGCGGTAAATGATTTCTACAAATATATTGGATCATAATGATACGTCCAGGGTATGCAGTGTGTGTGTGTGTGTGTGTGTGTGTGGCATTTTTGATATGATATATTATGAGAATACGACCTTCCCGAATATTTGACAGCGCCAGAAAAGACTCAGTGGGTTGGCTTGTTGATGACCATTCTAAAGATCACAGGTGTAAACAATTTAACTCCGCCTGGGTCAAGACAAAAACCACCGTCAAGGTCTGGATATCATAAACCTCTTCAGCTTGGGTTTTACCTTGAACGTTTATTTCAATCACAGATAACGTTACTTTTGAGACGACTTTTCTGATTGTCTGATAGTGGAAACTCATTTTTAGATTTCTGATCTCCAGGCCAGGTTAGGGTCACAAGAATAACATTTCAGTGTACTATATAGTTCGGTGGCTCATATTATATCCAATCGGGTATAAGCAAAAAATATGGCGATGACGTCAAACTTTACAAACAAGGATTGTCAGATCGATGACACGTTTATTATTGTCATGAAATTGTAGTTAAATAAACAATTAATGAGAATTTCTGTTTATTCACAAGAACGATCTTTAAGCTTGCTTATAAAACAAAAATTAGAAAGGTAGGGCTAACTCACGAGCCATGAACAGAAACGATTGAGGGCCAATAATTTGATGATCTAGATACATACGGATTGGATGGATAACACATTTTTTTCTTGTTTTTGTTTTAGAAAGAATATGAGACCAGAATAATACTTTTCGTATACGTTGAAACGGACAACTTTGTCTGGAAATAAAAAGCAAGCACATTATGAAAATAATTTCGTCTAGTGCATTGTGACATACATCACGGGGAAAGATCCGATATATCCTCAATATTATCATATTCCCACAGTTTTAGAATTACCAAATATTTTATTTTAAAATCATAACTTAATATATGACAGTAACATCTTGATACTTGCAGAAATTCGAATTCCACTCCCATTGTGGATGTGAATTTCATCCTTCATTCCACTTTCCCAAATTTTTTGACTTTACTAGTCCTATTGTGGATGTGAATTTCGACCTTCCACACACATTCCCAAATTTCTAGACTTTACCAGTCCCATTGTGGATGCGAACGACATCGATCTATCCACTTTACCAAATTTCTAGATTTTACCAACCATTTTGTTAAAGCATTTGTACAACTTGAGCTGTACTAACACTCTATGCAGTGTTTGTAACTTTTCTTCCTTGCTTCATGTTTTC
Source organism: Sinohyriopsis cumingii (assembly GCA_028554795.2). Lineage (NCBI taxonomy): Eukaryota > Metazoa > Mollusca > Bivalvia > Unionida > Unionidae > Sinohyriopsis > Sinohyriopsis cumingii. The sequence goes on along the minus strand of CM068835.1, from coordinate 119,510,798 downwards.
TTCATATTTGTCCAGCTTAAATTTAGAATGATTAAATTTGCATTGTTTCAACAACACCACCTTATCTTGTACTTTTGGACGGTGCACAAAGGTGTAATGTCTCACGTAATGTGCAGTATGTTCGAGGAAATAAAATCAGCAAGTGAAATATCAGGGAGTGTCGACGATACGGTTGTTGCTTTTAAATATTCACAAATTAGTCAACATGCTTGTTAGTCAGGAATTAAGATATGTGTTTGATAATAATGATTTTGTCTTTTTAACTGAGCACGGTCGAATGATTTTGTAAATAGATGCGTCAATGCTTTCGAATATTTTTTGTATTGAAAAGAGGGAAAACGAAAAGTTCAGCTACATGAAGCTAATGGTCGCGTAAGAAGAGACAATGTATTTTGGGAAATTCATTCATATAAGCAAAAGTGGTAAATGCCTAATTTACTATTTGTTAATAAGGTCTCGACTCTATGGTCTCATCGCTCCGGTGGCCTCGTGGTTAGAGCGTCCGCCTCGGAAGCGGGAGTTCGTGGGTTCGAGTCATACTGAATACTTTCAAAAATGGTACTAACAGCTGTCTCGCTTGGCGCTCAGCATTAAGAGGTTAATGTTAGGACTGGTCGGCTGGTGTCAGGATAATGTGACTGGGTGTGGCATCATGCTACGTATCTGCGGCATGATGATCCAGTGCTAGACATCACTATAAACTGCCACACAGCAGACATCGTAGCGATATGACTGAACAATTGTTAAAGCTACGTTAACAATCCTAATCACACACACACACACACACACACACACACACACACACACTATGGTCTTAAACAAAGTAACAGAAAATAACGAAACCCATCAGGCTTTGTAAAAATTGACGAATAATTTATTTCCCCTGAATATAAAGTGAACATTTAAAACAATTGACAGTTTTAAGAATTAAATCCCAAATGGTCTTAATTGTTCTATTACAAGTCTTAAGTATAAAGCATTCCGAATAAATGCCAGCGGTGTTCCAAATGAGTTGTAATATTGAACGTGCTAAAGTGCTGCTAGCCTAAAATAGTGCTTATGTGCTAACGGTCCGGATGTATCACAATGATATAATCAAAATGTGTTTGAGTGAAATCAAAATAATCTCCAAGTAGTGATTTAGTCCGAAATTCCAGTGAATTATTTGAATAAATAATTATCTCAAAATAACACTGAACTCAATAAAAGAAAGATTCCACCTCATATGTTAAAGTAGGAATGAATAATTCTTAAGTAAAGAACATTTATATAAAAGCTAAGACACCATAAAAAATCTTCTAGGATAAGGTCAAAATCGGGTTTATAATTCCCAAAATGATAGCGTAGGAGTTGGTTATGTGATTCCTGATAGGTTTTCGTGGGGTTAAATTTTAAAATTCCTGATTTGCTTTCAGTGAGAGTCGGGGTTATAATTCTTGATAGTCTTGCAGTTGGAATCGAGTTTGTAATTTTTGATTGGCTTGCAGTGCGAATCGGGTTTGAAACTCTTGACAGGTTTGGAATGGAGTCGAGTTTGTATAAAATATCCGTGTGGTTCGGGTTTGTAATTTCTGATAGGGTTGCAACAGGAGTCGGTTTGTAAAGGCTAGCCGTGGGAGTCGGTTTTGTAATTTTTGATACAGTAGCTGTGAAAGTAGTTTTTTTTTTTAAATTCCTGAGATGCTTGCAATGGGAGTTGGATTTATACTTCCTGATTGTATTAAAGTTAAGTTCAGTTCGCATAGGATAGCCGTTGGAGTGGGAGTCTGGTTTGTAATTACTGATAAGGTTGCAGTTGCAGTCGGGATGTCCTTCCTAATAGACTTTCAGTGGAAATCGCGTTAGGAATTCCCAAATAGACTAGCTGTGAGAATCGGATCTGTAATTCCTGATAAGGTATCCGCTGGTGTCATGTTTGTAATTCATGAAAGACATACAGTGGAAGAGTGTACCAAAGTCAGGTGAACTTGATCCAATTCCATCATCACTGCTGCTTGAGTGCTTAGATCCAGTATTGCCTTCACTAATTGATGTTATTAATACCTCTCTCTCATCCGGGGAATTCCCATCATTTTTCAAAACTACCATTGTGAAGCCTCTGCTGAAGAAACCAACACTAGACCAAAACGATTTAAAGAACTACCGCCCAGTTTCTAATCTCCCGTTCATAATAAAAAATCTTAGAAAAGGTTGTTCTATTCCAGCTTGTACCTCATCTAAATTCAAGCATTCTTTTTAGCAATACAGAATCTGCATATCGCCCTTGCCACAGTACTGGAACTACTCTTCTAAAAGTAGTTAATGACATTCTCTCTGCGTTGGATAGCGGGAAGATTACAGTCCTCACCCTCCTTGATTTGTCTGCAGCATTTGACACAATAATATATGATATATTACTTCACCGTCTCCAGCATGTATTCGGCATTCATGATACAGCCTTACTGTAGTTCAAGTCCTATTTGGTCAACAGGACACACATTATATCTGCAAATGGAATACACTCCAGCCCAGTTGATCTATGTTGTGGTGTTCCACAGGGTTCTGTTCTTGGACCTGTTCTCTTCATTCTGTACACTCAGTAGCTCTCAAGTGTCATAGTTCATCATCCAGTGTCTGACCAATTGTACGCTGATGACACCCAAATATACAAATACAGCTACCCAACTGAAGTTGATGCTACCATCCAAGGTGTAGAGAGGTGCATTTCTGATGTGAAATCATGGATGAAATGTAACAAGCTGCAGATGAATGATGATAAAACGGAGGCCATTCTGATCACAACACAAAGACTTTCTCATTCACAATCTTTACCTCAAACAATAAATATCAGCAACACCAACATTAAATTCACACAATCAGTTCGAAACCTAGGTTTTACTCTGGACAGTACTCTCACATTGCACCAACATGTCATGAACATATGCAAGGCTGCATATCTTGAGCTGAGACGCATCAGCTCCATTCGCAAATATCTTTCAGTTGATGCCACTAAAACACTTGTGTGTTCATTAGTACTTTCAAGGCTTGACTATTGTAACTCGATTCTGTCTGGTCCATCTCGATATCTACTCCAGAAATTTCAATAAGTTCAAAACATAGCTGCATGGATCATACTTAGAGTACCACGATCAGAGCACACCTCCCCGCTGCTCTGTACAGTAACTGGCTATCCATTCGATCCAGAAACACAAAATTTGTTCTCTGTGCTACGTTTCACTGCCGGACTCTAGTCCAACATACTTATCCAACCTCATCCATGTGTACACACCGTCAAGATACTTACTCTCCTCTTCCTACAATCGTATACTCATTATTTCCACTATGAAAACAAAGTCATATGAACAGCGTTCTTTTGCATACCAGGGCCCAGCAACGTGGAATGAATTGCCCACTGAACTTAGACACAAAGACACAGTGATCACATTCAAGAGGGCTCTCAAAACTCACTTATTTCGACTGCAAGAACAAACTTAAAGACCTAATAATGTTTCCTACCTGAAGTATTCTCAGCAGGTTTTTTATTTTTTAATGTTTTTCTAATTTCATGGTGTTTGCTTTTGTAATAATATTATTGTTTTTTATCTTATAGGTGTTGTCTAAAGTTGTAAAGCGCTTAGAGCTTCTAAAGATTAGGCGCTATACAAAGTCCTCATTATTATTATTATTATTATTATTATTATTAGAATGTGAGTCGGGTTTGTAATTCCTGATTGGCGTAGAATGTGAGTCGGGTTTGTAATTCCTGATTGGCTTAGAATGTTAATCGGGTTTGTAATTCCTGATTGGCTTAGAATGTGTGTCGGGTTTGTAATTCCTGATTGTCTTAGAATGTGAATCGGGTTTGTAATTCCTGATTGGCTTAGAATGTGTGTCGGGTTTGTAATTCCTGATAGGCTAGCTGTGGAAGTCGGGTTTGTAATTTTGGATATGCTTGCCGTGGGAGTCGGTTTTTTTAATTCCTGATAGGCTTGCACTGGAAGGCTTAATCTTGATAAGCTTGTACAGAGCAGTACATTAATTTAGAGTGAAACTATTTTCAATTCATATGGAAAAATTGCATTGCAGGATTGAATAAAAAGCTCTGTACTTTCAAAAACGTTGATAGAACTGAAAGATGTGTGAATTAAGGTGATCAGATTATCCAGAATATTGTCTCTACTTTATTTCTAAGAAGACATTTGAACAAAGAAAAACATTGAATGGTTGTGACTGACAGATTCAGCTCGGTACTGTGAAGAAAACAAAATAATGTATTTTTCAAAACTTTAAATTACTTATCGGGCCGATAACTCATGAAAATCGTAATAAATGGTAAATTCAAGTTTTTAACTTAAGAGAACTATCGATAGAAACTGATAGAAAAAAGCGATATAATTGAAGCTAATTCCGAATAGAATACCAGAAATTGTTGAAAGGCTTGAAAAGCAATCTTATAAAGGTGTATGCATGCAAGATTTCACAACCTTTATCAAAACAGCATATAATCCTGCTGAGGATTTTTGATCACAAGACTAATTACGGATATCATTTAATATAGTCACAAATATTTCAATGAAGAAATTCTTCTTGACGAATTTAGTCACGTGTCTATCGTTGAAGACACAAAGCGTGCTATCTCTAACTTGAAATCTGGTAAAAGATGTGTATTTTTATTTATACTATATTTTTATTTATTTTGTACTTTTATTTATACACGGATTGTTCGAACGTTTTCAATTTAGTATTGAATGCAAGGCATTTCCCATCGGCTTAGGCTGAAGGTTAATCCCCCTTTTTATACAAGAAGTGTAATGGAAATGACGTTAGTCAACTTTAATATTTTTTACTTTTTTGTTTTCATTTTTATTAATTGTAATGAAGAAGCTCTAAATTCTTGGAGGATGCTAATACTATTTTTGTTGTTCCAAGCTGATGATGTTGTAAAGTTGTCTAGCACAGTAAGCTGATGGCTTACATAAATAGATTCCTTTCGTGAATGCTGCAATTGACTAGAAGCAAAATGCCAATGCTAAAAACAAAAGAATCGGTTTTTAGGCGGAGTGTTGGATTGATGAAGAATCTTAATTGTAAATGCTGTGCTTTAAATTTAGAGATTATTAGCAGATTTTCATATCTCAGTATCATGTTTCTAAATGATCTAATTTCCTGAGAGAGAATAGAACTTTGTCTAGTCAAGCGAATAATTTTCAGTTTACTAGCGACCCAGTCAGTCATAAATTGGATATTATAACAATTTAGACTTGCCAATATTAAGCTATAGGTCTGACGTTTGGGCTTTGGTGTGCTAGCTGTATTAAAATGGTACACTTAACTTCCTAAAGGGCTTTCAAGTTTGAAAGAATTATGCAAAATGAGTTTATTTGTGAAGAATTAATGATATCAGTATCATCAACTTAAACGTATCATAGTATCTTACAAAACTGCGTATCATGTTATAAACTAATATGTATCAGGGTATCACACACTAATAAGTACCAGAGTAGCAGATACTAATGCGTATCATGGCATCATACACTATTACGTATTAAGGTATCATACACTAACACGCATTATGGTATCACGCACTAATACGTATCAAGATATTACATGCAAATATGTATCGTGGTATCATAAACTAATACGTATTATAGTATCGTAAACTAATATGTATCTTGGTATGATACACTAATACATATCATTGTATCATACAAAAATGCGTATAATGGGATTAATCACTATTATTTATCCTATCAACGTTCACTAAAAAGTATCAAGGTTAATATATATTATGGTATCATGCACTAATAAGCATCATGGTATTATATGCTAATATGTATCGTGGTATCGTAAACTAATACGTATCTTGGTATGATACACTAATACGCACAATAGCATCATACACTAGTACGTATCATTGTTTCATACACTTATAGCTATCATGGTATCATGCGTTAACAAATATCATGGTCTTATATGCTAATACGTATTGTGGTATATACACTAATACGTATCATGGCATCATACATTAATACGTATTAAGGTATCATACACTAACACGTATCATGGTATCATGCACTAATAAGTATCATGGTATTATATACTAATACGTATCTTGATATGATACACTAATACGTATCATAATATTATACACAACTACCTATCATAGTTACATATACTAATACGTATCTTGATATCATATATTAATTAACATCTTGGTATCATACACTATTACGCATCATAGCATCATACACCAATACCTATCATGGTGTTAAACACTTATACGTTTCAAGGAAGCATACACTAACACGTATAATGGTATCATGGATTAATAAGTATCATGTTATTATATGCTAATAGCTATGTTTCTATCATCCACGAATGCTTATCACGTTTTCATAGACTAATACGTGTCATGGCATTATATATTAATATCTATTGTGCTATCATCCACGAATACTTATCACGGTTTCATAGACTAATACGTATCATGGCATCATATACTAATATTTATCATGGTATCATACAATAGTATGTATCATGGTATTAAACTCTAGTATGTATCATTTTATCATACACAAATAAGTACCATGGTAGCATAACTATGGCCTATTATTGCATCATACACTCTTACGTATTATAGCATCATACACAAGTACGTATCATGGTATCATGTATTAATACGATTTTTGGTATCATACACTAACATGTATAATGGTATCATGCACTATCATGTATAATGGTATCATGCACTATGAAACAATGATACGTACTAGTGTATGATGCTATTGTGCGTATTAGTGTATGATACCAAGATAAGTATTAGTGTATGATAGCATGAAAAGTATTAGTACATGATACCGCGATACGTATTAGCATATAATACAATGATACCTATTAGTGCATGATACCATAATATATATTAATGTATGATACCTTAATATTTACTAGTGCATTATACTAATACGTTTTTTGGTATCATACACTGACATGTATAATGGTATCATGCACTATCGTGTATAACTGTATCATGCACTAATAAGTATTATGGTATTATATGCTAGTACGTATCGTGGTATCATACAGTATTAATTATCGTGATAACATACACTAAAGCGTTTAATGGCATCATAAATTAATAAGTATCATGGTGTCATACACTAATATATATATCATGGTATAATACACTAATAAGTAAAATGGTATTACTTGATATATATATATATATATATCGTGGTATCGTACACTGATACGTAAAATGGTATTATATATATACTAATACGTATCTTGGTATCATACACTATTACCCATTATGCCATCATTAACTAAGATGTATTATGGTGTCATACGGTAATACGTGTCTTGATAGCATGCACTAAAACGTATCATTGTATTCTGCACTATTAACTATCACGGTATTATATACTAATACGTATCATGGTATCATCCAGAAAATACTTATCGCGGTATAATACACTAATACGTATGATGGCATCGTAAATTCATAAATATAATAGTATTATATGCTAACACGTATCCTGGTATCATACACTAATGCTTATCTTGGCATCATACTCTAATACGTATCATACACTAATAAATATCATGGCATCATACACTAATACTTATCATGTTATAATACTCTAATACGTCAGCAGGAATCAGAGTGCAATACTTATTTTGTTATGATATACTAATAGATATCATGGTATCATACATTAATACGTATCGTGGTGATCATATACTAATACGTATCGTGTTATCATACACAGATACTTATCATGGTATGATATAATAATACGTATCCTGGTATCATTCACTAATACGTATCGTGATATCATACATTAATACGTATCGAGGAATCATACACTAATTCTTATGTTACGTGTTTAGGCTCCAATAAACAGTAACAAAAGAAAGAGTGAAAACATCAAGCTTTGAACAAATTTAACAAATAATTTATTTTCCCTGAAAAACTATATAAAAATTAAAAAAATAAGAACTGACGGTTTTAAGAATCAAATCCAAAATTAATCCAAGAATAATCTACGAATTAAAATTTAGAAGTCCCAATATCAAAACGTTCTAATGAATTCAAGTTCGAGTACCGACGAAACATCCAAGATGGAAGACGATGACGTATACTGTTTCCTTTGTGGTGTTTCAAGGTCTAAAGTTCTCTGTTATTCACAAACAATATTCAGGTGTTTGAATTTCCCAATAAAATTTAATGAAATGTCTTTGTCCAAGAATTCTGTATGAGCACTCATATATTTCCAGGAAAAAGAATGAATCCTTTTGAATCCAAATAATTCGAGAAAACATTAAAATAACCCCAAACTGATATTACAAAAGAACACATTTACGTCCCAGTGTTTTTAATCCCGACTGAGAAAAATCTCTATAAACAATGATTATACAGTAACTCAAAATGTAAATCAAATTCGCGGATGAGGGTAAACCTTCCAGAACCTTCTAAACCCAGTATGACCTTGACCAAAAACCAATCATTTTACTCTAAAAATAGGATAAAAATGAAAAGTTGGTTACTTGTCTCAGTGATTTCTGAATTAAGGTCGGGAACTAGGTCAGCTTAAGGTGTTTACAACTGAACAGTCAAGGCCAAACTATATTCTGAAAAAATATCAAGTTCTCAGTAAACAAAACTACATTATTTTGACATATAATGAAATTAAAAATAAAAAGATTTTAAACTTACAACCAATTAAATTAAATCAAAGATAAATAAAATCAAATATACATAACACTAATACTTATATATGTATCATATCATCATACACTATTATGTATCATTTTATCATACGCTAATGCCTACCATGGTGTCATACACTCAAAAGTATACATTACGGGCTAATGAATTAAAATTTAAATGACTGTAAAACGTAAATATATTAAAATTATTTGCAATTTGTGATTAAATGACAGCAGTCGATTTTCCAAAAGATATAACGGTTTCAGGTATCCTCGCATCGTTTGCAAATTGATAATGGCGACGAGTCAAATCCTTCACTTCTCGTGAAAACAGACATCGTAGCATCGTAGTAATCGCACTAACATTGATGACAAATATCGCAAAATAAAAACGTTTTATTGATTTGATGTATACAAACAGCGTATAGTCAATACAATATATCATGATTCGTATAAAATACACTGTTACATAAATGAATGAACAAATCAATTGATACTGGAGATAGAAACATGTGTGCACATAACTCCCCGGAGAGAGAGAGAGAGAGAGAGAGAGAGAGAGAGAGAGAGAGAGAGAGAGAGAGAGAGAGAGATTTGGATTGTTAACGAAGCTTTAACAATTTTTCTGTCATCTCGCTACGATGTCTGCAGTGCGGCAGTTTATAGTGATTTTTAGCACTGGGGCATCATGCTGCAGATATGTCGCATCACCTGCCACCCAGTCACATTATTCTGACACCAGGCCGGTCAGTCCTCTTAAAGTTGACCGCCAAGCAAGGCATTTGTTAGTGCTATTTTTAATAGTCTTTGGTATGACTTGCCGGGGTTCGAACCCACGACCTCCCCCATCCAAGGCGGACGCTATAACCACTTAGGCCACCCTAGCAGTGCGAGAGAGAGAGAGAGAGAGAGAGAGAGAGAGAGAGAGAGAGAGCGAAAGAGAAGATAATTATTTAAGATGGAATTCGTTATACACATAATTACCAGGTATTTTACAGTTGTTAAGACTTTAATTTAAGTTATTGTACTAGTTTATACGATCGATTTACGATTTGTAAGTTATATATATATATATATATATATATATATATATATGTGTGTGTGTGTGTGTGTGTGTGTGTGTGTGTGTGTGTGTAAATGTTCATCTTCGATAACATTATTTGCACAAAGTTCACGTTTCCTGTTTGTTTCATATATGTCTACCAATTGCGATATTTATTATGTGTGATGAAACCCTTAACATACTTAAGGCCTTCTGTGACGGGCATTTGCAATTATTATAAAGGCCTTCTGTGACGGGCATTTGCAGTTTTTCTAAAGGTCTTTTGTGATGGGCATTTGCAATTATTCTAGAAACCTTCTGTGACGGACATTTGCAATTATTCTAAGATATGATGTTGTGATTTGGATTTTTAACGTAGCTTTAACAATGTTTCAGTCATATCGCTACGATGTCTGCAAAGTTTATAGTGGTGTCTAGCACTGGGGCATCATGCCGCAGACATGTAGCATGATGTCCCACCCAGTCACATTATCCTGACACCAGGCCGACCAGTTCTAACACCACCCTCTTAATGCTGAACGCCAAGCGAGGCAGCTGTTAGTACCATTTTCATAAGTCTTTGGTATGACTCGGCCGTGGATCGAACCCACGACCTCCCACATCCGTGGCGGACGCTCTAACCACAAGACCACCGGAGCGGTCTAAGATATGAAGCGGCTTCCAAGATATTTTTTATATCTTCATACATGTATGAAGTTTTCGAAGCAAATGCTAACTCCAGTCAGAATGAAATATGTCTTTTTGGTCCTTGGTTACAAAAGCGATAAAAACAAAGATTAGACCGAATTATGGTAATGCTAGACTTCTCCAAGTCATGAGATCAATAGTATATCATTTTAGTTGGGTTTTTATACCTTCAGGTGCACAGTTAATAAGGATATATACCGGTATATTTCATGTTTGGATTTAATTTGAAAATAATAGATTCTTTAAGTAATAAAGAATAATGTTTTAGTAACGTATTCCAAATTAGAATTCTATTTTAATTTTAGTAAAATACATTTCTTCAAAACGATTGTTGCATTATTTCGCAACTATTGAATTTTACACTCTTTGGCTATCATGAATTTAGTCGAGATTGAATTATCTGTATTATATTCTAAAAGGCAGAAATTATACAAATGTATGAAGTTGGTAAGGTTGAAGGAAAATTATAATTTAATATGTATATAATTCTACATTCTATAAACTGCTCCGGTGGTCTAGTGGTTAGAGCGTCCGCCTCGGTTTGCCGGAGGTCGTGGGTTCGATCCCCGGCCGAGTCATACCAAAGACTTACAAAATTTTTACTAACAGCTGCTCGCTTGGCGCTCAGCCTTAAGAGGTTAGCGTTAGGACTGGTCGGCCTGGTGTCAGGATAATGTGACTGGGTGGGACATCATGCTACATATCTGCGGCATGATGCCCCAGTGCTAGACATCGCTATAAACTGCCACATTGCAGACATCGTAGCGATATGACGGAAAAATTGTTAAAGTTACGTTAAAAATCCAAATCACATCACATCACTACATTCTAGAGAGACATCTATAAAGCCTTTCTATTTAAAATACAGGAAATACTATATTCAAAATATAACATTCATGGTGTTTAGGGACTCTGAATTTAATATACCTTTAGGACATGCACTTGATAGGATAGAATTTTCGCGTTTAAATGTTTTGCCGATCAATTAAGTGTTCACTTGATGGCATTTTTAAGTATGAAATGGTCGCAGTGAATGTGATTTTGGAACATCCATTTTTAAAAATAAGGTATGCGTACCTCTGATGTGACTGTCAATTCTTGGTGGTTTTATTCGACAAAAATTAATAGCATCTTTTTTTATACTGCTAAATTGTTAATTACCTTATACATTATCCAGTTTTTTAGATGGCATGATCATAATTACTATGGGATGATAGCTTTACTACATCTTTCTGTTACCAATGAAATTCCATCTTTTATTCCTTCTCGATGACTAAAAGCATATCAATATCAACTTGCATCACTAGTTCAGTGCGTGTCAATTTCGGAAGGCATGCCATCTCCTAGAGGTTTGTGATATATTGGGCAGGATCAACCATACATACTCGTTTATAAGTCGAGACAAATTGCAAACAAAGAAGTTCTTGACGGCCGTTTCATAAATCACATGTAAATTAGGGTCTATACTATTTCGTCTATTGATTCTCCTTATAAAAGCTACAGAGACCTGGATATGCTGGCGCATTATGCGGCAGATCTGGGTCTGTGCAGTTTGTATTTTTACTCGTGTTAAAAGAAAATACATACAGTAAGCCATATTGTTAGATTGATACTTCTCTAAATGTTTCAAAACTACTTGTCAATAGCATCTCGTCAGTTTTTAAATATATATCTTGAAGTCACCTAAATTTGTAATATGTCATTTTCCCCATATTTCCTTGGCACGAGCGTACTCATCTGTTATTTCCGATTTGGCAAATGTCGAGTATGTTTACAATTATCATTACAGTGATCCCTAAATACATCATCATCTGTTTTTATTTGATTGTTTGCAGCAAACGTAACAAAAGTTGCATGTTCAAAATAATTTTTATCATTTTTAGTTTGTATCCATTGTAGCCTCTCTAAATTCTTCCATTTTATCAAGCAGATCACATAGAAAGTTTTCAACAACAATTTTTCCCTACGGTGCAATTCCCTATTTATGACTGTCCCTATCGCATCGTACCTATGTATACTGTTCCCGTATTCTGATGGAGTTTGTTTGGTATTTTTTATGGTATATTTTCTCTCTTGCTGATTTTAACTTCTGATTCAATGTTTGAAAATCGACATAGATTCCTCCATTTGATTTTTAATAATTTTGAAATTGTAGGAAATTGTTTCATTTCTCTGGCTGCTGGTATTTATATACAATACATTTACCATTAATACTGTGATTTTACAGAATTTTTCCTCTGCTTAAAACGTGAAGACATCTGCATCATAACAACTGTTATGCTTATATAATAACTCATGTTATCTTCTGATACTATTTGAACATCAATAACAATTCGTATTTTTGTATTGCTAATACCAAATGGATATGATTCGTCATTCCACCCATTAATGTAGATAACTAATTTCACTGAGTTTTCCCGATTAGTATTATGTAGGTAACAATGGGTCTAAACTGTTTTGTAGAACAACTTGTATTCAAACCCCAAAAAGTGAGGGTAAAACAGGTACAAATCAGGTAGCTAAAAATGTGAAAGGTTTATAATAAACATTAGAATATATAAATGAACAACTGTAACATATAATCGACCAGGTTTTTGTAAAAAAAATAAGAAAAATAAAAATCAACAAATAAAAGCGAGGAAGATAACCATAAAAATGTAAAATAAACCAACATTTTTTGCGACACACAGGGATGAACGTATTTGTAGACGAAGATAACATAAGACCAACTGTTATCCATATGGTTAAAGTCTGAAAATCTACTGTAGAATTCATGTGGGTGCAGTCCCACATTGCCAGTCCTTGAAACGAAATAGACCCCCCCCCCCAAAAAAAAAAAACAACAAAAGAAAAACAAAAAAACAACAGGAACAAAACAACAAACAATACAGAAACAACCTGAGCAAATCCAGTGCTCAACAACTTGCTTACAGCGTCCAGAAAATTTACAGTATGATTCGGACAAAATTGTTAACAAATTACAGGAGGAATGGGACAATAGTCCAAAGGACGCATGCTCTATTGTCTGCATAAACAATTAAGTATAAATAGCAATGTCAACAAACTGGTGAAACCACATGATACTAAAATCATGACAAACTTAAAAGCTGGAAAATTCATTAGCTAGTAGATCTTGAAGATTCTTACCAAGTAACATTAATTGCCTACATTGCCCCATCCCATAAACACTTCACCGCTTGATCAACGACTGGTCCAAATATAGTGGAAAAACGCCAACAACTCTCAAAGCCCCGATAACATGTCCCGAATTTCTACGACTAGGAGCAAAGAAATATTGATTCCACATATAACAATATCCTGGAATACTTTTGTGCCATTGGGAAAAGAGGAAAAGTAGACCCCTCAGCTAGGATATAATGTAACAAACACAAAATGGACCAAATGCTAAACAAAAACACAAGCAATTTAAAAGCAGTAAAAATGAGCAAATTCCACATGTTTAGACTGGTTGAGCGGGAGCACCACACCGAAAGAAGGATTTGGTAGACCATTTCCACAAGTGCGACCTGGTTCATAGTAAGGGCTGGCTAATCCAACCCTCTGTGGTGAAAGACACCCCTCTCAATAAAAGTGACAATCACCAGTCAGCCCCAATTTAATTCAGACGTAACCGACATCGATATGATGTCCTTAATTCATAAACCAGCAAAATATGCTAAATCAAGCTAAACCACGATACAAAAATCAAACAAAATTGTAAATTCATATCACCTACATGTTTACAAATCTTGCAATCGCTCTCCTTCCTTCAATTATATATATATATATATATATATATATATATATATATATATATATATATATATATATATATATATATATATATATATGCAGTAACTGATAATAAAAAACAATGGAACAAATAGAAACCCAAAACATAAAAAGGAAGCATTGGCACCAGCAAACTCGTAAGACAAAACTCTGCCTCAAAATTAGCATAAAGTGTGATTAGCGAAAACCACCAGGCCCGGCAACGTAATCTGGAACTGACTGAATGAAATAAAAACTACACAACAACTCAACATAAAGGCGCAGATGCTTAATAATTTAGTTACGCTTTTAGTACTGCATTCCTGAGCATGCTACTATACACAACATAACACTTTCTACTCTAATAACAATATACTTACCAATCAGTTATAAGTTCAGAGTTTGAATACACAAAAGTCAATATCAAGTTGCACGAAGGCAGCATTAGATTTTGGAAAAATATAAAATTCTCATGCCTGTAGCAGCAGAAGCCTACCTGTGTCACATGGTCGTGGTTCTCTCCACATATTCTCCTCCAATTAAGAAGTGTGCAGTGTAAACATTTCTGCGACGCTAAGCACCTAAAGCCAGCACAACAGAGCGGTATGGAGCTAATGGTTGCCCTATAGGAAGCTCGGTGGCGGTATGGAGCTAATGGTTGCCCTATAGGGAGCTCGGTGTACCACCTATAAACGCTTCATACCTTAATGTGTTGCAGTAAGTTTTTATGTTTGCATGAAAGCACGTGCATCAAGGGTTTTTATCCTTTCACTTGGATCGTAGGGGTGTGTGTATGGAAAGTACATGTGATGGATTGTAAAGATGTGTGTTGAATTGTTGATAAATATTTTTGACCTCATCATTCCCTTATGGGCCCATGAATTTTAGACACATTTTTCACTTAACCATTTTAATAATACTATTCCTGTTTATAGCCATACAATTTCGGCCTTTCTTCTTCTAACCATTTTAACAACGTCATTCCCATTTGTCCATTTATCCCCATCAACACTTATGACCATATAAACACTTTCACTACAAACACCTTTCACACCATGCAATACTTTCTGTGTTAAACCAATGAACCATTTTAACATGGGATACACGTTTGTCCCCCACGTGACGCTTACGGTAAACCGATGGGCTAATGGTAATTCCTGTATGCCCCAGTCCATTCATATACTGCTGACACGTGATTCAGATCAAATACGGAAAAATACCGAGAGGATTACTGTACGATCTGAGTATTACATATTAATTCGCGAATTGATCACGGATATCAAAATATGAACAGCATAACACCATAGACCCGAAAATTGTCGACATAATAACTTTTAATTACGATTACGGATATACTTTTCATTTTAAATGTCGTATTAGCTGAAAATAGTTTATCATGGCTTTTATCAATTAAATCTCAGGTGGGCCAGAAATCCGTTTCAGCAGACATTAAAGCATATACAGAAAGATAAATGAAAAATTAGTGTCCTTCATCTACCTTTCAATTTGTGTACACAGAATTTAAAATTTCAGAGTGACTGAAATATCGATATCACTGGCGGATTGATAACATCTGCTTCATTTTCTTAATTTCCGTTCCTTTACAATTTTATCACAGCTGTCAAAACGATTTCAAAAGAATAATGATAACACACAGAGATAAGAATAGACAGTTGGTCCTTTCGGCGATAAAATCCATCTTGACCAGAAAATACAGAAGATGCAATCATTGCCATACTGTGTGCCGAGGCAACAAGTCGCTTACATGATTCATTTTTAGGATTATACATTATTTATGAATCATTATATTACTTACTTTCAATCACTCTGTGATTTTGTGATCGTGCATGATTTACATAATTATATGGCACACACAGGAATGCACACGTTCGTTAATATCTCGACGCGCTGAGGGTGGGTGGCAACTTATTATACATATTTGTTTCGCGTAAATATGAAATATCGGATAAGTCAACTCATATAGTTTCTTTTTCTCTTTATATATATATATATATATATATATATATATATATATATATATATATATATATATATATATATATATATATATATATATCACTCATCGCCTAAAATAAAGTGCATATAAACAATGAAAAAATGCTAAATAAAGCCCATTCAGTCGTGACATTGCTTTCACTTGGCTATCAACGCTAAAAACTTTCATATATGAATATCAGCCTGCAATTCTATTCAAATATAGAATGATCTTCTGAAATGAGCTCAATTAAAAATAAAAAAGGAAAAGAAAAACGATAGCCACGTTAGAGTATCGCCGATCTCTTACTAGTTGATGGACAAGTCTTTCTAAGTAAAGTAAACATAATGAGAGCTTCTCTCTGCGATACAATGCTCATACATGAAATATATATCGTTTAACCAATAGACCACTAACGACTGGTCAAACGCACAGGCAGCTCCTGATACCATAACGAAGACGCGGAAGGAAGATCGATATTAATTTTAATTGGCCGCCATTCATTTCTGCATGCAATCTATAGCACAATTCTAACTTCCTACTGTAGTGAAGCCTCTGACATCACATTCACTCTGCAAGCATAGAGTCAACTCAACATGGCGACAAAGAACAAATCACCCCATCGGCACAAGACCATGTTAGGTGATGCTTCGGCTCGCATGTATAGACTCACACTACTATGACTGCTGAAAAGCTTTCGCATGAAGTTAAACCCTTCCATCATCATTCACATGTTCAGCGATCATCATGTCAGTCCTCAGGGTGTTTCAAAGCGGGAAAATCGCACGTTCGGGACTATCCAAGCTGAAATATTATTATGCAGCCCAACCAAAAAGTCTTAAGGCTGAGAACAGCTGAAACAATATAAATAATGACTGCAAATAATCAAAGATATCCAGTGCCATCTCTCCCATAACGAAACAACCAGTTCAAGCATGCAACTGTCCGTCTATCAATGCGTATAATTGATTATCGTGTGCTATGGGAAGGTTTGCAGAGATTACACAACACACAATGATCGCACAAAGTGATTCTTCAATATATGCATGATGAAAGCTTAGTAGACTACTAATGGTTCTGTGTTGGTACCCAGCAGTTTTTGAAGAATGCTGCAGGAAATGCTTAGGAACAAGCAGGTCTCTAAAAGGCAAAAGACAAAGACTCGCCCTGTTTGCCGTGACAACACATCAGGTACGGAGATTGTGACTTCTACAGGACTGCGCTTCTCTACCAAAAACCAAAAGTCACTTGCTTTTAAATACTAATAATTAGATCAATTAACAATTACGAAAATGTGCACTAACTGCAGAGGACGGAGCTGCCTGAGGTATCCGGATTTGTCTATTTAATCTACTTGATATCAACGTCTTTAACCCAACCATTAAACAGCCTCGGGACACAAAAGTTGCTCACCATTCTGTGTAATGAGAACTAGTGAGGAGAAATGTTTTTGTGGACAGGGTATGTCAGATAGTTCTTCATTTATCAATCAAGCACACTAAATCACCTGTTCATTGCCCCGAATGGTCAGTGTCCCACTCCATCCAACTTTGAATCACAGATTTCATCCTCCAGTTTTTTCTTAACTGAGTGGAGCTTTCAAAAACGAATAAACTTGTCTGAAACTTTTATCACTTTGTTTTTGGATAAAAACTTTGACATGTACGTAAAAGTCGACCTGTACATATTGCTGTCAAATCTGATTACTAATTCCATTTTCATTTTTCTTGTGGTCTCTCAACCAACTAGGCAGTTAGATAGTTAGTTATGAAAGTAATTAAGTGGGTCTTTCCCATAAATTTGGGTGCAACTGCTTCTTTAATAAATGTATACTTTATATATATAAATTGTGGACATTATTCATATCTTATCTCCACTACCACCCAGGTTCTTCGAGATGTAGTTTTCGGTCGAATTCAAATGTCACATCGGATGAAAATAACAGCGATTGCTACCATTCGTCACTTAAACCAATTGCTACCATTCATCACTTAAATCACGTTTTCAATTTATCACCTTACACACATATTATAAGTTGTCAGATATTAGATATACATCTAATATTTATAGGTTACTGCATTTGTATGGGAAAATATGAACGAGTTTTTCGGATGGAATACTGCAAGACCTTGGGAGTGCAGTATATCCATCCGACAAAACGAGTTCATATTTTCCCATACAAATGCAGTAAACTTTTAATTATATGCTCATTTTCTTATTCTACCTAATGCTTAATTATATTAACAAAATACACTTCAAGAAACAACGTAATTGAATGTATGCCGTATTCCAAGCTAAATACACAAGCGCAGATTCACCATTACACAACAGCAACATTATTACTGCGCACATAACTCCGCCCAGATACATTTGAACTTAGTCGCGCGCTATGCACAAATTTCGAAAGAAAATGGCGTGTCTAGTTAAAATTGAAATTTGGAGTCATATTGTGAATAAATGCGCATTGGAACAACTTTTCCATTCCATCTGGAATAAATATATTTTGGTATTTTTTTCGATTCTACGAAATGTTGTAATTATGGAGTGGATTTATATGTGACAATTCCACATGAAATACATCGGATTGAAGAAGCAAAGGAGAAGCGTGTTGACATCTGCAAATGTGTTTCTGTTTCTGTCATTTAATGTTTGAGATCATAATGTGGGAAAAATATGAAGTCTTTCAATTGCAATCATCAAAAAGACGCTATGGAATTTAATGCTTATTTGATTTTGAGTACAGTAAGGAGGATGTAATTGCACTTATATTCGAAATTACAGCAGAATTTCGAAATGTGTAATCAAGATTGAGAACCTATGACATGGCTCATGTAATTCGGATTCGCAGAACTAAGAAAGTACATTTTGAGGAAATTCAGGATGTAAAACTGTAAGTATCTTCTTTTGCCATTCTTATTACCAGCTAAAGAAGACAGTTTATGCCTTGTCGCTTGCATGTTATTTGTAAGGACCCTTTCTGGCGTCTACTGTATAGCTAGCCTAAATACGAAACATTGTATCAAAAAGGTTAACGCGAAATGTGCCAAAGCAGCTGGTATGTGGCAGTCCACGAAACATATGCTTTACATCATTCAGAAACAAATTTAATCAACCGAAACGTAAAGCGCCTACTACGAGAGTGGACATGATTTGTTTACAAATCAAAAGTGCTAGCGTCTGCGTCCATTGTTTGTTTACAATAGAAAGTAGTTCCTTTATATGTGCAATGTGAAGTAAGAATATAATAATACCTAGTTCCACAGATTAGAAAACCCCCATCTTATCCTAGATCAAATATAATTCAATTTCCCTATATTATTTTTTGGGACAATATCACCATAAAAGCCGTTCATCAGTTTGAGCAAAATGATGGAAATCGCGGCGGACGTACTTAAAATGATTTAATTGCATTATTGCATCGCGAGATATTCAAGTGCTGATTTTACTTAATAGACAGAAGTTATAAAATATGACTGACTTGTATCACGTTTGGTCTGTGAACCTGTATGTAACGCAACTATCTTTCTGTATTCGTAAATAGAAGTGTAAGGCTAAAATATTGCTAATATGAGGTTAGGTACCGTACATAACTGGAGTAAAACCCGCACCTTGCGCTCAAGCCATATCATCGGAACTGCACTGGCAGTAGTAATATGTGGCACTTGGGGTACAAGGGAGAATTAACATTAACCCGTAGGTTTATAATGTGGTAGTCTCTGGAGACGAAAGGAAATTACCGAAGACATTGAAACCATTTTCGCGATTGAAATGTTACGATTAATTTAACTGAACGATGAATGAATCGGACACCATACCCTTGCATATAAAGGGCAGTAGACGTAGTTTGAATTATTAACTACTAAGAGGGAGGGGAGCAAAACTCTAACCCGACCAAGCTGCAGGGTCCAAAGGTAATCCCGTTTGAAGAAAATAAGGACATCATTGGTACTTATTTGCAAAGGTTTTGAAAGATATGCCACTGTCCGGAAGTGGAGAAAGACTGATTGGTCGCTCCATTTCATCGCATTGCTAAACTGAAAAGCGCTTGACGTATATTCACGTCTCATCGTAAACGATGCGCTGGATTATGATGCGCTAAGATAGGCACCCCTTAAGAGATATAAGTTATTAAGCAAGGGTTCCGTAAGAAGCTTAAGTATAGAAAACCCGAGAGAGGCAAAACATTCACTGAGATCGTCAGCAGGACATGACTTATTTATAGTGGTGCCATGAATTTGGCAAGATACGAACAAGTTTAAGAGATTTACCAACATTTTAAGTACGGACCATCTGCTAAGTACTTGTGGTAAGGAGTTAGGTCTGTTTCTTGAGGAAAGGTTCTTCATGAATATACTTGATATGGTTACACAGGACAACTATTTCACCGAAGTTCGGAGAGGTTCATAGAATGTGCTCTCAAGAGATAATAAGGCCCGTAACCAATATAAAGACCAGAAAACCAGAGAAAATTAGTGTTGATAAGGCGGAAATTTTCAATTTGGAAAGGTGCAAATCGTAGCAACAGGCAATGCTATACACGAAAGGAGTTGGGTCATATCTCGTCATTGGTCAAGAAGATACGGTCTTACGCGACACCGGATGTACGGGCTTCGTGGTTAAGCGGGTCTTCTTTTGGGATGACCTAAGCAGCGTAAACGTGTTACATGTAACCCTACAGTTTTACGACTCTCCAGCCAAAATCAGCTCAGTGTATACTGATTAAAGCTGTGTAGTTCACTGGACACCATTAAGTAATATGAACGTTACACACATGCGCACACGAATTCCCTTTGTTACATATTAAATCATTTCATCAGAACTACTGTACTAGATTATTATTATTATAACCAAGTTAGTACATGAATCTCTATCCGGCAAGAATAATCTAACTGAATTATATGATCTCGAACATTAATCATCCTTTAATACATGCAACGTATCCATTAATTCAATTTGTCTGTTCAGTTATACAATGGCAGACTATCATCTATCTGATAGCATGTCGTTATATGATAATGGTCTGATTATCTGTTAAATTTTGGATAAATACCGTACATCCAATATAGCAAATAATTTGATCACATAACATGGATAGCGAAAACAGAATGTAATTTTATAATTCAACTGAAGATTGGTTTGGTAAAGGTCATTGGTGTATGTATTTGTCAACACACAATCAATACCTGGATTGGTTGGCCTGAACCCACTTAAAGATATTGAACTTTACATGCTTTTATTTTGTTCCTGTTATTGTTGTATTCAATTTACAACACACATTCAATATCTGGTTTGGCCGGCAGAGCACGCTGTAAGATATTGTGCCTTACTGGAAGCTCTTTGCTCGTGCAGCATTAGGTGAACCGAACTCAGTAGTTTGAAACAGCTAAAGGCATAAACAATCCACTCTCGTGCAATGATGTACGCGGCGAACAAACCCCGATTTTAGATTAGTCTATCACAGTAATGTCTTTCGTTTTGATTAATGGTCGCTCGTTTGCCGAAAGGAATCAGGTAGTACACACTATCGACGAAATTCAGTCATTATTTCAACACTCATCATATATCGTGAAGGTATTTTGCCTTGAGTGAAACTTGTTGATTATTATACATATGTATTTCTGTTAAGTTTTTAACCTTTTCCTGGATCTAGTTCGATTGGATTCGCAGTTTATGTGGTAAATGACGAATGATATCTTATAAAGAATCCAACTGGATAGTAATCATGCCTGACCAATGGAAGGTAGTGTCAATATGGATGTAAGAACGCGATGAATCATGTCCTTGAGAACCATCTATTGTACCATAATCCTTTAAGTTGACGTCCTCGAGATTGACAGACAAGAGTGAGCTAATATGTTAAAATACCATAAAACGGCGGGAAAGGTGAAATATAATATTAGAACTAGAAATATGAGTTTCTAGTCAAAGGGACATTATTTAAATTCATATTTGTTTGTCAAATAATTGGCTGAAACCAAAGTTTCATAAATTGTAATTCTCAGCAAAACATGTATGACAAATATCCCCATGTGCTATAAAATCATTTTCAGTTAAGTTATAAACAATAACACATTGACTCTCTTTCGTCATTTGCTGTTCTCTCATTTCCTTTCCACGGATTCATGTATTCCTTTTTATTGTCCACGATTGCCTTCTAAATAAATTTACTTCTATTCTCTAGCTAATCACATAATATCTTGTCTGTATTAGGACTGTTTTCGTCTTTGGTACATTGATCTGCGTTTCCCAATCTCTTCTTTTTGATTGTTCTTTGCATCTGGGAACAATTTATTTACCATGCTATATTTAATATAGGCAAAATAACCAAATGAACAGTGTGATAGACAAAAGTTATCCACAAATTTCGTTGCCTGATATATTTTATATATTATCCAAAATCAAAGTTGGTTTCCAGTAGTAAAAATAGATTAGAACACGTGATAACTTGAACCAAGCTTCAAAGTAGTCTTGGAATACCCAGCACGGAATGTGAACCAATGCATCAATTGTATATATTTTACTCTTAAATTTTTATCATGTAGTCTCTTTTAAGCTGAATGTAATACCGCAGATGTCAATCTATATATATCTGCTTTGTGCAAAGTGCTTTGTATTGAAACCTGTTATTATTGTTTGTCCTAGAGCACTTGCTACATTTGTTCAATATTTTCCTTCTGTAAAGCAGAGTCATGAAATCGACATTTTCATAGTTTTTGACTACTTATAAAGATTGGAATTCATGCTTTTATGGAAGGAATAAAGTCTTTCTCAGAAGTGCTTAGGTTTAATTTATCTCTATAGTACTGAACTATTTGAAGATATACAGCCATTTTTGATGCAGCAAACGTAGTCAGTAGCACATATGTACAAATAGACACTAGGGTAATAACTTGATTACCCTGCAAGGAAGCACTTGACTGACTTTACCTCCACGCTTGCAAAACTGTTAATGTCCTGTCAAATTCCGAATATGACGGTCCAGCAAGCACACTTAATTCGGTATTAATGCCATGGAAACAAACACTGTAGACAATAATTTGTTACATTGAAATAAATGTTGCAACCACATTACAATTGTATATTTTAAAATATACACGTAATGATAGCTTTTCTTTTGATAATATAAACTTCCTGGTAATTGGTGAGTATATAAATTTATGACGCCACATACCGAATGATCCTAAATGTATTAATACTGATATAGTTCGTAGCCTTGCTTGTTATGCATTTGATTCCATTTACATGCATGATTTTAACACACTACGTTTAGATTCTATGCATCCTGACCTGTTTAGCACATAAGTTGCAATTAGTAGGATCATGTAAAGCAAAGAATTGATATATTCAGTTTAAGAATTTTTGAAAATTATTATCCATACATAACCCAACACACTGACTACACCAATTCTACTCTATCCAAAGAGCAAAAGTTCCATGACTCATTTAGGATAAAATAACAAAACCACACGAAGCGACATCCTTGGTTAGCGCCATATTGTTTAATAGGCGTCTGATTTATGCATATGGGAGTTACAATTAGATTTAGAAAACCTTCTCACAGTCAAGTGACAAATTTTGACACAAGATATGGTAAGATTCAAGTTATGTTGGTGGTACCATATAGCCATGAAAAAGCAATTTTACATTTAAAAAGTGATAAAGGAAGACATTTTTATTTGTAAAAAGAAATCGTACAACATTTATTGAAAATGTATTTTCTTGCAAGCCAGTTAGGAGCTAACATGTGCTTGTTGTGCGTATTGAAACACATAAAATGTGTAAATCATTACTTATTTTCCCACACCATCCGAAACTGCTCAACGACTTCATAAAATTTCCAAAAAAATTTATATGACTCCATTAAACACTTTTTCGCATTCACTGGCAAATTAACTTAGTGTTATCGTGTGCTAATGACAGAGTTTAAATATAGTCATCTGACATTTTCACAAGATATTTTGGGATCAAAAGTAACATGATAAGATGTAAAAAATATATATTAAAGTTGTTTATTACAAGCAAAAATCAATACTAAGGAAGGCGAATCTGATAATTATCTTAGTCCTTGAAAGTGCTTTGCGTGCATCTATTACAAATTATTGAATGATTTCGTGAGTTTAATTCTATTTATAATGCCTAAATTGTCAAATGAAAACGAACGTTCCGTAAATAGGTCCATACGATTAAATGAGACTTCTCTCATCATAATTATGTCGCATGCTGAAAACCGCACACTAAAATAAAGTTAAACGCTTACTGTTATGTTTAACTTAGTTATGGCAATAACTGCTACCAGTCATGAGCAACCATATATATATATATATATATATATATATATATATATATATATATATATATATATATATATATATATATATATATATATATATATATTCACATACATGCATACAGACACATACAGACACACACATACATACATACATACATACATACATACATGCATACATACATACATACACGCACACATGCATGCATGCATACATACATACGCACATAAATACATACATACATACATACATACATACATACATACATACATACATACATACATACATATATGCTTGTGTTTCAGTATGTTAGTGGTAGCAGAAAACAGATCGTTTCGCTCGTTCAGATGCATTATGAATGCATCACAAAAACACTTCCGATTCTGAGTGTCATACTACATATCCGTTATCTGTAATTAGCAAGATAACACGCTAAGCTAGACGTGAATCCAATTACAGAAATGTATATTTACACACTTCATCTATGTTAATTGTCTCTAATAGTACATCGATATCAACCACTTACGAAATCTCCAAAGTATCAAGAAACTCATTCATGTTGAATATTCGAAATAATGACAATCCTGGATCTGACAAACTAATTTTTGGAATCTTGCTTTTCGAAAAAAATTTTAGAAATGTAAAATGAAAAGAAAAATTTTAAGGTCTTTTTTTAGCTTTTGATATCCACTGACATAGACTCTACATGTTCAATACAATCCTTATATCTTTTTAGGATAGAAATGACGACAATTATTAAACTTTTTTTAAACATTTTATACAAAATGTGAAAGAGGAACAAAGTGAAAGACAACATCTTTTCCAGCCATATATATCCTAAAAATAGTTAATAAAATGCTCCAAGCGTGTGGGAGGAGACGCGATGGTAAACATTATCGTAGATGGACGGACGGACTGACCCACAGGAGCAGACACAATATCCCCGTTCATCGCAAAATTGCAGGTATAAAGAGTAAATCAGGACAATGTACATACTATATTGTTGTCTCTTTCAAAAACATAGACTGTATTTGAAGGAATATTTTCTGGGCATGTATGTATGTATGTATGTATGTATGTATGTATGCATGTAACGTCACAATAAGAAACACAAGCTTTTGCTTTTAGGACATATCCCTTTTGTCGGGTAAGTGGCTGGTTATTTGAGCTCTCAAACAGTTTGCCTTGTTTCCTTTTTAATATTCCACATGATAAATTTCATGCTGTCTTTATTTGTATTGCTGGACTAAATCGAATCTATACATATGATTAAGCCAATGAAAGTTTCTACAAATTTATAAGTGTTCCTAAAGGAAAAAAGGTTAATTGAACAGCCTTTACGTTTATGGCGACCTCTTCTCGGCGGAGCGTGCAATACAGAATGTTCCCTTGAATTTCTGTATTTCGTAATCATTAATTGCACGGTGGAGAGGAAAATATACTAGAATATGTGATACTAGTTATTATATGTGTGAAACAAGAGCAGTCAGTGATTATCGAGAGAAGTCTATAGATAAATGCTGTGGTGTTAATCCCCAGTATATATGTCACAGAATAGCACTAGTTGATTTATACTTTTAAGAAGTTACTCGTACTTTTCCCTGATAATTGCGTCATATTTACGTATCTTTCCAACTACCACCATCACAATAAAATTAATAAAAGGTAAAAATCAATATTTATTTTATTGTTACAAATGACAAAGGGAAAATGCTAATCTTGTCCAGGATAAAATAAAAATTGCAGTTACTGCAGTTTTTGGAACGTTCTTTGAAGAGATAAATATAGTATAAAAAGTGCATTCTACATGAAGGATTCATATTCCAACAAGCTATTGCTGATATAACTATAACGCCATTACATGGTTAGACATGCACTCACTGAGAAAGAGTGACATATAACTGTAACAGTATTAAATGGCTTAGACATGCAGCCACTGAGATAGAGTGACATATAACTGTAACTGTATTAAGTGGCTAGACATGCAGCCACTGAGATAAAGTGACATATAACTATAACACTATTAAATAGCTAGACATGCAGCCACTGAAAAAGAGTGACTTATGACTGTAACAGTATTAAGTGGCTAGACATGCAGCCACTGAGATAAAGTGACATATAACTGTAATACTATTAAATGGCTAGACATGCAGCCACTGAGATAAAGTGACATATAACTGTAATACTATTAAATGGCTAGACATGCAGCCACTGAGAGAGTGACATATAACTATAACACTATTAAATGGCTAGACATGAAGCCACTGAGAAAGAGTGACATATAACTGTAACACTATTAAATTGCTAGACATGCAGCTACTGAGAAAGAGCGACATATAACTGTAACAGTATTAAATGGCTAGACATGCAGCCACTGAGAAAGAGTGACATATAACTGTAACAGTATTAAATGGCTAGACATGCAGCCACTGAAGGAGAGTGGCATATAACTGTAACAGTATTAAATGGCTAGACATGTAGCCAAGGAGAAAGAGTGACATATAACTGTAACACTATTAAATTGCTAGACATGCAGCCACTGAGAAAGAGCGACATATAACTGTAACAGTATTAAATGGCTAGACATGCAGCCACTGAGAAAGAGTGACATATAACTGTAACACTATTAAATGGCTAGACATGCAGCCACTGAGAAAGATTGACATATAACTGTAACACTATTAAATGGCTAGACATGCAGCCACTGAGATAAAGTGACATATAACTATAACACTATTAAATAGCTAGACATGCAGCCACTGAGAAAGAGTGATTTATGACTGTAACAATATTAAGTGGCTAGACATGCAGCCTTTGAGATAAAGTGACATATAACTGTAACACTATTAAATGGCTAGACATGCAGCCACTGAGAGAGTGATATATAACTATAACACTATTAAATGGCTAGACATGAAGCCACTGAGAAAGAGTGACATATAACTGTAACACTATTAAATTGCTAGACATGCAGCTACTGAGAAAGAGCGACATATAACTGTAACACTATTAAATGGCTAGACATGCAGCCACTGAGAAAGAGTGACATAACTGTAACACTATTAAATGGCTAGACATGCAGCCACTGAGATAGAGTGACATATAGTCATAATGTTATTACATGGCCAGACATACAACCAGTGAGATCGAGAGAACAGGACCAGATCAAGTCCAATGCTGAGGTGGGTGGGTGGGTTTCCAAAATCTCAAAAGGGACCAGATTTGATTGAAAAGGGCACTAAAGGAAAAGTCGATGTGTTTATTTACCCAATGTGTGCATAATACCCAGTAAATGCGCGCAGAAACAAAACGATGATAAAATTTCGAAGGACAAGTGACTACGTTTTTGTGTGTATACATTTTTTATTAGCCTGATGGGTTCAGAAACCTCTGAAACTCCTTCCCCCATCCGACCGTGAGACATATGGTTATAACGTTAATAAATGGCCAGGCATACAGCCAGAAAGACAGAGAGACCTGTAGCTATAAGGTTCTTAAATGGTCAGAGAGATAGAGAGACATACTGTTATAACATTATTAAATGGCCCGGCATACGTTAGAGAGATAGAGAAATATATTGTTATAACGTTATTAACTGACAAGGTATACAGTTAAACAGAGTCATATTTATAAACAGATCTAAGTAGAAACACGTAGATTTCACATACTTAACTTGTTTGCACTTGCATAGGCAAAAAATGCAAACTTCTTTCGAAATTCTTCCATGACATGCTTGTTTACGGATGATGAAAATGACCTAGAATATTGCCTTTAACCGTCTCCATGCTCTCTTCAGCTGACTGAAAAACATAGGTCGCACTTGATCAGACCAATGACGTCACCCGACTATCACTCAAGATCGCCTGATCTTGAGAGACGAATAAGAGTTTATATGCCAATCATCCAAGTAAAATGCGTTTCTGGTCAGAATATCATCCAAGCACAGTCCTAGACAATAGCTGATGCTCAGACTGATGTTGTCCATGATAGTCCAGGCTTCCAAAGAACGATATCATGAGCTTTTCATTAAAATAAATAAAATCGGGCTCAATACAGCACCATTAATTTTAGACATCAGTTTGGTTGTAATACTCCACTTAACTGAAATACAGTAATATGAATATTTCAGTAAATGTAATAATTATTTTTCATAAGATGAAAACCAATTCCTTAATAGGATCACCAAGTATTTACACGTACTTTCACTCCCTCTTTCCCCATCACCAAGTATTTACTAGTAGTTTCACTTCCTCTTTCCCCATCACCAAGTACTTACTCGTACTTTCACTTCCTCTTTCCCATCACCAAGTACATACTCGTACTTTCACTCCCTCTTTCCCCATCACCAAGTACTTACTCGTACCTTCCTTTCCTCTTTCCCCATCACCAAGTATTTACTCGTACTTTCTCTCCCTCTTTCCCCATCACCAAGTACTTACTCGTACTATCACTTCCTGTTTCCCCATCACCAAGTACTTACTCGTACTTTCTCTCCCTCTTTCCCTATCACCAAGTACTTACTCGTACTTTCACTTCCTCTTTCCCCATCACCAAGTACTTACTTGTACTTTCACTTCCTCTTTCCCCATCACCAAGTACTTACTCGTAGTTTCACTCCCTCTTTCCCCATCACCAAGTATTTACTCGTACTTTCACTTCCTCTTTCCCCATAACCAAGTACTTACTTGTACTTTCACTTCCTCTTTCCCCATCACCAAGTACTTACTCGTACTTTCACTTCCTCTTTCCCCATCAACAAGTACTTACTCGTACATTCCTTTCCTCTTTCCCCATCACCAAGTACTTACTCGTACTTTCTCTCCCTCTTTCTCCATCATCAAGTACTTGCTTGTACTTTCACTTCCTCTTTCCCCATCACCAAGTATTTACTCGTACTTTCACTTCCTCTTTCCCCATCACCAAGTATTTACTCGTACTTTCACTTCCTCTTTCCCCATCACCAAGTATTTACTCGTACTTTCACTTCCTCTTTCCCCATCACCAAGTACTTACTCGTACTTTCACTTCCTCTTTCCCCATCACCAAGTACATACTCGTACTTTCACTTCCAATTTCCCCATCACCAAGTACTTACTCGTACTTTCACTTCCTCTTTCCCCATCACCAAGTACTTACTTGTACTTTCACTTCCTCTTTCCCCATCACCAAGTACTTACTCGTAGTTTCACTCCCTCTTTCCCCATCACCAATTACTTACTTGTACTTTCACTCCCTCTTTCCCCGTCACCAATTACTTACTTGTACTTTCACTTCCTCTTTCCCCATCACCAAGTATTTACTCGTACTTTCACTTCCTCTTTCCCCGTCACCACTCTAACATATAAAGTTTAAATGATTATCTTAATATTTCAGTTTTTTTTTAATTTTGGAACGAATTAGTAGAATATTACATTTTGTAATAAAATTGAGAATGTTATCAAATTTATATAAGGATGCTGTTTAAATAATAATGAAAAAATATTTTTCTTTCACTTCTCAGAATGTGTGTTGAAAAGAAAGAAAAGATAATTTAAATATACTTCTCACATCTTTTTATATACTAAGCCACATTATTGTTTATAGCCAATATGATCGATAAAAATGCCGATTGATATGGAAGCATACAAATTCTGATGAGGCCCTAATCATTATGTCAGCTGATTGCTAGCATAATCACTTCCATTTAAAGAAGCCTAATTGGATAAATGAACGTTAGAAAGATTAGAAGAAAAAAACCAACAACAAAGAAAACAACTGCCTAGAAAAGAAATATTGGAAGACTGTGGCAGACAATAATTAGGTTATCTCTAAGTTGCTATGAACGTCTGAGAAGATCGATACAGTTCTCAATATCAATAAATAGACAGTCGTTAGATTCGTGTCGAATACATCTCTGTGTCCATTGGAAAGGCAGCTCCCATTTTATGTGCATACCATGGCATGTAATGTGGTAAAGGTCCAGTTAAAACAACCTACCAACGTCAGTCTGTGGAAGAACAAAGTTGATGATTTAGGATTGTAAAGTCAAAATGTATCTCTAGATGGAGATGCAAATCTATAACAGGTCACATTCAAAGATTTAAGTAATTAAATATAAAACAAAGCAGATGCACAAGATTACGTTCTAATTTTGGCAACCGTATAATCTGTTTTGTTCAAATGTTTTATGTTTCCTTCGTTGGATACATCATTTAACACGTGGTACATATATACAGACACTAACTTATTCAGCATCAGGTTTGTACAAA
This sequence comes from Sinohyriopsis cumingii, assembly GCA_028554795.2. NCBI lineage: Eukaryota > Metazoa > Mollusca > Bivalvia > Unionida > Unionidae > Sinohyriopsis > Sinohyriopsis cumingii. The sequence goes on along the minus strand of CM068835.1, from coordinate 119,480,057 downwards.
CAATTGGCACTAAGGTAATACCTTTAGTACGTCCAACAAAGGCTCAATCCGATTTACTTTCACATTTGAGAAAGTTTTCACTTTAATGAAAAATCTCAAGATGTTATGTTTGACAATTAATATTCATTTATGTTATTCAAATTAGCACCAGACCACATGCATGAGCACAACATGTAACAAATGAAAAGTACAGACTACAAAGCATGTTAATGCCATAGAACTGTAAAATATATTAATGATTTTAACATTTTTAGATTAGAATTCTTTACATTAGCAAGGAGAGATTTTATTCATTCAATTAGTACGTGGCATCGTAATATGTGATAACTTGCTTCACGCCGTTTTTTTTAGCCTAGACGATTGATTGTATATGATACTTGGAATTGGGTCACAATTAATACTTCCAGTTCAGTACCAACGAATGTAGTTCTAGTTTATTTTTTAGAACATGTTTTCCTCTCTCATTTTGGTGGTGATATAATATTTTTTAATACATTTTTGGTAGGGATTTAAAGGTAACTGTTTATTCTTGATAATATGAGCTCAGGGTGTTGTTATCTGTGTGCATTTCGGCGACAGTGCACATTGAGTAATAAGGTCTTGGTGATGATCCGGAAGTGAAATCTGTGTTCTGTTTACATTCTGCAATGTTGACAGTCCATCATCTAAAAAGAGAGCAGGTCAACCTTTGACGAGAACTTTACCGTGAAGTCATCTTTAGATTAACATATGATTTGCACTGATTGTCACACAGTGGAATAGTCAGTACTGAGAAACAAATGTAGAGAACATATAGTAAAATTAATTGTGTTCTATGTCCACCTAGATTGACGCCGTTTATTAGCCTAGACGATTGATAGTATATGATACCTAGCCTGATGCCGTTTATTATCCTAGACAATTGAGTGTATATGATACCTACCCTGACGCCGTTTATTAGCCTAGACGATTGAGTGTATATGATACCTACCCTGACGCCGTTTATTAGCCTAGACGATTGATTATATATGATACCTAGCTTGACGCCGTTTATTAGCCTAGACAATTGATTGTAAAGTTTGTCGGTAATGATATTTTTGGAGAAATAAATGTTGTACTAATATCAGGTTAATAGTGATTAGTACGTATGGGTATTAATATGGTTGTCATATTGTGATCAGTAATGTCTATAGAAAGCTATATTTCATACCCTAGCTTAAATTAATATGCGATTCCATTCACAGGTCAACTATCATTCCCATTTTCGCACCATGTATAATTTGCAATCTTTACGATCATATCAAAATGATACATTCGAACTCGAATATTGAATAAATATGTGTTACATAATAACAACAGAAAATTAAATGCATTAGTTCCATCACTTGTTTAATATACAGAAAACCTCAGTTATTCAAGAATAATAAAAATACTCGAACAATCAAAATAATTTCATTCTCAGCTTCGACCGTGCTTTCTTATAAGGCTTATCGTACAACTGAATTTATATCCGTATTTTAAACATAACAACGTTTCCGATTTCTCATACGATGGTTAAATGCGATTTATGACATTATTATGTGAGTTACGTATAATGTCGTTGTCGTACAGCCTGCTACCTGTAAAAGTTAGTTACGTATAATGTCGTTGTCGTACAGCCTGCTACCTGTAAAAGTTAGTTACGTATAATGTCGTTGTCGTACAGCCTGCTACCTGTAAAAGTTAGTTACGTAATGTAGTTATCTCACAGCTTATACTAGTCAAAGTGACTGTTCCGAAAAAGAGTTTTTGTACAGCCTGCTACCAAAGTGACTTTTACGTACAATGTAGTTATCGTATGCCCTGTTATCAAAGTGACTGTCACGTATAATGTCGTTATCGTCCACCTTGTTATCAGTAAAATTTGTATACTATGTATACTCTAAATGCATGTCACCTCATCATATAGAAAAAAATCTGTCTTTAAGTCGTTCAAACGCATTAGTATCGACATGCATAATAAGCACTTAGGTTCCTGATTGCCACCCACCCCCACATTATCTGTTATAAAAATAAACCACATATTAGACATATGTCGATGCAGTCACACAGGTGCTTATCTCCATACTTCTGGCAGATCACTGTCACCACATGCACATTTGCATTAACCACTTACTCAGCATTAAATGCGTCAGCAAACTCTTCCATAGTGACAAGTAGGAATAATGACAATTTTCCAACTCATATTCTGCAAATTCAGAAATTGTTCAGAAATGTACAAAATAATAGCCACCAAAAATTTTGACATTCTATTGGACATTTTTATATACACAGCCAGCCAGCAGACTTTCATTACAATACTTTCAAATGTTTTGGAAAGCCACGTGCTTATAGCACATCGGGAACAAAAATATTGAATTATCATGCACATTTATTGCGTTGATAAGGAAAACGACAAGACGTCAACAATAAATTATATGAACTCTGCAAAAAAATCAGCATTAATTGTGTCATTTACAAACTCATACCCTAAACCTAAGACGTGTCTTGCGAATATTTTTAGCTTTTTGACGTATCTAGTTATATGAAACAACAACATCATTTGGCGATACAATTAATGCAGTCTAAATTGTCATTGAAATAACACACAGTGTTCTCGATGTACCGATATACAATTTACTGCAATTTCACTTCTTGAATTTTTTTGCCAGCTAAAACAAATAAAAGTAGTAAGTAAAAGAGTTACTGTTACGTATTTGACAGTCATGCTACGGACTGCTGCCGGATAAATAGTACTAGCTTTTGTCATCAATCTGTATTTGTATACACTTACTATCATTCTACTAATGAACAGATCAAAGAAAGGGCTCTTAATTTGTTCACTCGCAATATGAATGTCTTAGAAAATACGTTTATCGTTTTTAGTGTCTTCCTACAAACGTTCTATCTGTTTGTACATTTTTTCATTTTAATATAATAATCTCTGTCAAGACGCAAGAAATTTTGGAATAATTTATCATTATTTTATATTATCGACATAGGAGCTGATAATGAAAAAAATACTATTAAATTCATTAGAAAGCAGTAATGTTTGAATATTAAGATATATATTTGCATAATTCAATGCTCTGTTATATTTTCCTGATATTTATTCATACATTAGTTATTTTCAACAAATATTATTAACTGTGTATATATGTTTGTACAACCTAAGAAAAATTATTAAACAATAACTGATGAAAAACATTTAAGTGTATAACAACCAACATTTTAGTGTATAACAAAAACATATGTGTATAAAAAACAACATATAAGTGTATAACAAAGGAAACAGCAATCATTAAGTTAGGCAGATACAAAAAGATAAAGTAGTTGAGAATGAAAATCGCTCATTTGGATTTGTATCGTTCTTAGCATAATTATATAAAACTGTCAGTCAAAATTTCACGAAACAGCTCTGTTTCCATGGGAAGTTTTAGTATTTAAAAGCCTAAATTTTGAAATTACTTGTCTTTTGATGTCTCGGTACAAAATATTCAATCTTATGTCGTTGTTATTGTTGTTGTTGTTGTTGGGTTTAATGCCATTTTTCAGCACAAGATAGGCTATACATGGCTGACAGTATTAATGGTGGAGGAAGAACCAGGGAAAACATCGGAAAGAACCACCGACCCACTCACATACCCACATTGGCCGAACCTGAGACTCGAACTCACGCAGAAGGAGGTGATACAAAAATTTAGATACAGTTTAAAACAAATACCGTAATAAAGAAATGGATATCAAGGAACCCATTTCAGATTAAATACTACAGTTCCAATACGAATGTCACGTTTGCTGTTTAACATATGCAGTACGATATGTTAATACTAAAAGTGTTTGACAAACACCAGCCTTCAAATTTAGTAGTTTTAAGTTAAGTGAAGACGGGCGAATTCCTATCAGTGACTTCCATTAAGTAGAGTGTTATACCCAAGTGCTAATTTGTTTGAAAATTATGTTATTGTCTTACAGTTTGAAAGTGTTTCTTTTGAAAATAATGGATTTTAGGGGATTGTAGGGTAGTTGATACAAATTATTTTTTTGAGCATAGACACTCAGCGTCTAATGGTCTTCGTTTCTTTTCGTGTTTTCCGTACGATATTCCATACTGACGGAACGAGAGTTCAACCTTTAGACATAAGATCTCTGCTCTCTCCGGTGGAATTTGGACCGTTAGCTCGGCATGAACGGTATTAATTCAGATTTTCAGTTGTTGGAGTGACATTTAAATCATTTGGGATCCATATTCCATTTCCTTTAAGCTCACAAAAGGTCCATTATATCAAGGTGTCATACAAGTAGTGAATGGGGACAATAGAGGGACAATGGGACTTACCATTGAAATACCCCTGGGACGATATAGGGATAATGGGAAGTTAACATATGGAATTTCAAATGGGTGGGGCTATAGAGGTACAAAAAAGTATTGGGACTGTCTAGGGACAATATGAATGGAACAGGGAGATAACGTCACGGTATTGACGATTAGCAGCAATGAAGCAAGGATTGACCTTAATCGGGACTGATGGGACAGAGACAGAGGTAACACAGACAACATACAACATACCAACAACTATACAACCAACGAAAACATTTTGTAGGCAAGAAAGCAAATCTTATCGAGGCATATCTACATCATACAACATACAAACATAAGCAACTATACAACAAACTAAATTGTTTTAAGGCAAGAACGCAGATCTTCTCGAGGCCTATTAGTGGCCCTGAAAAGGGCCTTTTGTTTTTTGTTAACAATATTCCGTTGGCATAGAGAGCATATCATAGGTCTTCTCTTCCTCAAAATTCATCTGACCGCTGGTCCGTAGATGAGAACTCTCTTCAAACAGCCTTGTCTCTCCACATAAATTCGTCTTTTCCAAACACTTGTATTCGTGATCCTGATAATTGTCCATGATGATCCGACATACATGGATAAGTCCGTATGGAACAGCATTGAGAGTAGACGATTCTACGTTCGTCTACATCTTGTGACCAGAACAGGTAAAGGGAATGCAGTGAACTGTGGTTATTTATAGTGTAAGTGCGGATCGAAACGAATTGAGTTTTTATTCACCAATCCAAACGCGCGTTACAAAAAATAGTAACAACACGGAGTCGGTCTTCCAATCTGAAGAGAGTAGATGCGCTAGCGTCTCTGCGCAGTCAATCTATGCGACACAGTTTTTAAACATGACGGAAACTAAGAAGACAATGAATTGGGGTGCACCGGCCGTGGAGACGAGAAGCGATGGTATGGCAGTGACTACCAAAGTCAACACAGGCCTACTTACAGAAGAGGTCGATTTTAATTGGGATTCACTTGATTTTCTTTCTTCTGAAGAATTTGTTTCGGTACCAGTACCTTCGCCACCTTTTCCTTCTTTACCACACTTTGAGGATTATAAACAGAGACAGAAAGAAGAATTGGAGAAATTTGAACAACAGCAGAAAGAAGCAGAACAAGCTTTTACTCCTTCAACAGCAACAGCGAGAAGAAGAAGAGTTAAGAAGGAAACGACAATAAAAAGGAGGAGCAGAGAAGAAACAAGGTCTCGGATATAAGGAGCAAATTGAAAGCCAAACGGTAACGGTACTCTTAGACATTTTAATTTTAGCAGAGTTAAATAGTCTGAAACAAATGTATCAGACGTCTTTGTTACGAGCCAAGCGAACAAGACGTTCCCGAACCAAACAACCCATTCCTGTTACTGCGCCTGCGATACCACCTCTAGTTAGTTCTACCAAATCACCATTGACAGGAGCTAGTCAAGAAGTAGGCCTTGGCCGTGGCAAAGGCTTAAGGCAGTTAAAGATGATTACATCCAGTTTCTGAGTATGTGTTTTAAATAAACAAATACACAACGGTCCGTTTCAATTTGTGGCTACAAATATTTGTTTTGTGTCATCGACGTCTTTTCTAAATTTGCTTGGGTCGTGCCATTGACTTCCAAATCGAATAGTGAATTAGTACGAGCCCTCCAACTGGTATTGAAACAAAGTGGTCAGCACCCTCTTCGATGGCAAACCGACAAAGGCACTGAATTTCTGAACCAAGCTTTCCAAAATGAATTAAAGAAACGTGACATTCATTATTTTACAACCGGGAATCCCAAAACCAAAGCTAGCATCGTGGAAAGTTTTCAACGCACCTTGAAATAACGCATGTACATTGACGTTTTACCGCACCTGATGCAAGCATACAACCAATCTTACCATCGAAGCATCGGACGTACACCACAATAAGTGACTCCCGACAACGAAGTGCTCGTTTTCGAGCGCCTGTTTGGTACGTACCCGGCAGTGGCTGTCCCCAAGAAAAGTGGAGTGTTGGCAGTAGGAGATTGTGTGCGCATTGGCAAAACCAAGCGAATTTTCGACATAGGTATTTACTCAATTGGACCACATAATTATTTCGTGTCACAGGACGTGTGCGTGGTCGCCATACTGCAGTCCATAAATTGGAAGACATGAACGGGGAAGTGTGAAAAGAAACGTTTTACTTGCCTGATTTATAGCGTGTGACCAAACAAGAAGACGACGTGTACGACATCGAAAGTATTCTCGAACGAAGATGGGAAAATGACATGTCAAAGAAGTCAAAGTGCATTGGAAAGGATATCCATCCAGTTTTGATTCTTGGATCGACGCATCTTAAGTCATCGACTATAAAAATAAGTGACCATCATGCCCTTCAACACAACCTCGGCTACCGCTACCACTACAGTGACCAATCCTTCACCCAGTTCTTCTTTGCAATATCTACAAAAGCAACCCTTGTGTGTGTGGTATGGAGAACGTTTGCCTAAAACGTTAATCATCTTTTTCTGTCAAATCGTTGTGGAGTATTTATCATCGGTGCAGCCATTGCCAATTTGAGCTTGCAACAAGGAGACAACAATTGTGGACCATTTTACTGAGCAGTTGCATCGGTTACCTTCTTCCCAATTCTTCTTTGAAATACTCCTCGAAGGGGAACAACGGGAGCCTTGTGCCCAACGTCAATCACCACCCCAACGACCACAACATTTTGGGCGGAGACACTCCTCTCACTTCCAGTGACCGCTCGGACAGCAGAAGAACTCTGTAATTATGAATAACAAAACCAATTTTACTTGACGCTACCTAATGACAGTTCCATGGAGGTGTTTCCCAACAACACTTTGTGTTGTTACACGACCTAATTACCTCAGACCATTCAATTAGATCACGAAGCCCATTGGGAAGTGGCTTTGGTGGAAATCCTTCACCCCACACAAATCCTAAACATCAATGAAAATCAAAGCACTTTTCAGGTCGAAGTTCATGACGAGCAAGTGCAAGAGAACTTGAATAAAAACCAAGCTGTAGATGCCTCTAATAAACGACTAGAGGCCTGCACTAATACTCTGTACATCTATAATGACAATTTTGCCAGGCTATTATTTTAGCAGTGAACATCTGGTGAACACGATTGCTGCCAGGTTCAATGCAACATTTGACAAAGTTGTAAGAAAAACTATGCAAACGCGTCGCCATTGAGTACTATAAAGTGGCTCATCGCCTATTGATGAAATCTCCAAAGGAAAAAGCGATACGTATTAGATTTTGTCCTGAATTGTTTGACATTTTGGGTGGGAACGTAAAGATGCTCATGGGCTGACCCATGCCACCCATTTACGACAACTTGAGTTTTTCGGAGTATTTTAATTCCCCGTTAGAACTTAACCAAGGACTGAATTTGATCTTTGAGTTCCGATGTGGTGGGGTACAACGTGGTGGGACACACCTCTGTACCGTTACTGCGTGTCATTCCTTTCAAAGTGGATTTTACAACGATTGCTGACGAGGAAGGTGGAAACACTTATCAGGTTCACCGCGAATTTGTACATCGTCACTATTTACCCGTCAGCAAGTCGTATTTTGACCCTGTCAACATTGCTATAAAAGGAGATCTGGGACAAAATATTCCATTTATCAAAAGGAAAGTCACGGTGAAACTCCCTTTTTGAAAACGATTCTCTTACAAATCGTAAGTCATGTACCGAGGTGTCGCTCGACAGCGAGGACATGGTTTAGGAGATATGTTGAAATCAGCCTTTCGTTCCTTAGCCCCAGTGTTAAAGCCGATGTTGAAACGAGGATTGCACGCTTTGAAAGAAGCAAAGCAAAGAATTTCTCGAAAATGTCATCATCGACAAACAAAACCCTAAAGAAACTTTACTGAACGCAGGAACAAATGTCTTGCTTCAAACTGGCAAAGACATTCTGGGCCGACGAGAAACACGTATAAATGCCCTGGACGCTGCCCAGGCAGGCATTCACGCTTCACTGGCGCGACAGCAAGGATAAGGCAGAAAGAGACGGCGAGGAAAACACCCCTTTAGAAACCTTCATAACCCTAGAGCTAGAAAGACTAAGAAAAGAAGAACCGTCCGAGACTTAGACTTTTTTTTATCATTAAATTATAGAGACAAAGAAAATGATGCACGAGAGTCTAGCGCCTGTTCCAAGTCGGAACTGGATCTGTTTGCCATGCCACCCACTATGATAAAGATGCAAGAATCCCAATGGGTCGAATTTCATCCCGTTTCCTCTTTGACGGATTCAGCTCCGATCAGGTTTGAAATAAACGGACAGTCATAAGATTACATCGATCTGAACAGCAGTTACTTGTACCTGAAAGTCAAAGTTCTAGATAAGGATGGGATTGCCATAGACGCCGATGAGAAAGTAGCTCCTGTCAACAACTTCATGTATTCCTTGTTCAACGGAGTGGACTTGTACTTGAATAACAAACTGGTCAGTAGCAGCATGGCTACTTACCCATACTGTGCCTATCTGAAAAAGCTCTTGACGTACGGAAGAGACGCCAAGAACACCAATCTAGATGCCTGCGTATTTTATGGGAACCTGACGATGCGTGCCAGTTTGAAGAATTAGTTAAATATAATGATGGGTTTATAGAGTGTCGAAAGAAAGTCATAAACAAGAAGAGCTTAGAACTGATGGATCATTTGTATTTGGACATGTGGTTGCAAGGAAAGTATTTGCTGTACTGCGTGGATGTCCGCTTGAGACTGAATCCAAGCAGTACCGCTTTCAATTTGTTGGCTGAAGCTACTGACACTTGCAAAACCAACATCGAGGAAGCCAAACTCTACCTGCGACGCGTGGAAGTAAAGTGGACAACGATATCAGTCACACTTTGAGCAGAAGGACCCCCAAGTATCCGATACGACGCGTGGAAGTGAAAACGTTTACCATTCTCGGAGGACAGCATTCCAAGACCGAAGATCATCTGTACCAAAGACAGATAACAAACGTTTCATCACTGGTATCATGAACAATGCAGCCTTCAACGGAGCGCTCAATACAAATGCTTTCAACTTTCATCACTTCAACATGAAGAAAATCGAAGTCAGTCGCTATGGCAAGACCTTGTGCACCAGACCCTTTGAACCTAACTTTGAGCAAAAACAATTATTCTAGATCGTACTTGTCCCTATACAAAGCCACCGGGCAGCTTAGGACTAACACCAGTCACGGTATTACGTACGAAGATTATGCAGGAGGCTATGCTTTGTGGGCCAGATTTGAGTGGAAATTCAGTTTGCTGAAGCTCTTGAGGAGACGGGGAACGTACTACTGTATGCCGAATACGACAATACCGTAGAAATCAACAGTTTGAGAGAAGTCGTTCAAGATTATTAGAGGCTACTGAAGACTGTGATCCCTCTATGAATATTGGAGAATCTTTTGAAATGGAATGGAAGGATACCGTGGAAACAGAACCCAAAGACGAAAAGGACATAGTCATTTAGTCGAGATGGCCAGAACAAGAACTACATTTAGTCTCCTGTTTTGCGAAACACCTGGCAGAAACAATTACGAAATTGATCAAGACGGATTGCTACGGATGTCAAAATGATCATCGCAGTCAAATTCAACACGACAAATGTTTGATGTTGAGTCAAGAAGAAAAATTGGACGAGTATATGGACGAAGCTTCGAGTCTCATCTCGCAAGAAGCCGTGTTGCATCAGTGGTATAAAGACTTGCGTGATCATTCCTCTCCTCCATTGAAGACTCTAGAGATCAATCACATATAAGCTCTCGCGGCTTACAGTGCAGAGACGAAGCGACGAAACGGTTACTTGTCAGACATTTTCAAAAAAAGTTCAGGATTGAATTCATCACTTATCATTACCTGTGAAGAAAAACAACAAGAAAAACAACACAAAAATGGATACCTGGGAACTTTATTACCTTTTGAACCACAGTTCGTACACTACTTCTTGGAATTTTGTCATGTGTGCTAAAGATGAACTGCCTCATCACAAACCTCAAGACAATCAAGCTTATGTCATCAACACGGACGACAGTCATCTCCCAGGAACCCGCTGGGTCGCCGTCTACTTTCCTAAAGAAGGATGTGATGAGTATTTTGATTCGTATGGATTGCAACCTTTGGAAGCCGACATCATCGACTTTATGAGAAGAAATGCTCAGACAACACAATTCAGTAATGTGAAATTACAAGGCACAAATTCCATGGTGTGTGGACAATATTGTGTGTATTTTCTTCATCGACGCAGTCTTGGATATTCTTTAGAACATTTAGTGACTTAGATTGATCGTCACTCTTCTAGAAACGATGACAAAATAGATCGATGGTTTTGTGAACATTATGGTCATTTTTTGTCTTTAGCTAGGAAACGTAGTGTAAATCAATGATCCAATCACTTCCATCAGTGGAAGTCTAGCTTCACTTGATAACATTGCCAACCTTGTCCAAAATAGATTGTTATTTGAAAAATGTTTGTTAGTTTATTGGATTGTTAATTAAAAAAATTGTTGATTGCTGGTTGTTAGTTATTTGAATAAAAATGTTTTGAAAAAGGCGTCGGTCGTTTGTTTGCCATTCTTATGATAAGCCATGCTCTTTGACTTCTCTCTATCCCTCACCTTTAAATCAAACTATCCTAGCGTCCCGACTCTAAACAGTGTAGGGATGTTTTCTATCACGTCCGCGCTTGAACCATATAATGCGGGTAAGTCTCCAGTCTGACCATCCATTGTGTTTTGACTCATCCTCCTATGAAGATGTGCTCAAGACTAGCCAAGCTGAATGAAGCTTAAGTGAATTTACATCGTGTGAGGCAAAGCCTGATACCGAAGTCGACAGAGATAGAGAATGTCAGAATGTTGAAACTGACCGAAGACCTGATAGAAGAGCTCTTCAGAGAGGAAATCGAGAAAGAGAAAGAAGATTGGACGGAGAAGTACAGACGTCAGAAGGAGAGAGAGAGAGATAGAGAGAGAACAGCAGCAGTAGGAACCAGACAGAGGTGTTGTCGACTGCCGTGTGGACACCAAAGAGTTCTCCTCCTCTTTCCGAAGAAGCAGACCATATCCTGTGCGAAAGCTTGCCACCAGACGGGGACGCAATCTTAGACAATAAAAGATTGCTATAACTCCGTGTCCACAAAATAACAGCCCTTTTCAGGGCTACCCCAATACTCTAGAAACGAAATACTAATTCAGTTGCCAATGGTATATTAGTAAGTTAAAAAAATAGAAGTGTGTCTATAAGCACCTCATTTGTTTGACTTTGTTAGAAATGTGTCTATAAGCACTTCGTTTCCGTAGCTTGTAAAAATGAATCTGTATGTGATTGTGTTTGTAGTTAGTGATTGTAAGTAAAAAAAATCAGTGAGTGTTTCTTTTAGGTCTGCGCCTTCCATGTTTTGGGGTAATGATATGGATCTTGTACGTTTTGGTGTCAGTGGGTGTTTTCCTTCACGTACGTATTTTACAAATTTAAAGGGAGCGCTCGTCAGTCTGGCTACCCTTATTGATTCGTGAACTACGAAGAATGAGCAGCAGACTAACCAAGCTTATGGAACTCCAGATGCACCTGGAATATGCCAGGTGGCTCCAGGAAGAGGTGTCCATTGAGACCTTAGAAAAAAGTAAGAGAAAAGAAAAAGAAGACGAGGAGAAGAAAAAGAAAGCAGAGGAGGAAAAGAAAAGACGGATCTTACCTCACCCCATGATGAGACAGACCAGCGAAGTCAAACCTATGGTGAGTGCACCGTCGCAGCGACAAGCACCAGAGCCACTACTAACACCAAGACCCGTGATTGTCCAGATATAAAATTTGGATGTGGAATTGGAGAGGCAAAGAAAGAGTAGGAGCCTCAGCGACTACAACATAAACGGCTGTATAATAGACAAAGGATACAAGAACAATTCTTCAGTATCCCTCAAACGGAGAACCGGGATAGTGAAGCCACTCAAGCCCCGTCTGCGCTTCCAGTCACAAGAATTAACCGGGACAATGATTGGAGTCGGATATGTGTCTGTGGTGCCAGATCCAGAAGATATAGCCATTAGCTAGGTGCATTTGGAGTTATAAGAAACAGTCCTTCTCAGGGCCAACCCAATACTCTAGGAAAGGGACTATTCAAATTGCCAATTTGAGTGAGTTTGGCGTAGTGTGATTATGAACACGCACTCATTTACTGATGTGATTGTGTGTGTGTGTGTGTGTGTGTGTGTGTGTGTGTGTGTGTGTGCGTGTTTGTGTGTGTTAGTATGAACTCAAGTACGTTTGTCTGGATAGCAGAGTGTCTGTTTCCATAAGTGAGCATACGCTTATGTGGATAGTAGATTTTTGAGGTTTGTAAGCGTTCGGTTACGTTTGTGTCAATAGTAGAGTATGTGTTTTATTTCCTTCTTTGTGGATGGGGTATTTTTTTTATCCTTCCCGTTTGTGAATAGTACTATATTAATAGTATATTTGAGCTTGTTTTTTTTTTCTTCTTCTACTTCCCGTGTGTGGATAGTATATTTGGTTTTGTTTTTTCTCCTTCCTTGTGTGGATATTAATATTGGGGTTTTTGATAGGATAATTTGTTGTTTGTTTTTTCTCCTTATAATGTCTGGATAGTATATTTTGGTTAGTTTTAGCTACTTCCTGTGTAGATAGTAGATATTGGGTTTTTGCTAGTATAATTTGGGGTTTGCTTATTTTCTTCCCGTGTGTATGGTTAGTAGATAATATATGAAGTAAGTGTAGGGAATGTTTTCGTTCACGTCCGTGCTGCGTTCGTCGTTCACGCCATTTTACACACAATACAAGACGATCACCATAGAGTTACTTAACCAGTTGAAGGACAGTTGGTACTGGATGGCGGTTATCTTTTATGTGGTGGAAATCTACAACATGAATGGAGATATCCAGTTACCAAAGACTTTGTTAAAAGTCAAGTGACCAGCCTGAAAGTAGCCAGGGATCTAGTAAAAAGCATGATCGAAGAGGAAGTCGAAATGTTACAAGGCTTCATTCAACCAACATACGTGAGAGGGCGCCTTGAAGGAGTGTCTTGAAAACGTGATGAAAGTAAGGTGTCTTTTTAGAAGACATATTGCCTTGGACAGAGTGGTCTTTTGTGAAGTGGGGACTGGACCACCTAAAGAGAGCAGAAGAACTAATGAGAAAAGTGATGGAAGAAGAAGTGAATAAGATAAAAGACAGGTGGTCTAAAGAAAGAAAGGACAAAGAAAATAAAAAGAAAATCGAGGAGTTTGACAGAGTAAATGAAAACTGGATGAAGGTGCAGGAGAACTTTATATCGATTGGCCATCCTGACTGGATGCCAGAGAAAGAGAAAAAGAAGAAGAAAGGAATGATTGATAAAGTGAGGAAATGGTGGAAGAACTGGAGAAGATAGAAGAAGAACCCAAAAGGTCCTTTTCAGGACCACTCTTATGCCTCGAAAAGATTTGCTTTCTTGCCTAAATTTTGTTTAGTTAGTTGTATAGTTGTTTGTATGTTGCCTGTTGTAGATATGCCTCGAAAAGATTTGCTTCCTTGCCTCATTTTTTTAGTTGTTTAATTGTTTGTATAAAGTCTATTGTTTGTGTTATCTCTGTCTCTGTCCCGTCAGTCCCGTTCCCGCCAAGCGTTCTATGTCCATCCCCCAGCTCTCTGGTCTGATTGAGGTCAGCCCTTGCTACATTGTTGCTAAACGTCAGTGCCGTGACATTACGTCCCTGTTCCATTTCTATTGTCCCTAGACAGTCTCAATACTTTTTTGTCCCTCTATAGTCCCACCCATGTTAAAATTCCCCATGTTAAATTCCCATTGTCCCTATATCATCTCAGGGGGTATTTTAATGGTAAGTCCCATTGTGCCTATCTCGTCCCCATTCACTACTCATGCTATGAAATTTTCCTGGAGAGTTGTTAATGGGTTCTCCAATGTTGGTATTTTCTAGACTTCGAAATGCATTTTTAAGAGCTTAATAGCATCGTCAAAGCCCTTGAGAGGTCTAGAAGATTTTTTAATTCGCTGTTCTTTTAGTGGAGTTGACCTAATTGATTTTGGTTTCTTGATAGTAATGTCTTTTTGGCTTGTCGTTTTCTTAAAATAATCGCTTGGTTTTTCAGCTTCTCACTCTAAGATTTGGGTAGCTGCTGCACTAGTTTGAGAGGCACAGAGGCTGAGAATTTAGTCTGACCTTCTGGCTGGGTAATGTTTTTATAACTAGACACAGGCATTGTGAATGCTTCTTCTTGATCTGAGCCTTGTTCTTGTGGCGGATAGTGTTCGATGGTATGGTGTCTTCAACAATTGTTAAGGTCACGAGGTATATCAGAAATGTCTACTGCGTAACCCATTATATTTCTTTTCTATGCTTCCACTTAGGTCAATCTGGTATAGAAAATGCTCTGGTGTTTTGCACAATACGTGTACTCCTTGATCTATCCTGTCCATCCTGCCTAAATTTCGGGCAGACTTATTACATCCTGTAGTCATGTTTGTTCCTACCAAAGTAATGTTAGTCCAAGCACCGAAAATAATTATGAATGAAAGGGTCTACTTGGATGCCTGTAAACCTAGCTTTGATCGAAGTAGGCAATGCGGCGCAGTTGAACGTCAATATGAATAATGTGTATTAGTGGGAATAATTTGCCGTAAGAGTGATTGCTGATTCGTTTCATTTTGGAGACGTTCTGAGATCTGAGAATTTCTGATGAAAAATATGTGCGATTTCAGATGTTTGGGAATATATGGATTGGTATATCAAAACACAAACGAAGTAAACTGTCAGATTATTGCTGTGCCCTGTAAAAAATTAGCAAGAGCTGAGATTTTGTTGAACACGCGTCGGCTCTCCAACCATACCCTGAAGGATTTTTACAATAAGAAACGGCGAGTGATTGGTCGGTTTTTGGTTTGCATAAGTGGATTGTATGATGATAAAACGCCGCCAATTATATAGACTCTAAATGGTTTCTTTATTCGGAGCAAAGGACAAATTGTTCCTCATCCGTTTTAAACCAGGTCTCCCACTAATGATTATTGATTCAGCGTTTTTACCCAAAATGGAAGATTATTAAATGATCACGTAGGAATCACATCGGCCTTGGAACTCTATACGTGGGCAGATATTTACACCGATTTATTACATGTCTCACATCAGCTATAAAAATATATACTCAAGTAAAGTGTACTTTGACCCTTGACAGTATCAGTGACATGGCTGATGGAGCTAGGAGTGACTACTGATTGACTAAGCTGGGACCTACTAACCTTAAGCTGTGGCCGAAGTAATGTAATGCATCGGACTGGCGATAACACACCCTCTTCATTGTCTGAACACCTTGAACATCACAACCACGGGATACAACCGATGGCAAACTGGTTGCCTCCATTAGTCGCCTTTTGTGACATGCAGGAGGGCGCCTGATCTTCATCACTGAACCTGCAAGCTGAGAGAGAGAGAGAGAGAGAGAGAGAGAGAGAGAGAAGAGGCACGAGATTGGTGAACGGGAGAGAAGATATAGATATAGAAAGAGCGTTGCATGTATGATAAAGAATGACCTTATATGAAAACGCTAAAGTTCATCAAAACATTGTTTGCATAAGATTTGCAGTTCAATTCCAAGCAATGATCAAGAACATGGCTGATTTGATCTTGAAGATTTTTCTCGCTCGGTCACAACGTCAGTATCTGCCTTCGACTGTGCTTGGGCGGTACTCTGAGCAGAAATACGTTTCAATTTGATCATTGGTTGTCTGGTTTAGGCGACCTTGTTTGTTGGTCAGGTGAAGTCATTGGTTAGAGAGAAGTGTAACCAAAGGTTTTATTCAGTTCAAAAGTAGCAAGAAGGTGGTTAATGGAGAATGATATATTAAGTTCTATTTTTGACGCAAGATGGTTGAGATGAGGTCATACTATATGTTGTTCCTGTACGTTTTATCTACGCAAATAATACCTCAAAACTATGTTTCTGGCGGCCTATCTCTCTGCCTGAAAAGATTATTTTGGCTACAACATGAACTCCCCACTCTTCCTATGGCATTGTCCGAGTAGTCATTCACAATAACTCATATGACTAATAATTTTGAGAATACTTGTTTATAAAAAGGGTATATTGTAAGTAGTCCATAAATTGATATATGCTACGGTATTTGTGTCATCCCATAATTTATTGACTTGTAACATATGCTACCAAACACTTCACTAGGATAAAAATTGCAAAAAGAAACGCCCAAGTGGATACCATTATGTCATCCAAACAGACTATGTTAAGACATTAGGAAGGGTCCATTTTACGAAACTATTCCATACTGTCAGAAAATAACGTGAATGATATACATTATGAATTCTGCTACTAGAAAGTGGCTAATTATTTGTGTTGAGAAATATCTTCCCAAAACCGACTCTCACAATCAAAAAATAAGCACTAACGTATAAGAAAGTTACAAACGGAGATGTAAATACAAAGTTTTCTCTTTCTTAGATATAATTACAGGGTAACGTAATGCATCAGACATGCTAAGTGATCAATTGTTCTAATGCATATGGTTGAAAATTCAGCCTAAGGACACGCAGTGACAGAGTCGCAGCGTTGTTAGCGTGAATGCAAGCTCTCGGAAGTAATTTGTCGACTATTTGTAAACCTGAAAGATAAATGAACTATTCATTTTATCTGCAGGGTGACTTAGATGAAGTTTCTCTTAATAACTTTGTCTTTTATAAAGAACAGGGAAATGAATTTGTGCCAATTTCGCGTCTTATGAATCGATAACTTTTAATTTATAAATCATTTTTACTTATATCCTTATTTCGAATAGATTCAAATCAAAGCAAATTTAAATTTCTTTTAATTTTTTGCTGTTACTCTTGCTTTTTGAGTACAACATTTGTCTTGAATATCCTGTTAAACAGAATTTGTATCGAGTACAATTCATCAGCTGGATACATTTTTAGCTTGGTCAATTCCCAATATTATCTTTCAATAAGGGATTATTTTATATAACAAAAGATACTCATTACGAACAAATAAAATAAGATGATGACATTCATCTCCACCTCATTGGCATAAAGATGACATAAGGTTTATTTCAATCTCAGCCGAAGTACAGGTGCTTTAAAAAGTTAACAAAACATCTTCATGTCTAAAATGTGGATTTATCAAACAATAGTGGAGATTAATCGAATATATTTATTCATTCTCTTTTTAAAAACACGTATGAAGATTTTAAAATCCATGCAAACAGGTTGTTTCAATAACTCGGATATACCATACATATAAAAACTGTGTCTCAGTAATGAAAAGCAATTCGAAATAGTAATGTCTGGCATTTATACTGGCATTTATAATCTCTTTACGCATTGTTGTAAATGTTATGATTTCACTTCTTCAAATATTGCACCAATTATTTACAATGTTTACATCAAACAGGCCAATAAGTACGTTTTCCATACATTATAGCATTTGATCAAGACACTGTTGCATTAGAACCATATTCCATAAAATTAATTTCTTCTCGCTCCAGGACATTAGCACTGTGAAACCAATGAACTTCAGAGGCGTCTGAAATGGGAGCTGAAGTGTATGTATTAGATAACTCCATTCATCTCTTGGTTTCTGTGTAACATTTTCAAACGTGAATTTAAAATCTTAACCGCCTTCTTTAATCTGCCACAGACTGATGTGCTGTTGAAAAGTTCCTATTTTGGGAAATAATAAGACGAAGATCACGAAATACTACTCTTTTGCCCTTTGGTTACGTACATATACCCTTAGTGCGATCGAGGATGCAGAATTGACCTGATGGGGTAACATGTTTGCGGTAGGTTGCGTTCCGTATAGATGGAGGACAGCATTCAGGAGGCTGAGTAATTGAGAAACTGGAGATGCCAATCCTACGCAACACAATAATTCGGCATGGCTGGTAAGATTTTCTCAGTCTGATCAATCTGTTAGTTAAGCCAGGTTTCGGGGGCTATGTTAAAGATGGATCCAACTTCACTGACATTCATATTTTTAAAGGTCACCATTCTGATTAAAGGAACATAGTGTTAGAAAAATCATGGCTTCAGTGGACTGCGACAAGGGTCAATAGAGTAAAGTTGCTCATTGATCGACTATGCTAACTTTTGTAGCACTGACTTACAAAATGCAACAAATAGGCATAAATCTCTGCCTCTTGTTGGATTCTGATGTGTGACAAAGTTATATTTTCTATTATGGGAAAACACACAAAAGCAACTTCGAATAGAGTCAGATCTGTGATACAAGTACCAGGAATGCTTTTCCAGTAGTGACTCAGAAAAGGAAACCTGTCTGTGTTGAGAAAATTGGCCACACTTTCTCATTACTGTGAGCTTTAATACTTTGCCGAAATCAAGATAATAATTAAAGATACCCTTTTGTTACGTGTTTAGGCTCGAATAAACAGTAAAACAAGAAATTGTGAAAACAGCAACCTTTGAAAAATATATTTTTTCCCTGGAAATATTCTGACAAAAATAAAAAAATATGAACTTACGGTTTTAAGAATCAAATTAAAAAATAATCCAAGAATAATTAAGGAAAATGTTTTTAGGAGTCCTAATAATAAAATGTTCTAATTATTGCAAGTACGAGTCCCGACGAAGAATCCAACATGGAAGACGATGACGTTTGCTGAAACCTGTAGTGTTGAAGTCTACAGTTCTTTGTAGAAACAAGAAATATCATTCCGGTTTTGGAAATCTGAATAATATTTTTATAAGACATGTCTTTATTTAAGATTCTCACATGAGCACACGTATTTTTCTGGAAAAAGAAGCAAACCTTTTGAATCCAAGTAATTTGAAATAACTCCAACCAGCACAACATACACCTTCCGGTGTAAAGAAAAAGCCCAGGTAATGAGAATATCTGTCCAAAACAAAGGTTATATCGTATTCTAAAACGCAAAATGGGTCACGTGATCATGTTTCAGAACATCGTCTAAATTATTTACTTGTTAAAGATCACGTAAACCCAGTGTGGCCCTTACAAAAAACAATCATTTTACTCTAAGAAATAACATTAAAAAAATGTTTACATCTTAAATCAGTACGCCCATCATGACCTTGACAAAAACCAATCATTTTAAAATAAAAATAGAACTTATTTACGTGGTTGTTACTAATTTTGAATCAAGGTCAGGATCTAGGTGAACACCAGGTGTTTACTAAAATGAACAGTTTGTGAAGTGTTGGTTCATGAACAGTTAGTTCACATTCATGATTAGTTCATGAATCGTTTGATGAACTTTCATGAATGGTTCATGAACTAGGTTCAAAAACGGTTCATGCCAGTTCATGAATTATTCATGATCATTTCGTAAGGGAATACATAACCCTGAATTGTGTTTGGTCAAAAGATGTTCTACTAATCTATATACATGTACTCAGACCATTTTTGCAACTCTATGACCGACCTGATCTGTAAAAATGCACAAGTCAAAGAAGCATGAAATTTATATCAAAATGACTTATTTCATCTACTGCAATAGCATGTAATGAAAAAACAAAACAACAAACGACAACTCTCAAACAAACAATTAAATTGAAATAATACACAACACTTTGCATTTTTTTTACGCAGCTCTGTAGAAATTGCGTGTGATATAAAGATTTCGCTGGCTGCAGTAAGTATGAGATAATTGAAATTCTCTCAGATTCATAACATTTCCAGTAGAAAATAAGTCAAGATTCTTCGTAACGGTAAGTTCTTTAACAATAAAACATCATATGAATCCAATCTGATTATACCAATGAAACCTGAAGTCTTGAAATTCACCCTCTGTCTTTTTGTTCAAAATCTTTGCGGTGGCGTAACTGTCCGAAATATGGCTACATCATAGCAGCAGCAAGGGGAAACCACCCTATTGAAAATGTGGACAGGAACCTTGCGATGGACCGCTTTACACAGAGAAACTCTTGTGCGAATTGCCAGAGCAATCGCTTCTATTTATTTAGAGACCGTACTAAGTGAAAATAAAGATAACGAGTCCAACAACAGAACATCATGAAAAATCAAAACATAGATCAATTTGTGTCCTGTCGACTAAGAATGAATATTATTATACTAAAGCTGTATCGCGAATGAGACCTGTAATCTTTTCACTATCTAAAAGCAGACAGGACGTAGTTAACGACTTTTAGATTGGAAACTTCGGTACTGTGACGAAGGCAATATGCAGACTGTAAATTACTAAAAAGAAAGCAGTTAAATTCAGATTAGTTACAAAGTCGGACAAAACAACTATTGCTAATGTTTTTGACATGAATGGGAAGTAAGAAACAGTTCAGTAATTTCAAACTGTTTCGATCAATGTTAGGTTTCTTCAACATTTGCTTTAAATGGCAGTTTTGAAAATAAAGGAAATTTCCCGGTTGAGGGCAATATTGAATCTAAGCACTTATCTACACTGATGTCGGAATCGAATCAAGTTCATGTGACACTGTGCTCTTTATCAGGATTGAACGGAATAAATCCATAGTGACATGTTAAAGGTAGCATTTCAAATTGTGGAGCACAATTGTGGTGGCGATAAATTGATTGCAATTGTGTTGTCACGGAGGAAGTTTGCAAACCGGTTGAGAGGAAAAGATGCACATTTGTTCCTTAAAATTAGCTTGCTAGTAAAATCGAAGAGTTCATTTCAGCTGGAACTTTAAATAATCTTAGTACTGACGTTGGTTGATTCGCTGAATGATCTGTGTTTGTGACATTCTTCTTAGTGTTTCATATATTTGCTTATGAATAGTAAGAGAAGATGAAAACCAACACATCTCAACGTACTCTTTTAGCACTGAAAAGCTGGTTCCAAGCACTACTTATCACGGGGAATATTTTTAATGGATATCCTGCCCTTGTTTGCTTGGACGTGTTTGTAAAGCAATGGACTGATACAAGTATGTTGTTCTGCTGTTAGTGGTGAAAACGGTGTTTGGTTTGCTTGGATGCCATGCATTAGCTGGTGTCTAATTATCATACAGAGGTTTCTTTAAGTAGAAAACACATATAGAAGATTAGGGATGGATACGTCACAGTAGTGATCGGATCTAAGTTCGTGGGACAATATTGACGACTGACGTTCAACTGCTTATCAACAGTTTTAAGAATAATCTTGTGTAAAATATATTGGCTAACTTATGTTTGGGTTGAAAATAGGAATGAAATCTAAGCATTTTTCATGGGTTACAAGACAGTCAAAGTGAAAGCTGAAATCTCTGAAAGCAATCGAATTTCTATTTTCCAGCTGGTTATGAAATTGTACCAACATGAGAGAATGATTCAACTTATCTTTTGGCCAGACAGAGGATGGTAGAGGCAGACGGTAGAGTATGGAATTCATGGAGATATCAGCAATTACGGGGGGTAGCAAGTTGATTGGGTAACTTTGAGGTTTAAGATACGAGCACATTAGATTATCGCCTGAAAGTTTCAGCCATATTTATATCTGAAACAGATGTCGATATCCTGACTATTAATATAATTTACTAATTCTGTGCGCTTTCCTGGTAGTCCAACTGACTGGGTGTTGAATAATGCTATGCGCAGTTGTTGCTCAGACTTAATTCCTGACGACTGAAGAGAAATTTGAATTGAATTGTTCACATTAACGGTTGAATTTTCAACTCGCTGTAAAGGGAAGAGCAAACATGAAATATATGGAAATGTTGTTTCTGTTCTACACTTAAAAAACGCTTTATTTTTCGCACTAGTTTACACATACGTGAAGATGAATGTAGTCTAAGATCGATTAGTCTATTGCACAAATGTAGCATGGAGTACCAGATAGTGGTTGTTTAATACAATCAATGAGGGGTCATATTCTATGAAAGGTACATGGCACCGTATAAACAGAAAATGAACAAGGCACTTTGGGAAAAGTTTCAGTGCTTATATAAATCAAATTTGTAAACTGATCATTTTGTCAACGTAGTCGGAACTATACCCGGATTTACTAAAATGATCCAGCATCTTACTTGAGGTAAAACCTTAGCAATTCCTACACGTGTGTATAAAGTATGTTTTAATAATGCTTTAAAAAAGTCACAATGAACCCAAAATTTGGATTTATACCATATGCAGGGCTAGATCTTATGTATATTTGATTTAATTATATCTGATTTAAAATATATTTCTTGTAATTTAGTTGTTTGTTTGTCAGTTTTATTATTTTTATTTTTCATTACATGCTGTTGTAATATAAATGTTTTCAGTTCAGATGATATTTATCCAGAAAATCAGTTGACCTGAATCATTCTTTTGTAAACAACCAAAATTTGACCTAGATCCTGACCTTGATTCAAAATTAGTAGCAGCCACGTAATTAAGTTTAATTTTAATTTAAAATGATTGGTTGTTCTCGAAGATATGATGGGACTACGTGATTTAAGAGTAAACATTTTTTTAAAAAGTTTTTTATTTCTTAGAGTATAATGATTGGTTTTCGTCAGGGTCATGTTAGGCGTAGGTGATATAAACATGACCACGTGACCTGGGCTTTTTCGAAACTTCGTTTTAGGATACGATATAATCTTTGGTTATATATATATATATATATATATATATATATATATATATATATATATATGTTAATTTGACTCTTACGGAGTCTCGAAGCCTTGCCTAAGAGCATGGGTCTTGGACATCAAAAATAATTTTGAATCCAGAAAAATTGAGAGAGAGAATTTATACCAGATAAGTTATGTGTGCATTATTCTGTAAATATTTGCTTTCACCTCTTAGTAATGACGGGTTATTGACTTAGCAGTAAAACAAGGAAACTTGAAATGGTTTTACCATAGCAGTCATAATATGGTCAAAACTGGATGACCAGATTTCTCTTAACAATAATTTAGTTTATACTACTTCTTTTGTCAGGATACCTAGTTTTCTGCTTGTTTATTGGTGCAAAACAGTTATTCACTATCAAGACAAATAACTTGTTTCAGTTACAAAATGCTGTTAATTACGTCATGCTACTGACTGTCTCATGTTTACTTCTGAAAGGTCAAATTGTCGAAACGCGTGGTGTATGGTTTCTGGTATGAGCAAGATAACCGTGGCTGGATACGTAACTCAATTTCCACTTCTTAGACAATTCGTAATAGAGGCTGACAAATTTATTTTGACAACTGGTTTGATAAAAGGTCTTAATTTGAGCAAAACGTCTTAATTTTAATAATACATCTTTAACAACAAATAACTTCCCCATATCAATATAGACTTTTAAGATTTTGTTGAGGAAAACCTCCATTCGTTACGTGTTTAGGCTCTTTTATACAGTAATAAGAAAATGGTGAAGACAAGAAGCTTTTTAAAATTTAACAAAAAATATATTTTGCCAGAAAAACAAGGTAAAACTGAGAAAAAGAACTTAAGGTTATAAATCCAAAAATGATCCAAGCATAATCCAAGAAGTAAAGAATAGAAGTCCTAGAAACAAAATGTTCTAAAAGAATCTGAGTTATAGTCCTGATAAAAAAACAGGATGAAGGACGATGACGCATGCAATAGTCAGTGCTCTCCTGTTGTGGCAACAGTTCTTTGTTGAACCACAGAAAATAATATTCCAGTTTTGAATTCCGAATAAAATTTGAATAAATGTTTCTAGAATAACAGAGAAGCTTTTTAGGTGCCTAACATCACGTACTTCCGTATGGCCTCGACTAAAACCAATGAATTTTACTTAGGGAAAGAATATTTATAAAAAAATGTTGTTTACTTCAACTCACTGATTTCTAAATCAAGGTCAGGAACTACGTCAGCGTTAGATGCAAAGTTTCTTTTATTAGTTTTTACGAAAAATCAGTAAGTTCAAACTGAACTTAATTTCTGGAAAACGAATTTCTGAAATAAGTAAAATACAGAAAATAAAATTATATTACAATAACATGTAATGGAATAAAATAATTTAAAACTAACAAACAAACGATTAAATTAAATGAAATGTATATTAACTGACATAAACAAAACACTCCCCCGATAAAGAAAAAGAAAGATTTTTATAATAAAGCTTTCTTTTTACCATGTATTAATGATGCGTTTTTTTTTTTAAAGAACATAAGAAGAACCCATATGAGTTATACAAAGTATACATAACATAATACATTTATATACACCGGAAAGTGCACCGACTATTAAATTATCTTTTCCTTTGATGTGACTGATGTCAATATGATATTCCTGTAAGAATAAATTACACATTAGTAGTCTTTGATTCTTATTTTTCATCTTGCCGATGAAAGTAAGGGGATTGTGATCACTAAGCACAACACTCGAACAAGGAGCTGAACTAATGTAAACTTCAAAATGTTGTAATGCCATTATCGAAGCCAAACATTCCTTCTCGATTGTTGAGTAATTTCTTTAGTGCTTATTTAATTTCTTGGAAAAATTGCACACTGGATGATCAATACCATTTTCGTCTTCTCGAATCACAACAGCTCCAATTCCAACATGACTTGCGTCAATAGACAGTTTAAATGATTAACTGAAATTTGGAGCTCTATGAACTGATTCGAATTTACCTATGGCATTGAACTTATCAAAAGCCTCCTGACATTTTTCAGTCCAAAGGAACTTGTTTTTCTTGCTCAATAAATCTGTCAGGGGTCCAACAATTATAAAAAATTTCAGAAACTATTTCCGATAGTATCCAGCCATACATAAAAATCGCATCAGTTGCTTGTTACTAACATGCACAGGGAATTCAGAGATAGCACTGGCCTTAGCATTTGTAGGTTTAACTTGTCCATGTCAAAACATATCACGATATGTCCTAGAACAGTTACACTAACACGTCAGAACTCACTTTTGATAAAATAATTGTCAAACATGCATCTGTCAATCTGTCAAAGAATTTTCGAATTGAGGCTAATTGTTCTTTCCAGCATCACCATTATCTAGACCAGAGACATACCTTTAAGACTGATAATAAATACGCGTTACAATTATTTATTTTTACGTAACTATTTAATGATGTAAGGAAAAAATATTAAAACAATTTAAACAAAAATCATTAAACTAAGTGGATCAGTTTAACTCTGCATATATAAAGGACTGAATTATTTATTTCAGTGTATTTGTTTATTGAATATTTAAATGAACTTTCATTGAATTTACAAAACAACTGTTCCATGAATATAAAGAGTATAATAGTATTGATCTTAAGTTATTTCCAATTTTTAATCTCGATGAAGCTGATAATTCCATATTTGCCATAATGATTTAAATCGCAAATGTGCAAATATTCATTATTCACGGATTTACCTGCAATATATCATAGAGATTGTTTGGAAGTTTAATAGGAAAGAAAACAGTCAGACGACCTCTTTCGACTTTTTTCGATAGAGACATGACTCTTCTATACCTATTCTAGATTCTTACACTCCTTGTTGAGAAGTACAGTCAGTTACAGTCAGTTATAGCAATGGCGCGTACAAAGCAAACAGTTTAGAGGTCCTGGGACCCCCAACATGAATATCTTTACTGTCCATTACGGACTCCAAATCTTATAAAGGGTAAGAATCAACTTATATCAATTAACAAATCTACAAATACAGGAATTCAACATGGAAAAACAAGAAACCGAAATCGGAGCACGTGCATCACGAGGCAATATGGCGACTAGAAGAGAAGTCAATTACCTTGAGAAATTCTTCAAGCTGAAAAGGGTAGAGACGCATGAAAGAAGCTACCTACAATGTACATATAGAGAAGGAACACAAGAAATAGATATGAGGCACATACAAAGGGAAAATATACCTAATCTTACTACGGTAATGATAGCCATGAAAATAGCCAACCCAGAATGTATGAACAGAGTATAATCCATAAACCCTAATGAATACAAAGGCTACATAGTAAGACCGAAAGGGAAGAAACCGATTTTACCATATGGAGAGATGTGTATTGGGAAAGAAAGGGTGACAATAAAGGGACCAGAACCACTGCTAAGGGAGATAAAAAAAACGAACAGGAGAATTACATGTAACAAACATCCCGCTTGAAATTCCAATAGAAGAAATAGTGAAGCGTTTTGAGGAAAAATTTAATATTCCAGTTAGCTCAGCACGGAATAGAACGATAGAAACAACATCAATATTAGATGGAACACGGATACTAGAAATAGAAAGAAGTAATATGAAGAAAGTGAAGAGAGCCTTTTACATATTCGGGTTCTTAGCCAAGTCTTGGTATAAAGGATGCATATATGACAGAACATGCAATAGATGTGGGAAAACAGGTCACACACCATTCAAATGTCCTCAGAATTCGAAAAAGATAGTACCAACAATGACAACAACAACAAACATATCCAGCAGGCAAATGGTAATAGGAAATATGCAGCAACAAAAACAACCAATATCACAAGATGGGCTACAGCAACAACAACAACAACAGCTACAAGTACAGGGACAACAAATAAAAGAACAGGAAATACAGAAACAAGCAGCACAAAAGCAAAGATTTGAACAAATACAACCAAAACAACAACAAGGAAGAGAAATTTCACTACAGAAAGAAATTACGGACAAAAAGCAAGGGCAAAATATTCAACTACAACAACAACAACAGTCTTCAGTAGGAAATGAACAACAAGGACATAAAATGCAACAGCAACAACAACAAATACAGATACAATCAGGACAATAACAACGGGTGATTGAAACTAGACAAGAACAACAACAAAAGACAATAAAATCACAGCAACAACTAGGAAATATAGACCAGCATGAAACTACCAATACTAAACAGAAGAATAAAAATCAACAACAACAACAGCAACAGAATCAAGCCCAGCTTCCAGTAGAAAACGGACTACAGGGATGTAAACAACAACAACAACAACAACTACAAATACAGACAAAAGCACGAAGTAAAGAGAAGAGTCAACAACAAAATAACATGTTAATCCAACAAGATATTGAAACCGGGCAACAACAACAACAAAAGAAGATAAAACCACAGCAACAACTAGAAAACAACCTACAACAAGAACAAAAAAACGAAGCTTACAAGAAAAAGAAGTGTTACCAATACAATCACAACTGCTACATGGGACTAAACCACTACAGCAAGAAAATGACTCATTACAGGAGATTACAGTATTCAAATTACAACAGATCCAGAAAACACAAGCACCCAGGCTATTAGAAATAACCCAAATCAACAAGACACCGCAGCAAGAAAACATCAGTCCAAACGAAAATTCAGAATCGCTACAAACAGAGAATAGAAAACAAGGGCAAGAAGAAGCACCCCCCAAAAAAAACAATTCGACTAAAGAAGAGAAACTGGAAACAAGCCCAGAAGTAAGGAAAGCACTTAGGGAAATGACGAAAGCAAAAAGACAAGAAAGGAGAAGACGACAACAAGAGGAGGAGAAAAAAAGGATAGAAGAAGAAATTTGGTTCAGCACAGATGAATATATTGAAAAAATAGAAGAATAAAATATATTTAAATAAAAAAAAATTAATTGAAATTTTACATTTCAAAAAAGCAATAACACGATAGCTAAACATACAGAATACCAATACAAACATGTAGGGCAGGAGGGCCTCACTAAATGGTCTGTGAAGATCAAAAGGAGAGTGAACCCTCCAAAAAAAAAAAAAAAATTCTATACCTATTCTAGATTTGTCCTACCACTATAAAATCCTATTCCGAATCTTAGCTCATGGAACAATACAGTCAAATGAATACATGGCATTCACAGGAAATGGAACAATGTATTCAAACGAATACGTTGCATTCTTAGTTCATGGAAAAATTCCATGAAATGAATATTTTGATGACTTTTTGCGTTTGCCTTTAGACAAGGTATTGACCTAAACGTGTGATGTCAGTGCTTTCATTAGGAATATTATTATAAACATATTTGTCAAACGCGAGCCGTCATTAATGTTATGCATTATTTAAATCCCAGAAAACATCAATCATTTCTCTACTGATATACTCTAATCAAACTCCAATAATAAAGAGAAGACAGTGACATCATATCATACAAACCTCTACTCCTTGCACGTGTCATTTACCACGATGAATGTGGGTATGTGAGAAAGCTTGCCAGTAGCTTCTCGAGGGTCGGTGGTTCTTTCCGGGAATTTCCTGGGTTCTTCCTCCACCATTAATACTGGCCGCCATGTATAGCCTATCTTGTGCTGAAAAATGGCGTTAAACCCTACAACAACAACAACAAACACGATGAATGCAGGACTGAATACACATACAGCAAGAAAAGGGAAAGAGCTTACCACCTCCGCGTAGCCTCAAATCTTCTAGAAAAACAAATTCCCTTGCGCCAGTTCTTTTAAAAGGTATATTTAATAATGTTGTCGAACGACGCGTGTGCAATTCATGCTTGTTCATTACAGTAATTCGCTTGACATGGTTAGGAAAAAAGATAATAAATATTTTTATTTGTTTGAATTATCAACAACACTTTCATTGAATACCTTCAAATGTCAGAACATACACATATAGGAGCAATTATAGAGTTTGTTCCATAGCCACCGGAGTAATGAAATGATTTAACCAGGAACACTGTTCAAGTCTTTTAATTAAAAAACTGATACGTGGTTGTAGTATGTAGCATGGATCATAATTAAGCGGACTTCAACCAGCATAGCTCAGATATAATATAGGGACAGCGAGTGAGAGATTAACAGTATTTTACAGGAAGTTATCTAAGTTATTGATAGTGGTTTGAAGACAGACTGTTTGTTCTTTCCCGCCCCACTCTTACTAATGCCTCTCAAAATAAAAATTAATATAGGAAATGTCTACGAATTACTGAAATACTTGCAAAAATATCAACCTTTTTTTAAATTTGTACGTTGGCATGGTTCATCCTTGTTCATTGATAATTGTATATTATCGCTGAAATTGTTAAAGTAACTTAATCCACATAGAACGGATTCAACTAAACATGTAACATAGATCGTCTACGTTGTATTGATCTCATGCAAACGCAAATGATATATCTTTTTGTGTATGACTCGTTCACATAACAGTTTAAATGTCCAAAGTTTCCCACATTTCAGAATCAGGCCGCTGACTAAGGCATTGATTATCCTGATTCTTATTCTAATTCCTGTTTTTTAATATGCATAAGATATTATTCGCTATTATATCAACTCATCTACCCACACGAATTTATCCAAAAGGCACAGCACACACTCTATGTATAAGCTGGTTCTTAATTTAATGTTAAATCCTAGTGGGTCTTTGTTGTTTCTGAATATGCCTAATCAAGTAAGTCAAATGTAACAGATGACATCATTGAAAACATTAATCTCCGTGGAGAAACAATGAACACTCATTAGACAAGAACTAAATATAAACTTGAACTCTGTTGAAATATAAGACAAGTGAAGGAATTCAATTTACCATGATAAACTGAGTTTGCAATCTCTGCTCTTGAAATAAAAACAAAAATGTCAAGGAATCATAAAATAGCTTATTTGAGAACAAGAAATAATATGGATTTTATAAATTAAGATAAAATATTTGTTTAAACCTTTCCACATTTTATGGAATTATGTAACTAGTAGCCATTCCGAATCACACCATAGCCCTTTAGATCTCTACGCAATAACTACATATTTTGATCAAGGTCTTTGTAACATGCATTTAGATACATTAAGATAGCATCATGTGTCGCAGGTAAACTACAAAAAAAATGGTTAATAGTGTTAAGATTCCATGATCTTAAACAGAGTAACAGAAAAGAGGGAAATTCAAAACATTTTGTAAACCTACAACGAAGCAAAAGATGTATAAAGAACTTACGGTATTTCATGTCAAATCCCAAATAAGCATATAATTCCTATCATAGGTACTAATCATCAAAGTGTTTAAAAAACGTTAGTGTTATTGCAAAATTAATTCCACGCTTTAAGTGTTAGTTTGCCTTTGATGGTCTGTGTCGTAGTGGTATGCGAGCAGTCTGTTTATTGAATCACAATAACACAATCCAAGAATATATCGTTATCTAAATTTCACTACAAATCCAAGACTCTTCTTCCAGGAATGTCATTTTTGAGCATATTGTATTTCCAGAGAAACATAACTTGAAATAATAATTTGAAAAAATAAATTTCAGTCTAATTTAAATACTAAACACAAAAAAATACACTTGAGTCTGCTCAGATCTTACAGCACGAATGAATAATTTCTGAATGAACAAGATAATATAGTCGTCTACTGGACCTCAGGTCACAATTACCATTCTCTAAAAACGGGATTACCTAATGTACAATTGCATTCTGAAAGGTTCGAAATGTTTACAACATAAACTCTTAGTTATAATTGCAAGGTCTGTTGCTAAAATAATAATTAAAAATATAGGAAACAAAAGGTAGAGTCGGTATTTCTTGTACGATTTACAATGTTCTGGCCTCAGATTGAGATGCACAATTTGTTTACAAAACCAGACTAAATGATTCAGGTCAGGTAAACAATTAACTTGATTTTGGACAAGGTGAAGTCCAAAATATCATCGTTTATAATGAAAACAAAAACTGACAAACAATGCAAATTAAATGTACATAACAATAGCACCAGAAAGGAATTACTTATAATCAATCATTTCAGATTACTTGCAAATAATGGTTGAAATATATTTTCAATAATTTATTACTGAAAGATTCATCATTATGTTTATAACAATGTGCAGTGATACGAATTGATTTTCATATTTAAGGGATTCAACGTGTAATCTATGTCCAATTTAGATGACATCTTGGATCCTGTCAACTATTAACTTGAATTCAATATATATGCCTGTGACATTTTACATCAGGTAGCAAATATAAGAGAATCCATATTATATACTCAGTTAATACTTCAAGTTTATTATAGTTTGATATTTAAGATTTCTAACGTAAGCCATATCGACACATCGCTTTCGATGTTTGAGTACAGTTGCTTTCGTGTTAACAAAATATGTCTCTTTTATTTGTTTGTTGTGGTATGACTCAGTACATGGCCATGCACGAATAACAATCACCAGAACTAGTTCAGGTACTTCAGTTGATATAATGGTCTACATAAAGTAACAGAGGAAGGTTACATATTTTACAGATTAACACACACATGGTTCTGCAGTAGGTATGAATAAAATGTTATACTTTTTATGGTAATCCTTTTTTCTAGTTTAAAATGCAAATATTATATTTTTTATTAGTTCTGAGAAATGAGGGGAATGTTGTCTTAGTGAATTGATACTGCAGTCACAGACCCCAAATATAAACTTGACGAGAAAAGATTTCGTCTGGTAGAAATATCCGAGTGCAAAAATATCTTCGAATTGATATAAAATGCATTTTATAACATTTTTATAAAATTTAATAGCAGGTCGATGTGACTATAACTTGTTTAAAGCGGGAGTGAAAATACAAAATATAAAAACGGAAGAAGAGGTAATAATTTATTATTCATTGTATGCTTATGGCTGACAGTATATTAATTGTGTCTGATTGAATGTGGTTAGAAACACAGTTGCTTATTTTTATCTAAATTTAAATTTGGTTAAAAATGAATGATCGTGCGACCATTAATCTGTAAAGTGTCGGCACCCTTTACACTTTTTGAGATATTGATCTGTACGAATCAGTCAGAAAATCTGTCACTTGTACAGATGTGCAGAATGATTAGATTCCAAGAAAGGAGATACTATAGTTACAGAGCAGAATTGTCCTCAATTTCTCTAAATGTATTGAGAGTTAGAAAATATAATGCTCTTTTTCAAGGCATTGAATTTTCCGGTTTTCGTATTAAAATGACGAAAAGATTTATTTTCTTGCGCAAAATAATAGCAATTAGAAAATGGTTAAAACTTATATAATGCATTCAACAGAATGTTCTTTTTGCACGTGGTTAAAAAAGAAGAAAAAAAACTTTTGTGTAATTATTGTTATCGCTAATATCAAATATTAACTGAACGCAACTACACTTGATTCGTCTAAAAACTGATGTGCAAACAGGAATGAGAAATTCGAATGTGAACTACCTTAACCTAAAATTCTAAGACACAATAAGATTACCAGGAGTAGGGTCAAAAGTTCATTTCTAGAACATTCTAAGTGGTCACCAAGATCAGGTCTATTATTAAAAGTTTCTTAGAACATGACAAGCACAGGTACACCAGGAATTTCCGACTGGAAAATAAATGTCCCGAAATAAAATCCAATTTGCCTACAAAGAGTAACATTCTTAATATATAATCTACATAGGTAGAAATTTGCTGAGTAATATATTGGTTAAAAGGACATTTGTCCCAAGCCCTTATGTTCAGTTATCGACAAAGTTCAATCATACAATACAAATTAAATGTACATAACAAATTCCCTCATAAAGATAAAAGTATCGATTGGATAAAGGTGTCTTTTAAATATTTATTAAATATATATATGATTCTATACCAACAATACTTATCAATGACACAAAATATGCATAAAGCGATATAGTATTTCTATCCAGGTGTAGATGCATTTGTAATTTGATTATAACGTACCTAATATCAATATTGTTTTGCTGCAACACCCAACTCAACCTTAGCAATCTCTTATTTTTCGTTTACCATTTCGTTAAGGAAAGTAAGGGCGTTGTGATCACTGAACACAATAATCGGGAAGGAGATAGACAAAAATACACTTTAAACCGTTGCAAAGCCATTATCAAAGCTAAACATTCCATCGCGATTGTGAGCTGTAAGAGCTGGGGCACTCGCAAGTAAAGCCTTTAATTTATCAAAACCTCCTGAAATTTTTCAGACTAATTAAACTTGGTTTTCTTACTTAACAAATTTGTCAGGGGCTCTGCAATTATAAAAATACTGACCAACATTTCCGATTATATCCAAGCATGTCCAGTCGATTTTTATTGGTAGGTACAGGGAATTCGGAGATAGCCTTGATGTTGATATCAACAGGTTTACCATGACCACAATATATAATAAAACCGTAGCACAAGCACGACAAAACTCACATGTACCTACACTAATTGTCACATTTGCTTCAATAGGTCGATCAAGGTTTCCTTGTGATCTTTCTAGGTGTATTTGTTGATAATTACGTCATTGATGTAAGCACCTAAATTATCTTGACCATACATTATAATGTTCATTATATGCTGGAAAGTAGAAGAATAACCTTTTATATCAAATGACATCGCTTTTGATTGATAAAGTCCATCTGGATGTACGAATGCTTAAACTTCTTTACTCTTTCCGTTAGTCACATTTGAATCATTTAAAAATGAATAAAACATTTGTAACATATTTTCATTTCCAGGTTCATTAATTCAGTCATTGATTCTCGGAACTGAGCATTACTGTTTTAGTGACACTTCTCGCTTTTCTATAGTCAGTGCACATGCGGAAAATATCGTGTTGTTTCGGCGCTAAAATACATGATAAAATCAATGTACGGTTACTCGGTTCTATGAAATCATTTTCCATCATATACTGTATTGCTATTTTTGAAACATTTGTGATAGCGATAATTCATTTTTAAAGCATACTCTTACACTAGTGCTGAATCTGCAATC
This sequence comes from Sinohyriopsis cumingii, assembly GCA_028554795.2. NCBI lineage: Eukaryota > Metazoa > Mollusca > Bivalvia > Unionida > Unionidae > Sinohyriopsis > Sinohyriopsis cumingii. Next base: position 119,446,174 of record CM068835.1, on the reverse strand, counting down.
TTTATGTCATTATAGATTTTATTTGTTCGTATTGGAACATCACGAAACATGTCTCATACTCACATAATAGCTGTTTTAGTTCATTCTTGGTCAGGGCTGCAGGTACGAATGTTTTTGGCCCACATCATTCAATATGTCTGACTCCCAAAGACTGGTTACACTAAAATTACCACAGTCTGACTGTACGTTCTAATCCCCACTTAGACTGGTACAAGTAAACTGACTGAATGATGAACATCAACAGATCTATAAACATATTCCTTAAATATGTTTATATGGCATATTCGTTTCTGTTCTCGCCTCTATACATATATATATATATATATATTGGATTCTTGGATGGCTTGAACCCTATTTTGCAAGAATATAAGAATAATAAGTTTTTAAATATTACGCCCTCCATCGTTATCAGTCTTGAGACACAATGTATATATTGCAATTGTTGTAATAAACCCTACGCGGCAAAAAGCACCGTAGTAGGACTATTTCTGTGTGCACATATAAATTATTTTTTTTCACTTCATGGTATGCGAGTTATGGACATATTCTTATAGCCAAAATATTTTCCAGGCAAGGCTGGTGTAGGAAAGAAATACAAAAATGTCCGACTTCACCCTCTTCCGATACGAAAGTGTCGCATCATCATTGTATATTGTTTTGTGAAGAAATATAAAAAGACATTGGAACAAAAATCTTTATAAAAATGGATAAAATATTATGGAAATGGCAGTAAATCATACTACAAATGTATATTTATTATATGCTCATTGTTTTCCCAGTTCACTTTACATTGTCAGAATCGTTCAATATTATCCAATACTGAACTCGCGCGACAATACACATATAGCATTCACGTGCATAAAGGTACCACTTTCTATTGTAAACAAACAATGGACACAGACGCCAGCACTTTTGATTTGTACACAAATCATGTGCACTCGCGTAAGAGGCTCTTTACGTTGTGGTTGTTTAAATTTGTTTCTGAATGTCCTAAAACATGTTTCGTTGACTGCAAAACCCTCCCCTCCCCAGCTGTTTTGGCACATTCCGCGTGGATAAAATGTTACGGATTTAGGCTAGCTACATTATATAACAGACGGAAGATAACGTCCTTACAAATAACATACAAGTGACAAGTCATATACACTCTTCTTTAGCTGGTGATAAGAATGGCTAAATAAAATATACTTACAGTTTTGCATCCTGAATTTCCTCAAAATGTATTTTCTTAATTCTGCAAATCCGAATTACATGAGACATGTCATAGGTTTTCAATATGGATTTCACATTTCGAAATTCTGCTGTAATTTCGATCATAAGTGCAATTGCATCCTCCTTACTGCACTGAAAATGAAATAAGCATTAAATTCCATTGCGTCTTTTTGATGATTGCAATTGAAAGACTTCATATTTTTCCCACATTATGATTTCAAACATTCAATGGCAGAAACAGAAACACATTTGCAGATGTAAACATGCTTCTCCCGCGCCACTTCAATCTGATGTATTTCATGTATAATTTGCACAGATGAATCCAGTCTAAAATCACAAACTTTCGTCGAATCGAAACAAAATATTAAAATCTATTCATTCCAGATCAAATCGAAAAGTTGTTGAAATGCGCATTCATTCACAATATGACTGCAAATTTCAATTTTAACTAGACACGCCATTTTCTTTCGAAAGTTATGTCGAGCGCGCGACTAAATTCAAATTTATCTGGGCGGAGTTATGTGCGCATTAGTAATGATGTCATTGTGTAATGTCAAATCTGCGCTAGTGTATTTAGTTTGGAATACGGCATTCATTCATTTACATTGTTTCTTGTAGTGTATTTTGTTTATATAATTAAAACTTAGGTAGAATAAAAAATGAGCATATAATAAAAAGGTTACTGCATTTGTATGGGAAAATATGAACTCGTTTTGTCGGAAGGATATACTTCACTGCCAAGGTCGTGCAGTATTCCATCCCAAAACTCGTTCATATTTTCCCATACAAATGCAGTAACCTATAAATTCCAACTGAATAAGAACATACCAAGTAAGTAACTTTTATCCACTCGTATAAATTTTAAGTTTCTCTGTAAATGAACTTTCTTATAAAATAAGTCATGACTATATGCTAAAACAACAACAATTGATTAAAAAGGACAATGTCTTGCATAATAGTTTAGCCCCCAAATTATAGGACAGCAAATCGGGAGAAGACACTTATGTGTTACGTATATTTGATTTGATTTATACTTGATTTAATTTGTCTTTGATCTGATTTGATTGTTTGTGGGTTTTTGAATCTTTTATTTTCTTTACATGTCAATGTAATGTAATTTTGTTTACTAGGAATTTGATATTTTCCAGAAAATTCAGTTTGACCTGAATCTTTCCATAAATATCTAATAATAGAAACACTGTTTCCATTTTTGACTTAGTTCCTGGCCTTGAATGAGGGTCAAGTAAACAACTTTTATTCTCGGAGTAAAAGTATTGGTTCTTTTCAAGGGCATGCAGGAGCTACGTGATTTTTATATGTAAACATGATCATGTGGTCCTCTATTTCGCAATTGGGCATTTCCGAAATTGCGCATTGCTTAGTAATAATAGTGCTGTTTAGAGAGAGATTTCGGAATTCGGGGTTTTAAACACTTGACGTCAAATTGTTTTCTTCTGTTGTGACCCGTATTGAATTTTAGAGTTTTATTTTAATTTTTCGGATTCTAAAAGATTAATTCGTTAATTCGTTTCTCGGGAAATATTTTGTGCTCATACAGATTTCTTGAACAAAGACATTTCTTAAAAAATTTATTTGGATTTACCAGACCGGAGGATTAATGATAGTGTTTCTACAGGGAACTGTAAAGTTCAACACAGTACAGGTTACATCATACGTCATCGCTTTCTATCTTGGTTTCTTCGTGGGGACTAGAACTTGAAATCATTAGAATATTTCATTATTAGGACTTTTAACATTTTACTCGTGGATTATTCTTGGATTATTTTTGGATTTGATTCTCTAAATTTTAAGTTATTTTTTCATTTTTTATAGTTTTTTGTCGGGGAAATAAATATTTTGTTCTATTTTTTCAAACCTTGTTGTTTTCACTTTCTTATGTTGCTGTTTATGCGAGCCAAAAACATAACATAAGATCTGTTAATATGTGTTAAAATGCGTGCTAATTTTAAAAGAGGACAGTTTTGTAGAAACTTATTCCATGCAGAAATGTAAACATATATAAAATAAATATATTGATTAGGAAATATATATTTCTTTTATACCGAAATTGTCACACCTTTCAAAAACGGACGTGTTTGTCGTACTGTTATTTCAATTAAATAGACTTCTCTAGTAAGAAGGCCAACACAAGATAAACCTCTGCAACATCATTCTTGGAGCCTCGACATGACGATTGTGAAATCAACACATGTTTAACGGTGTAATTCACACGACAACAAATGGATCAGGTTCATAGCCGTTCCGAATTAAGCACATGTTATGAGAGAAAAATGCAATCTAAGATCTGTGACTAGGCCAATTAATCGATGAGTTCTGCTGGGCTTCTGTCAGCTATTGATGTAATTTATTCAGTCATTATTGTTATCTTGAGTTGCTAATCACTTCAGTAGGATTGATATAGTAACAGTTTAGTCAACGATATTTGCGATATGTAACCGATATTTAATTTTAAAGACATCTGGGGAAAAGGTTGTCTTTAAGTTAATTCGTACCGATCACAATTTTTATTTTGAACTCAATTACAAACCACGTCGAACTCAAAGGAGGCGAGTTATTGGATAGCATGATACATCGGTTGTCGTGTGGCGAACTATAAACAATAGACAATGATAATAAAATATATCCCAATGTTACATTCGGGCTTAACCAAAGGTTCAACGAAAATGTACACTTCACTGAGAAACATGAACTGTATTTGCTCAGCATCGGATTTCAATTACAATTCATCAATGTGATTTGACAAGCAATTACCAGCGCTCTCAGATTTCCAATATGCTAGTATTTTCAGCTATCAAAGCTAACAGTGACGATCTGTGAACTCCATGATCAATGACCTTTTTGTCAATGATGACGAGCCATACAATTTTGCTCCTTTGATTCATAGGCAAATAGTTTATTCCATAATATTTTATTCCTTAACCGTATTATGTATGTACCATAACTGACGCACGTCCCTAGTGCGTCACACGTAAAAGCATAATACACCACAGTAAATGAACAATTAACAGGCACATGAGAAATACCACCAATATTTTGCAAATTGTTGAGAAAAGATATTTATTAATAATTTTGAAAGGTTTAATAAAGCTGAAATACCCCAACTTTTGAAATCGCATATGGAAGATGACTAGTATGTAAAAGATGTTACGAAAGAATATAAATTACGAATACTTGGTGATCTCCATGACTTCTGTGGCAAACTGATACCGACTTTTTTCAACATTTATAAGAATGTATAAATGTATGGATGAATAATTATAAACTAGACCCAACACATTATTTGTATGCGCCTTTATTAGGTAGTGATGATGATATCCATTTGGATTAGGTAGCGATGCTACTATGCATCTGGATTAGGTAGTGATGATGCTATGCATCTGGATTAGGTAGCGATGCTATTATGCATCTGAATTAGGTAGCGATGCTATTATGCATCTGGATTAGGTAGTGATGCTACTATGCATCTGGATTAGGTAGTGATGCCAGTATGCTTCTGGATTAGGTAGTGATGCTGCTATGCATCTGGATTAGGTAGTGATGCTACTATGCATCTGGATTAGGTAGCGGTGCTACTATGCATCTGGATTAGGTAATGATGCTACTATGCATCTGGATTAGGTAGCGATGCTACTATGCATCTGGATTAGGTAGTGATGCTACTATGCATCTGGATTAGGTAGTGATGCTGCTATGCATCTGGGTTAGGTAGTGATGCTGCTATGCATCTGGATTAGGTAGCGATGCTACTATGCATCTGGATTAGGTAGTGATGCTACTATGCATCTGGATTAGGTAGTGATGCTGCTATGCATCTGGATTAGGTAGCGATGCTACTATGCATCTGGATTAGGTAGTGATGCTACTATGCATCTGGATTAGGTAGTGATGCTGCTATGCATCTGGGTTAGGTAGCGATGCTACTATGCATCTGGATTAGGTAGTGATGCTACTACGCTTCTGGATTAGGTAGTGATGCTGCTATGCATCTGGATTAGGTAGTGATGCTACTATGCATCTGGATTAGGTAGTGATGCTGCTATGCATCTGGATTAGGTAGTGATGCTACTATGCATCTATATTAGGTAGTGATGCTACTATGCATCTGGATTAGGTAGTGATGCTGCTATGCATCTGGATTAGGTAGTGATGCTACTATGCATCTATATTAGGTAGTGATGCTACTATGCATCTGGATTAGGTAGTGATGCTACTATGCATCTGGATTAGGTAGTGATGCTACTATGCATCTGGATTAGGTAGTGATGCTGCTATGCATCTGGATTAGGTAGTGATGCTACTATGCATCTGGATTAGGTAGTGATGCTACTATGCATCTATATTAGGTAGTGATGCTACTATGCATCTGGATTAGGTAGTGATGCTACTATGCATCTGGAATAGGTAATAAAGCTTATTTTAAAAAAGGTAGAATTTAAGTTGATGACATATTTCATGATTAGATAAGATTTTAAATGAGGGATGGTTATGATAACGAATAAATATGCTTAAGGAAATCGTATATATTCTATCGACAATGACGAAACAAAAATAATGGAAAATATCATAAATCAGTGTCATGGTCAGGCTTATCCATTCGATACCTATAAAACGACAATTTATAATATTAAACCAACTTTCAGTTAATTCGTAGCAATAGTTAGAGGGTCAACAAGGGCACAAATATAAACATTGAAGAAAAAATCTTTCTTAGAGCGACAAATACAGTTTTGAGCGTGTTTTAGAAGTAGCTTGACGCCAAAAAATGTTTAGAGGATATTATAAACTTTATAAGAAACTGACTAAAAGTATTTCTTACATTGTAACATTTTGAACTATTTATCCTAAACACAGTTTATATAACGTTTCCCTCAGATGCAATTTCAATCAATTTCTTTTCTGTATAATAAACGTCCAATATAAATCTAACATTCTCGTAATATAAATAATTTTCTTTAACACGGATATTCAGTAATGTTTATTACTGAATAATAACATTATTAGGTTGGTTATATTTTTTACATACACAATCTTGCCACAATCGTCCGTTTTACATACACAATCTTGCCACAATCGTCCGTTTTACATACACAATCTTGCCACAATCGTCCGTTTTACATACACAATCTTGCCACAATCGTCCGTTTTACATACACAATCTTGCCACAATCGTCCGTTTTACATACACAATCTTGCCACAATCGTCCGTTTTACATACACAATCTTGCCACAATCGTCCCTTAGAACAAAATATTTTTGCCCGGCATACACAAATCAGTAATCTTAGTCATTGGTCTAAAGTATCACCATGATATAACTAAATTATATTGTATAATATAATTTAGAAGCCATTTCCTACTAGAGGATTTAATATACAGAAAAGTTAGACAGATGAAAATATAAAGATGACGTTCTATTCTAGTTTGATCAAATCGAGTGCACACGTTACCTTTCTACATTTTGTAACACAAGATATAATCATATAGTCAGGTTCTTTCAAGAATATTTTTTACCTGTCAGATTAAAGTTCTATTGGTGTATCAAAACTGTGTTGGTTTTTCTCCCTGCTGCAAAACGATATCGGAATGTATTCAGTTGCTAGTGGTATAACCAAAATCCGATATGAAAAAACAACAGTGTGTTATTACAAGATCACAGCATAGTTTGCTGTGTAATCTTGCCATTGCTCAGACATAAATATTTTTTATCGAGATAGGTAAGTTTCGCCATGAGCTCAAATCAGAAATGGCGAACAGAAAGCATGTGTAATGTTGTTTTACCTTGAGGAAACTATATTAGATCGTGTCATTATATATATATATATATATATATATATATATATATATATATATATATATATATATATAGAGAGAGAGAGAGAGAGAGAGAGAGAGAGAGAGAGAGAGAGAGAGATAGATAGATAAACAGATAGATAATAATACAGGCAAAAACGTTTTAAGCAACGATATGTGTATTAGATCTATCGACAGCTGCAAATACTGCAAAATGGCTACATAGTAGACGGCAATGAAATTTTGCGTCTGAAATTGCAGTGGACATTTCTCAGAGAGGTCAGTAAGCTGTCTGATTATTATTTGTAGACAAGTTTTCGAAAGTGCTGCTAGGCCAGTTTCGATTTTATCCAGAGTAAGACAAACGTTATTAACAGAGACTAGGGCCGATAAGAGAAAGACGCTATCCCTATATGTATCAAAGATTTATTTGGTGACTACAATGGTTTTGGTGACTTAATCAAATCTTCTGATGCAGACTTCCAAATATAATCGGAAGAAATGAATTTAGGAACGGGTCGGTAATAACAACACTATCAAGCCTAAGTGTCAGAGGAATCGCAGTCAACAAAAATAACAGGTGCTTACAATATCGGTATTTTCTGAAGCAGCAACTCTTTTTTGATAATATTTGAAATATGCGATAAGTTCGTAACGCTGGACTTGTTCAAGGTGGCTGCTATTTGTTGAAATCCTTGACATCTTTCATTGTATATAATCATAGACAATCATTTCTAACCCTCAGGATGTATTTCGTCTTGTGGGTGCATTTTTACCCCTGTGTGTATTTAATCCTCAGGAACATCAGGTGCATAACGCAGATGCAACTCATAAATCTTAATCAAAAACAGATTGAAAAGATGTTTATTGTTGCCAAAGAAAGATGTGCATACTTTGTTGAATGGCAGTTGCACATTCAGTCCGATCTCATTCAGCTGCGTCTTGTATGCTTAGGCTCATTCTAGATATATCTAAAATAGACAACGAAGACAACTCGAGTCGGGCAATTGCAGCTGAATTTAAGCTAAACAGCTTGCATTAAGATTTGTTTGCAGATGATATGATGTCAAAGCACGTTTTTGGTAAACATACACTTAGATTCTGTTTCATCATGCCTGTCTTGAACAGCAACTTATTAAGTTCACGTGCAATCCTCACAACTTCTGATATGTTTTATATTATGCTGATTACAAAATATTATCGAGCGCGAATATATTAAAGAGATCTAGACCATGATTATTTGGCGTTGCGAAAAGATAATACATACGAAACATTATCAATTTCACCATACCTGGATTCGGAAAGCCGAAGATGTATATTTCAAATCCTGCAGTATATGTGCTTTGGAGAGGGTGCCCAGGTGACAGCGTTATTTGATGCCTCTAGCCGTCATTTATTCACAAATTAGTTGCCAACCATCCTACCCCATACAGCTAAACGTCAGATGCATGCCGCTGCTAGACAATTTATCTGAATTCCAGCATTATTGTAGACGCCAGTGTTAAAAATGGAATGTGGCCAGCAAACTCGTAGAAGGCTTGGTAGATTTTTAAGTATTCTGATGAATCATATTCATGAAAGCCACGTTTGTTCTAAATCTTTTATGAGAGCTGAGTAAAATGTCCAAAAATATTTTGACTCACTTGGTATCAAGATACTGTTTGTTACAGCATCTGCATTTTTCATTGTCAGTCTTACACTTTTGTATTACTACGCTCATCACGTCTACACCTAATATGCTAGCTTCAGATATAGGCCCCGATATTACTTGAAATTCTGAATCCTTATGGCGCTTGAATAATTATTGGACTGTATATCACCACCAATATTCTCTGTACAAACTTCCGCCCAGTTTGCAATTCAAAAGCAAAACACGATGATTTACCTTCAGAAAAATCTGCTGGATTATTCGACCAAAATATGGCTACACAAACTAAAATGTGTAGCTGTGTACAGTTTATTGGCCGCTAATCTTTTAGTGTGTTATGTATACTTAATTTGCATTGTTTGTAAAGTTTTTATCATCATGCGTTATGTAAAATTGTAATTTGTTTTTACCTTTACCAGAATCAAGTTCATTGTGTACCAGACTTGGACCACTCATTTTAGAAGACAGTAAGATACATAGCTAAAATGTGATCTTACTGGGGCTAAATATTCAGACCATTATTATTTAAAGTAAACATCTTTAACTTAATTTGAGTCTATGACATTAGAGATTTCCACTGAATAACCGAGTCTACATGGTGTTTACCAGGGATTTTATAATAATTTTAGTAAGAGAATTGTTCGATGACGATTTAGAATTTTGTAGAAATGCTCTTTTATCGCCATCCTGGTATGTTATTGTTGTTGTTTACATTTATATAATGTTCATTATTTGAGGCATTACTCTTTCTTGCCATAATATCTAAAGCAGAATTATTTATATTATTGTATTCCGTTTTTTATTTGGATTTATTCAAATTATTATTCACTGGAATTACAATGTGCTTAATAATATTCTTTGATGGGGAAATTAGCTTGGAATTATAACGAATTCAGACAAGGAAATCTTGGATAATATTATTGCAATTCACCAAAAGAGTGTTCGCGCACCTCTTCGTCACTGGCCACTACAGGCAAAACAGCATATTCAGAGTTGAAGCTCTTTATGAACACCAATGTAATTTAATTAGGAATTTATTTATTAGAACTTGTAATAAAACTGTTTGGACTATTTGGGGTTTGATATCTAATTCACAACATTGTAACCTCTTCCAAAGTTTAATTTGTATTGTAGAGAAATAAATGAATTTTTGAATTTTACAAAACTTGTTATTTTTCTAGCTTTTCTATTACTTTTTTTTAAGACAATACAGTTAAAACTTGTGTAAACGTGTTATATAATGCCATTCATCCAAGTACAGGGGACAAAATGTTACTGTTATTGGCGAACAAGTAATAACGTAGAAGAAACATTATTTCTGCCTATAGCAACAAAAAAGAACAGACTGCAACCGCGCACGATGTGAAACAGTACATGTTATCAAACCGCTGGGAAAGCAAGCTAAAAAAACGCACAGTGTGTTATAAAATATTGTTCCTAAGCTCACTGATACAAAAAAATCATTTGACAAGAAAGAGAACATATGGAAACGTATCACTGGTTATAGGTGATGAGCTTGAGCATGCTAAGAAGAGAAATAAATCCTGTTGGTAGAAATATGAGAATAAAATCCGCAAGAGAAGAGGTAGATAAGTTCAATTGAAAGTATGGAAAAATGCAAAATGACCAAACTAAACGTACAAAGCATTTATAACGAACAAAAACGTTTGGCAAGGATTTTTGGAATTTCTGAAAAAAACTTCAGCATCAGAAAAATCTAATGCACTTAGAAAAAGTAAGCAAGAGCTACCATAGAAAGAAGCAGCGTGTCCTTAGCCAGAGGGAGAATTCTTTTTGCGCCAAAACTGTAAGCAACAGTAGCAAGCGACCGTATGAGAGACAGATATATGAAATATGCAAAATTTAGAGATTTTGTTGAAGCATCTAGTAGTATGTATAATAAATACGAGAACAATTGATATGTCTCTCCTGAGGAAAATCAAATCCAATCATCTCAGAAAAGTGTTCTTGTAAAGACAGACAAAAATCAATAAGAAAGCACACAGGACGGATATCGTATTAATAAATCATGTCACGTAAGTTAAGAAACTCAAGATAGAGCTTGTCAAAATTATTAAATAAATTAACCCTAAGACTGGTAGTGGCATCAAATGCTACAAACATCGCCTGAAATGTCCCATGACTGAAAATGATAGTAACAAGAAAGCAATCTGGTAGCTTTGACATAAAATTTGATAATAAAATCACTGACATACAAGAACACGTGCTTGAACAATGTTTACTTAGAAACTCCGAATACAAAGATTAGTACAATGATTTATTATAGCCTAGATAAAATCTTCTCTTGGTCAGTTAGCTTGCCCAAGGAAAAGGCAGTCTGTTTACTGTCAGACACAATACCCCATTGAATTAATTTCTGCTGAAATTCGGAATTTGTTTGATAATGTTACAGATGGTAGCAATACATTTAGGTTTTGCTACAACTCTTTGTTGCTGAACTTAGCAACGAGTAAACCAATAAGGTTTGTAAAATTGAAAATATAATATATTTCCTTAAAAAGTGAAAAAGTAAAAAAAACTTACACTATGGTAAATGAAATCCTAAAGTGTCCTAAATGTTTCATCAATTCAAAAGAGTACCTAATAATCCAAATGAGTTCCAGTGGTATTCCTAATGAAAAAGTAATGAATTAGTCACACTTATTAATCCCAATGTCTTTAAATGAACTTAAAGTAATTCCGTAATATTTCTTTTTATTCCAATTTATGAATAGTTAGGGCACTTTCTAATTCCAATGAATGATTCAATTATAGAAAGTAATCCTCTCAGTTAAATACAACTGAATATGTTCAAAGATAGGTGTTTGCTACTAAGAATGTCTAATTCTCCATTAAACATCCCTTACGTACGAGGCTACTATGTAGTTTAGAAACAAATGAAAGACACACATTCGTTCTAGAAGAATCAGAACTAGTAAACAACATCAAATATTAACCAATCAGAAATTGGGTCAGCGTATTTCAAAGAAAATATTTGCTGAATAGTTTTGATGTCTTCAGTAAGTATGCTTGGACCTAGTTCGATAAATCAGACCGTCAATCTGTGTTAATACTGATGGAAGAGTTGCTGGTTTCATCTCACCTGTTGATTAATACCTGTAATTGTGCTGCATACAACTATTTGTGGAACACTCCTGCGTACATTTTAGACAGTTATCGGTATTTGGTAAAAGCCATATTAAGCAAATAATTCAAAATGACCATATACCATAGAGTTATGGTAATCCACCTGGATTTACAAGTCGCAAAAAAAAGGATTCGATCCGGAAAAATTATGTACATATCATCGAAAGGACCCTTCATCAGGCGATAGTTCAATAGACGCGAGAAATATAAGTAGGTTTCCAAAATGGACACTGTTATGTTACCGATCAGTTTGCCTGCACATATGACCTCATTTTTTAAATTATGTGCTATCGGACCCGCAAACAGTCCACCAGTATGAACACAGATATGTTGTCTCCTTTATTTAACTAGCGTGAAACTTTCCACTAAAATTAAAAAAAGGTACAACAATCAGAGACTCGTTTGTATATTTGTCAGGTAGCTCATCAAAGCTCTGAGTAGATCACGTCGGCGAATTTTATAACAATGCGTTTTGAGGAAAACTAAATCCACAAGTATTCTTCGTTTAACTAGAGAAGGCAGTTGTTGTTGAAAGATTTACTATGACGCTAAAGGATGCAACATAAAAATATTTCATAACAAATAAGACAAAGTAGCATCTGACTGAGGGCTAGTGGACAAATACAATAATAAAAGACAGGAGTATTGGGATGACGCCAGCTGAAGCTAAGTGATGAAGAAAATAAATAAAACGTAGCAGACACATTGTTCTTTAAGAGAAAATATAACGCAGGCGGTCGAGTTAGACTTAGCAGTATAAGCAAGCCGAGACATAGAATCCTGACGCACGGGCAGAGGCGTAGCTATGATATTTTGCGCCCGGGGACGAACTATAAAATTGGCGCCCCAGCCCCCTCCCCGTTTAATCACATTTTTGAATATTACCCTTGTTTACTTATTATAATGTAACGTTGTAAGCCTCATTTTGGCGCCCCTGTACCTTGGCGCCCGGGGACATATGTACCCCCCTGCCCCCCCCCCCCCCAGCTACGCCTCTGCGCACGGGCAGCCCAGGATCTCCATAAAACCTGCTCAGGCCTGCACCCTGGAGTAGACACTCCAGATTCGCCATACCACTTCGACATAACACGTGAAGCAGCATTTATTGCCTATAATTTTCTGTGCTTGATTGCCGTAAAGTGATGCGCCAAGAGGTTAATCAGACAGCGGGAGAGATGTATTAATCTCATTGGACAGGTACCACCTCTCATCAGAGTCTTGCCATCACCAGCACCTTCTTCGGGACCAGGCCCCAACACAGCTTGTCATGTAGAGACCCCAGATGCAAGAAAACCGACTGGAATATTTCATTTACACTATGAAGGTACATTAAATGGTGACCTAAAGGCTGTTGGCATCAGAGCAGACGCTTGAGAAAAGGTTGCCTCCCTCAGGCGTGCGTGACAACATGAGGTACAGGAGGGACACACAAAGTAAATAGGGATCTTAGGCGGAAAGCAGAATAAACAAGGATCCACAGAAAGTCTCATCTCCAAGGAAACAAACCAACTACAGATCTCAGGTGCAACAAGTGTGGCAGTTACTGACACTCACATCTGACTTTGAAGACACAATCGATACTGCCGAACATTTATCACTATCCATCGGCGCAATTCCATGGTCTCGTAAAACTAATATATACCAATTATGTAAGTGAAAATCAATAATACATATATCCTACTTTTCGCACAACTTGTATACTTGGATCACCTTTATATATTATACATATTTGTGTACAAATCTTGATACCCTTTGTGTTATAATTATACGTTGTTCATGATCTTTCTTACAAATCCAATGCATTAATCATCCATGTTGATAGTCACATATATCAGTCATATTTATTTATACGTTTCATGCATTGATTCTTGATTGATCACCCGTTGAAGTCACGTGTTCTGATTTGTTCCAGGAAAGAACTATATCTTTTTCTTAAACAATCGTTTAACTTGGTGCGCATCATTCTGCTAAATGCATTATTAGTCTTGATGCACACAAGTATGGTGTCGTTCAATTACATTATAAATAAACATCATATTAAAGAAATTGCTTTCAGTATCTTCACTACATTCAGTCATAGCCCTGCTTCATACTCTTACAAAGCTAAAAATCGATGAATCAAATTATGATAGAATTATTCAATTGTATTGATCCGTATCTTAACAACACTTCAGTAGGATTACAATAACCACTCGTCGAGTCTAAATCGAACATTATCTGTGATTCATTATGGAATATTTTCGTTACAATTAAATGACAATTAATGTATCATCCTATTTTTAGTATTATTTGTATTCAATTTGCCACTTTACGGAGACTATTAGGACATTAGATAGGTGCCTGGCTAATTTGAAAACTTATTAGATATATCAAAACAAATAGCAAGTAGGTGGAACCATATTAGCTTATTATCCCATTTAACGCCTATGACTGATTTTGACGTTGCTAAAGGTCAATCGTATAAATAAAAACTAACCTTTAATTCAAGCACAAAGGGTGTGCCTGCTCAGCATTTATAAATGGAGAACCAAATGTGTGGGACAAAGAGGAAAGTGTAACTTTCTATTAAATGCGTGACGTAATGCTAACAGACGTAGTAAAATGGATCTAACTCCTCTCGGTAAGAGAAACGTATTGTTCACATTGATAAGAGAGATAAATAAATCGAATAAACATGAAGAAAATTGTGTGATACAAATTAATTACTAATTGAACTGTCGTGTGCCTCTTGTACTTAAATGCGTATCATGGACGATAAATAGAAAATAAACTGATTTAATTTAAAAGATTACTTCACAAATGTCTTGGTGTAGACTACAGAGCTAGTCCAGCCATTATGCACGATATCTCCATCTTGATTTGGACAGTATTTTCAGACTATTTGACATAATATTGTATTTCGTTTTGTGGAAATCGAGAAATTCACAAATCTAACTTCAATTACACACACATTAAACCAGACATTTGTTGATATTTTTCTACTTGATGTTATAAAGGATGTACCTCAACTTCTATAAATAAACCTTTTTAAACATTTATGAGTACTCGGAGATTGTCAATATTTAGCGTCGTCACTAACTTTATTTAATAAGCCTGCAATGTTTATCTGAGATATATTCAAATCCCTTTTGAACCTGCAATACAAGTCTGATGAAGAAATGTTTTTATTAACCCTTGTTCTAACTGATAGAAAGTAGATAAGGGTTTTTATGCGCTACAAATGTAAAAGATTTGAATAGACTGGTTAAAGGAATAATCATATACAATAACCATTAGCATTGTATAGTCGATCAATGGAAATAAATTGGTTCAGCGAATAATCATATACAATAACCACTAGCATTGTATAGTCGATCAATGGAAATAGACTGGTTAAGTGAAAAATCATATACGAAAGCCTCTTAATTTACTTTTGTCATTCATCTTGTTAAATGGTGCAACACAGCTTCAGACGATACTTTAGGGAAGGCAGTGACTGTCTGACACATCACGTGATTCCGAATCTTCTCTATTACTATACTGGAAATTGTTCTTGATCGATAAGCTACTTGAGACGTGTGACTGGCGTTTGTTCGTGCTTTACGATACAGTTACACAAGTAGATTATTTTGCCCTGAGGCAACTGAAGTAAAGTGCCTTGTCAACTGATGCATTACGATCGACTGGGCCCGACAGCTAAGTATCTTAATAAATTGTCACTCATGTCAAATAGAAGTCGCTACAAAGCTTCATAGAGCGTCAGCTGTTACTTACCTGCATATAAAACCTGGCTTAGTAGACACTTCTATATACAGTACACCTGCTAATATGTACGGGTTATCTAACTGCAACTGAGAACCTATTCATCTAAAGTAGTTGCTTTGTCAGAGACCGAACCAGAAAAATTCTTTGAAGGAGTGAATTGTATTTTTGCTGTTGCAAGTCGCACACTAGCAATGACAAACCTGTACTTGTCATAATGCCAGTCAAGTTATCATGGGGAAGGAAATACTAGTACTCTTTCTGGGTTTTTAGAAAGAATATCTGAATTTATGTAAGTAATTCAGTGTAGCATTATTTGAACGTGTTTATTTGCTTTCCAGTGGGAAAATCATTTCTAGATTACACAACGTGTTTATTTGCTTTCCAGTGGGAAAATCATTTCTAGATTAAACAACATATGTGATTTTCTGTTTTAAGCAATGCTTTTAAAGATTTTTGTACAATTTCATTTCCTTGTCAGCAAAATTCAAACCAAGGTGGTGATTTGGTCCGTTCCAGTTTTCGCAATGCTTATATAAAACTGATATCCCGACGATCTCGCTTTTCGATACCCTCCCGTCAGTTCTCCTGGCGTCGTGTTTTTTCTCCAAAAAGCTTGAGATAGTGCGTTGAAATATTCAGTACAAAATAACCTCATGTACAATCAATAGGATAAAATAAAGGATAGTAAAAATAGTGTAAAGAAGGCATTTAGTTTATTTATTTCTATTATACTCATAATCATTATTAAAATCTGTATGAACTACAGCAGTTAACTATATATAAGTACTTCTTGACTTGACACCACCACACACACGCACAAATGCACGCACACACACATATTGTGTATTGTATATATATATAAATAGATAAATATATAGATATGGGTATGCATGTACATCGATATATATAAATAAATATGGATATACATATAGATACGTATATATAGATCTACATGGATATGCATATATATACATATATATTTATATATAGTATTTGACCGAAATATGCTTTCTTAGTCCTCTACCGTGGAAGATTCTGTATAATACTTTACGCTGAATTCTTGTTAGTGATTTGAGGCAATATAGTGCCTAATTGAGAGAAGAAGACGAATGCTGGGGACTTAAGGCTTTTACAGCTATAAAACTGATTTATATCTTGAGTGAATTATATCAATGGGCGCAGAAATAAATCAACTGGAAATCGAAATATCAGGGCAGTGACTTCTTTCATTTTATGACAGATATGACGAAGAAAGAAATCGTGGCTGGCAGACTTTAAAAAATGTTAAGTAAGTCAGTTATGTACATTAGAAATATCCAGTAGGTCCGTTATGTGTATTAGACATATAAAAGAGCTTAAGAAGCATTAGACTTCTACTCTGCATGTTCTTTTCAATAAACAGTTGCAACAAAAATTGCATTACTTAACTGACGAGAATTTACAACATGCAAAACGCTTGCATGTAAATTCTCATCTACATTTCATACATGTCGTTAACAGACAGGATCTGATAGACATCAAGGTGTTGTAAATATGCTGATAATGCAGTGACCAGACAGGATCTGATAGACATCACGGTGTTGTAAATAGGCTGATATGGCAGTGACCAGACAGGATCTGATAGACATCACGGTGTTGTAAATAGGCTGATATGGCAGTGACCAGACAGGATCTGATAGACATCACGGTGTTGTAAATAGGCTGATATGGCAGTGACCAGACAGGATCTGATATAAATCAAGGTGTTGTAAATAGGCTGATATGGCAGTGACTAGACAGGATCTGATAGACATCAAGGTGTTGTAAATAGGCTGATATGACAGTGACCAGACAGGATCTGATAGACATCAAGGTGTTGTAAATAGGCTGATATGACAGTGACCAGACAGGATCTGATAGACATCAAGGTGTTGTAAATAGGCTGATATGGCAGTGACCAGACAGGATCTGATAGACATCACGGTGTTGTAAATAGGCTGATATGGCAATGACTAGACAGGATTTAAGAGACATCAAGGTGTTGTAAATAGGCCGATATGGTAGTAACTTTTACGACAAATTTAAAATAGAAAAACAATGCATCGATATTTACTAGTGCAGCAATATTCAGAGTTAATAATGTACAATCATTCGATATTTACTTGCGTCGTTTCCATGCCGTGAGTGCAAGCGCAAGTCCTGCCAAACGGGTAAAGCCGCAGAGCGAAATCAAAACAAAACACCCACCCCTAACAAAACAAAATTGTGTGTGATTTGGATGTTTGACGTAGTTTTAACAACATTCCAGTCATATCTTTACCATGTCTGCAGTGTGGCAGTTTGTCTAGCACTGGGGCATCATGCCTCGGACATGTAGCATGATGTTCCACCCAGTCACATTATCCTGACACCAGGTCGAAAAGTTCTAACACTAACCTCTTAATGCTGTAATATTAGTAATATTTGTATAAGTCTTTGGTATGACTTGACCGGTGTTCGAACCCTTTGACCTCCTACATCCGAGGCCAACTGTCAAGGAATTGTATAAACCTATCGTTTTATTAAAAGTTTGTACTCGGGTTTCTTTTTTGTGTACAGTGTTACCCGAGGGTGATTTTTATATATCGCATATTATTTCGAAACAGTGAGTTCGGTTCATCCTATGCTACACGAGCGACGTGCTTGCGTTGGGAAAACTGATATTCCTCAAGCACACAAACGATGTAGGGCTACATAGTCGGTGTATAAATTACCTCAACATGTCACATTACGAGAAGTCTTGTCTGTGAGCAGTCTACTTTAACAACTCGTGATCTCCAGCTGTAGAGGCATGTGAATTCTATATTAATTTTAATCTGGTATTATAAGATATAATTATTGAGCTAACATGTTTATTTTTTGTATTTTTTGGGAAACTCTGAATTGTTTCGTATGCTGCAATGTTATAGTCTATTTCCTAATTTAACAGAACAATTTATATTTGCAATAACGTTGCATTTATTAAGGGATGTTTTAGTACTATAAGATTTGTATCGAACACATGTTCACTTCTGAACCTGCTTATTGCTTTGTATAGTTGTCCCGATAATATAATGTGCATAAAAGAATTAACTCAAGTTTAGTCCATAATGTCATTATGCGTTGTTATACATGCCCGTATAATTTGTAGCAAACAGATTTGGATATATTTTCAGCTGATTGATTGACTTACCAGTTATTGACTGATGGTTGACTGACTGGTAGCCAAGTGTTGTACTGGAAGAGTGACGGAGTGATATGCTGCATCTCCATACAGTATATAGACCGGATTGCAGGTATCTTTTAACCATGGGTTCTGTTATGCCTAGTGTGCTGCTGACGGAGAAGACGTTGGGCAGAAGAAGCTTTGGACCAGCGGGTTTGCAGAGAACAAAAGATTGAACGGATCGTTAGACAGACTCGGAGGGACGGACTATTGGTGGTGGCTCCTCAATCTCCCGACATAGCGTTCGGGCTGAGTAGATATTTCGCATTTCATCGTTTGAATGAAAACTCTAACATTTCTCTATTTTAGTGAAACGCAACATTTTACTGTTTGAGTAAAACATACCATATTTCACTGAACCATACAAGTTTTTATTAGTTGTGTACAGATTGTCGACGTGTACTTGAATCATTTGATTTCATTGTGTGAAATCACTTTGAATCGTAAATCTCTGTACTATTTAAAATTCTTTTCTTGCGTATAAATTCACAGTTCATTTACATTTCATTACGTTATAAGGTTTGTGAATATTATATTAATTGTCCAACATTTGACTCTTGAATGCGCACGAATTGGACAGAATACACATTGTATTTTTGTTACCGTTATTAGCGTTGTTTGTTTTAGTCCGATCCCAATCTGGTTCTCTTGCTACAACTGTTCTCTCTAACCACTAGGCCACCGAAGCCTAACGAAACAAGACAAAAACAAAATTAAATCATTTTCGCATCAATAATAATAATAATAATAATAATAATAATAATAATAATAGTTGTTTTTTTCTTACAGGCGGTACATATTTTGCACGAATTTTTTTTATGAAAGCAACAACATGATTTCTAGGAGATAAAAAATATGTGTCTAAATTTAGGACATGATCAGGTGTAAATTAAGGAATGTCAATCAAGTGTATGCAATAGCGAGTTTTGATATAAAGCTGTCAATCAAGTGTATGAGTAGTGAAGGGGGATACCCTACGTACAATGGGAATTAGCATTACAAAACCCCTTGGGACAATCTACGTACAATGGAAATTTAACATGGCGAAAAGTCGTGGGTCAATCTACGTACAAGGGGAATTAACATGGGAATAAATCGTGGGACAATCTACGTACAAGGGGAATTTAACATGGGAATAAATCGTGGGTCACTTTACGTACAAGGGGAATTTAACATGGGAATAAATCGTGGGTCACTTTACGTACAAGGGGAATTTAACATGGGATTTTTTTTTTTTTTTTTTTTTTTAAATTTTTAAAAAAGGGGTAGGCAATGGAAAGGCTATCTCTTTTCGAGATATATGGCTGGCCCTGAAAAGGGCCTTTGGTTTATGTTAATATGCCCTTAACATAAAGGGCATTTGCGACATCTTCTTTTCCTCAAACTTCGTCTTACAGCAGGGCCATACATCAGAGTCCTCTTGAGGCAACCTTGTCTCTCTATATAGACTCTTCTTATCCACAGGCTGCTGTTGGTCCTGTGGACAACGGTCCACTTGGATCGGACATACATGAGCATGTCCGTCCTGAACATCATTGTTGACACAAGGGTTGAAGATTCAACGTCTGTCCACATGTTGAGGCTCCGAGAATAGGTGAATCAATGCAGTGAACTGCGCTTATTTATAGGGACAGAAAGGATTGAAACGGATTGAGTTCATTCACCAATCCGAACACGCGTTACAGAATTCAGTCAGCCCGCATCCAATCCGAAGAGAGCAGTCTGTGACGTCACGTAGTCTATATAGATTCGATAGCGCTTGTGTGCAGTCAATCTATGCGACAGTGATTCAACATGACGGAAACTCAGAAAACGATCCATTGGGCTGCACCAACAGGGGAGACTGCCCAAGGGAACCCGGACTTACTTTCAGAAGAGGTGAATTGGGATTTTGTGGATTTTCTCTCCTCGCAAGAATTTGTTCCGGAACCTTCGTTACCTTCTTCATTACCGCAAGTGGAGAATTTTAGACAGAGACAGAAAGAAGAATTGGAGAAATTTATACAACGACAAAAGGAAGCCGAACAAGTTTTTCTCCTACAGCAACAGCAACAAGAAGAAGAGGTAAGAAAAAAACAACAGCAGCAGCAGCAAGAAGAAGTAACAGCAAAGAAACAAGAGGGTGAAAATCAAACGGTCACGGTACTGTTGGACATTTTAGCGGAGTTAAGAAGTCTGAAACAAATGTATCAGACTTCTTTATCACGACCGAAGAGAATACGACCTTCCCGAGCTAAACACGTCAACCCTGTGACTAAGCCTACCGTACCACCCTTAGTGATTTCAACCCAATCATCATCAACATTACGCAGTTCAGAAGTAGGCCTTGGCCGTGGCAAAGGCATAAGGCAGTTAAAGTTGATTGCTTAAACTCACCCCTACACCATAAATAAAAAAAGGCCCTTTTCAGGGCCACCCACATTTCTCGAAAAGAAATGCAATTTCAATTTGCCAATAACTCAATAAAAAACCCACCCATTTTACCCTTATAGTACGTGTCTGTGTATGAGTGCGTGAGTGTACGTTCTTATTTTAAAATCAAAACTCAAAGACACTTACCTTTTATCATTCATTTATTCTTTTATCCATTTTTTTACAATCTAATTCACAATTCACAACACAACACTTTAATGAAAAGTTCATTGACTTCTTCTTTCTCCTTGTTTAGTCTCTCTGTGTTTTGAATTTCTTCACCGTCTTTTCCTCATTTTCTTCCCTTCTTCTTTTCTTCTTCTCCTGTTTCTTTGCCTCTTGTAAATAGAATTGTCTTTTTTCTTCCTCTGAAGAATCCCTCTCTTCTTCCGAAGAATCCCTCTCTTCTTCTGAAGAATCCCTCTTTTCTTCTGACTCCTCTTGTTTCTTTTTTGGGCAATCTGGATACCAATGTCCTTTTTCTTTACAATAATAACAGGTATCTTGACTTTTGTCTTTTTTATCCCCTGTTTTTTTCTTTTTTGACGGTCTGGACACTCTGAAGACCAATGCCCTTTCTTCTGACAGATATAGCAAGTATCTTGACTTTTATCTCTAAAGGAAGGAGAGTAGTCCGTAGGCTGGTCTGAAGAGAATTTTCTAATGACCCCTCGCAAAGCTCTGACGAAACGTTCCATCTGGTTAGTCTCTTCCATCGTTGTGCTCGGCTTGAGAGTGAAATGAATAGTGAAAGGACAAGACACACACCCTTTTATATACGCTGGTCTGCTATGACTATAAAGTAGCTCATGGTGTTTGAACTTGAGTCATTTGACTTTTTGCTTTCAAGATGAAATGATCCCATTCATTCGAGAAGAAAGAAGAAGAAGAAAGTAAGAGGCAGAAACGTGATCTATCGCCTCGTACCAGGGCTGAAATCTTGGCACAAATTCATGCCAGTGATTTTGAAGAGGACATGAGTGAACCAGAATCCGAACCCTCTAAACCAAGTTCACCACCCTTAGTCAACCCTGAAAAGTACTATTCCATTCGAGAGATGGAAAAGCGCTCCTCTAGAAAATTTAGAACCACGGCTTACAAATACACGGTGAAGTTTAAAGATTTCAAGGCTGAAGTGCCGTTAGAGAAAGCAGAAGTGTTCATCACTGAGGTGTGGGATTCTTTGCTCACTGCACTCAAGCGACAATGTCAACCCAAAGAAGACGATCGCTTGAGACTTTCCATACAACACGACGGTTTGAAATCCCCTGTTTGGATCGAGTTTAGCACCCCTGCAGAATTGACTGCTTCCAAAGTCATGGACAAGATTCAACACGTACAACAATCTAATGATCAGTTTGACATCACCGATGGTAAAGCCACACTGGACATGACCCACGTCTCTCCTCCTCAAGGGACAGGACGCAAAAAGATGTTATTGGTGGACGACCTTCGCAACACCAAAACGAGTCTCGTCCGAATTAACAACCCTCATGACCAGATGTGTTTAGCCCGTGCCATCGTGGTGGGACGAACCTATGCCAACAAGAACGACACGGTAGAATGGAAAAGAACCTGGAACACTATTCAACGTTCCGACCGAGCCAAACAACGAAACGAAGCAGAACTCCTGTTACAACAAGCCGGACTGCCCAAAGACACACCCTGTGGCATTCCTGAGATGCAAAAATTGCAAGATGTCCTAGCTCCACGATACACCTTGAAAGTGCACCCTCAAGAAATGCGCGGGCCTCTATTGTTTCGAGGCCAAGATTTTAAGGACGGAAAATACATTCATGTTTATCATCACGATGACCATTTCGATACCATTACCAGTATCACCGGATTCCTGGGATACGGTTATTACTGTGAGAAATGTGACCATGGTTATAACAATCGAGAGCAACACAAGCATTGTGGATCGAAATGCACAGGATGTTTGGCCTCTTCACCCTGTCTGAGCGAAGAACCAGTGCCTTGTTCAACTTGTCTGCGCACGTTTGTCAGCCCTACCTGTTACCAACAACATTTGAAGACGCAAGGTTCACAGAAAAAATGCGCTTGTCAACTCCTGAGATTGTGCTCTACGTGTGAACAAGTCATACGTACCAATAATACCAAGGCACACGTATGTTCAGGAAAGAAAAAATGTCACATTTGTCACCACATCGTGGACTTGGAACACGAATGTTACGTGCAAAAATACCAACCTCCAACAGAGAAAGAGGACGGTCACAAGAAGAAAGGCAATTTCATCTTTTTCGATTTCGAATGCATGCAAGAGACTGGCATTCACATTCCTAATTTCTGCGTGGCTCATCGAGCGTGCGAGAAGTGCATTCAAGAACCTATCTTCAGTCATTGCCCTCACTGCAGCAAGATTTCCGGAGGGCGTGAAAAAATCTTTCGGGGACCAAACACGTTAGCCGATTTTGCCCAATGGGTCTTAGACCCCGTCGACAAGACGTGGAGCCAAGAGGACATCGAACGTTACGGAGATTGTCATCGTCATGCCACGGTGATGGCTCACAATTTTTCCGGATACGATGGACAGTTTCTTCTCAGATACTATACGGAACAAGGCACCGAACGTCCTAAAGTGACTTTGAACGGAGCCAAAATCATTTTCATGCAAGTGGGACAAGTGCAGTTTAAAGATTCGATGAGCTATTTGGCCATGCCTTTGAGTCGAATGCCTAAAACGTTTGGAATGACAGAAATGGCTAAAGGTTTTTTTCCACACTTTTTCAATACGGAAGCCAATCAACATGCCGTTCTACCCCATTTACCCGAGGCTCACTATTACGACCCCGACAACATGCGTACCGAACAACGAGAAGCTTTCTACGCTTGGTACCAGGCTCACGCCTCGGACCCTTTCGACTTTCAGGAAGAAATGCTAAAGTATTGTCGTTCCGACGTGGACATTTTACGGCGTTGCTGTGGAAAATTTCGAGAACTGTTCATGGAACACGGAGGGGTCGATCCTTTGAAAGAAGCTTGCACCATTGCCAAAGCGTGTTCCTTAGTGTATCGACAACGATTCATGCCTGAAAACACCGTGGCTGTCATCAGTCCTCAAACGACCCACTATGTCAAACGTCAATACTCAGTCAAAGCCCTACGTTGGTTAAATTACTTGTGCGACAAGGAAGACAAGTGGATTCAGCATGCCCGCAACGGAGGGGGCGAAAAGACCATCGGAACATATTCGGTCGATGGCTGGGACTTAGAAAACCCCAAGATCGTGTACGAGTTTAACGGTTGCTTATTTCACGGATGTCCCGTCTGTTACCCTGATCGTAGCACTAAAAATCAGTTTTTACAACGAACCATGGAAGACTTGTACCAGGACACTTGTCAGCGACGCCTAAAGTTGGAACAGGAAGGATACCAAGTGGTGGAAATGTGGGAACACGAGTACGATCACCGTATGAAAACCGATCCCGAGTTTAAACGCCTTGTGGAAAGTTACCAGTTCATGGATCCGCTGAACCCGAGGGATAGTTTGTACGGAGGAAGGACCAATGCCACCTGTTTGCTGTACCAAGCCGACGAAGAGAAAGGAGAAGAAATCAAATACTTGGACGTGTGTTCGCTGTATCCCTACGTGTGCAAATATTGTCGCTTTCCTGTAGGGCACCCGCAATTGCTGACGGAACACATCGACCTGGTCAACATTCGACAATACGAAGGCTTGATCAAGTGCAAAGTTTTGCCTCCCACGAACCTATACCATCCCGTCTTACCTCACCATTGTCAAGGCAAACTGATGTTTCCATTGTGCCGTACTTGTGCCGAAACGTGCAACCAAGACCAACCTTGCCATCACAGCCAGGAAGAACGTGCCTTGACGGGAACCTGGGTCAGCGTGGAATTGTTCAAAGCTCTGGACATGGGATACCAACTGTTAGAAGTGTACGAAATTTGTCACTTTCCCAAGACACAACAATACCGCAAGGGTGACCCCACGCAGAAAGGCATTTTCACAGACTACGTGGATGCCTTTTTGAAACTGAAGCAAGAAGCCAGCGGCTATCCTTCCTGGTGTCACACTCCCGAAGACCAAATAAAATTCAAAGAGAAATACTACGAACAAGAAGGCATCACTTTAGACCACATCGAGAAAAACGAAGGCAGGCGATCGTTTGCCAAAGTGATGTTAAATTGCTTGTGGGGTAAAATGGCACAACGACCGTGTTTACCCAAGACGGAATATTTGACAAAACCTTCCCGCTACTTCCAGATGATTCACGACAAAACCAAATACATGAAACACGTGGACGTCGTTCGAGAGAATTTGATCTTGGTCAATTACGAAGAAGATCTGGACTTTGTACAAGACGACCCTTTTGGAAATGTCATCATTGCGGCTTACGTGACAGCCCATGCTCGCTTAAAATTGTACGAAGCTTTAGAACTGTTAGAAGAACGCGTCCTGTACTTTGACACGGACAGTTGCATTTACATCCATCACCCGATTCAACATCACCCTAACATCGAAGGAGACCGTTTAGGAGCCTGGACAGACGAGCATCCCGACGACAAGATTTTAAGTTTCGTCAGTGGCGGTCCCAAAAATTACGGCTACGAATACCGGGACAAACAAGGAGAAGTGCACACGACGTGCAAAGTGAAAGGACTGACTCTGAATTATCGTACCAGTCGAGTGGTCAACTTTGGGGTACTGAAAGAAGCCTTGCAATCGGGAGAGGATGGAAACTTTAAAGTGACCACCTACCAACCGAACAAAATTGTACGTTTACCCACTCACCACATCGTCAGTCGACCCTTGGAAAAAATCTATCAAATCGTGTACCAGAAGCGAGTTCGACTTCCCAATCACTTTACGTTGCCGTACGGTCACGTCGGTATTGGTCTGTATATAAAAAAGGAACCCTAGGCAAGATCGATATTTCATTGTGACTACCAAGACCGAGCGAACAAGATGAATACTTTGAAAGAGGCATCGTTCTAGTTTGGGGATTGTAAAAAAGTTGTATCTTCCTCTAGTGTGACTAATATTGGATGGATAAGACCCATGCATTGCGACGGAAAATGTCCGGAAGGAAACTGCGATTGTCCATGTGGTTACCATTGTAATTGCGTAACGGAGTTTGCAGATGAGTGCGATTGTGAGCCTTGCGATGGATACGATGCTGTACCTTGTGACCTGAGCGATGCCGTAAAGCATCATGGGAACTTTAGTGTCCCTACCCCTATCATGGAAAGTGATGCTGTGCGTGTCAAACCTGTGGGATGCGAAAGCGATGCCGCTCGTCCTCTTGGACATTTTACTGGGTTTCGTTTTAAAGGGGAATGTTCACCTTCACGTCTACCCCCTTACGGATGTCATCCAGCCCTGAACAAACTCCTGCCCATGTCACTCAACCCTCATCGAAACGAACCTGTGAAAGAGGAATATTCGTTTCCTGTGCGTTTGTCGGAATACTGCGACTTTGAAAATCGTCTTCAATCGTTCAAAGGAAAATGGCCAAAGTATCTGGGAGGACCGACCCCTGAAGAATTAGCCAGAGCCGGATTTTTCTACTTGGGCGAAGGAGATAAAGTCAAGTGCTTCAGTTGCGGTGTTTCACTTCACCACTGGGAACCGCAAGATTCGGCCTACGTAGAACATACTCGATGGTCACCGAATTGTCATTACTTACCCTTAGTGGGACCGAGACATTGAAGTAACTTCTTACCATAATAATCTGTTCATGGATACTTTACAAGAGAACATTCGTGCTTTGCCTGTGGAGTTGAGAGAACGCATTTATCGAGAACTGGTCAAAATACAAGTGAAACGTAAAGAACAATTGCATCCGTTACGTCACCGGTGTTTGAACCACTGGTACCTGAAGGCTATACAAGGATTGATTCAATTGAAAGTGTTCCATCGGACAGACATTGATCAACGATCCTCTAGTTTTAAAAAGGATTGGTTTGGTATGGACGATTGTAGTTACATCATTGTAAACGTACTGCATCGAATTCCAGAGGAAGAGTTAACGAATTACCAACATCTTGAACACAATGTCAACTTGGTGAAAGAGGAAACTTCTGAACGAATTGTAATGTGTAGATTAGTGACTCAACGATTTAAATTTGACACTGAAGTGAAACCATGTTTGTGCAAAGAGTACATTTCTTGTGTCAGACCAAAGAGGATTTAGTATGACCTATTCATGGATACTTTGCTAGAGAACATTCGTGCTTTGCCTGTGGAGTTGAGAGAACGCATTTACCGAGAGCTGGTGAAAATACAAGTGAAACGTAAAGAACAACTGCATCCGTTACGTCACCAGATCTTTAACCACTGGTACCTGAATGGTATAAGAGAACTGATTCGTCAGAAATTGTTTCAGTGGTAAGACCTTGTTCAATACTTCCAGGCCCCCGATGATTCACGTGTTGATCATTTTGGTTACTTCGAGATTCACCTAGAGCAACCCATTGAGGAAGACGAGGTAAAGGATTACCAACATTTGTTACGTGGAATCTACTTAGCGGAAGAGGAAACTTCTAATCGAACTCTGACGTTTCGGTTACAGTATTCAAGATTTACATTCCCAACTGGAGAACGAAGATCACTGGCTAGAAAGTACGTGTATTCTTTTCGAAACAAAGAGACTATAAAAACAGGCTGCTATGCCACGACTTATGTCGTATGTCATCCAACAGATTCCGTGGA
Source organism: Sinohyriopsis cumingii (assembly GCA_028554795.2). NCBI lineage: Eukaryota > Metazoa > Mollusca > Bivalvia > Unionida > Unionidae > Sinohyriopsis > Sinohyriopsis cumingii. The sequence continues at coordinate 119,418,284 of CM068835.1, read as the reverse complement.
AGGAACTCAATGACCATATTCAAACCGTGGATCATTACCATCGATTATTACAAGAATTGTATCCATTCAATTTGGGACGACAAGTGGTGTGTATCTTAGTGACTTGTTTTCTGGGATTTCGTTTACCAGCCGATTCTTTGTGGACTCTTTACGATCAGTACTTACCACCTCCATGGCCTTAAATGGTCACAAAAAACTCCTTTTGCTCAAAGCCTTGCGATTTCATCTGGATACTTCTCGACCTCAACAGGAAAAAAAGATTCGTCAACTTTTAGCTACCCAAGACGTGTATGACGATGTGTGTGTAGCTTGTGACTTACATCCCCATTGGACAGATGTCCGTGCCTGGAAAGAATGGGGTTTTGAGGCTTGGACCCAAGAAGTGGCCCAGTATGCACGAGAGTTGTTCAAGGAAAAAAGTTACTTTTCAACCCGTGTTAGTGACGGTGCCAGAAGAACCCGTCACCCAGGACAGGACTGTCGTGGACAGACCTGAAAGACCCTTTCGGGAGGACACTTGTGTGACCTTACCCCTACTATAGAACTGGTTAGAACATTACCCAAAACATGTGGTTGTTGTACAGACACTTGTGTTTATTCCACATTCATCGTTATCATGTGCCTTTTATCCTTGTACTTAAGCCTTTGGCTTTTATGTATTTTTGTCTTTCGTATTCATGTTTGAAAAAAAACATTCAATAAACGTGTTCTGAAAAAAGTATATAAACTCTTGTCTTGTTTGTTTTTCGTGTCACAAGTGACATTTCTCACACCATGGCTACCTCTACTGTCTCTGCTCCCTCTTCCTCTACTGTCAAAGTCATCGACGAACACTTAGATCGTGCCAGTTGGGCGGCTTTGTATCTTCGCCATCCCTTTAACATGCTCATTGCTGGACCTAGCGGTTCAGGCAAAACCGAATTCGTCAAACGTTTGATCGAACATAAACATCATTTGATCGATCGGCCACCTCAACGGATCGTGTGGTGTTACAAAGAGTGGCAATCGGCGTACAGCCTCTTGCGAGAAAGTCAAGGCGATTCCATCGTGTTTGTGGAAGGCATTCCTAAAGAAGACGACGGCATCGTCTCTGACTCCCGTCAAACCCATTTGGTCATTTTCGACGACATGTTAGAAGACGAAGAAGAAATTAAATTGTGGTTCACGCGCAAAGGGCATCACCGTAATGCCAGTGTCGTTTACATCACCCAAAATTTGTTTCAACAAAGTAAAGCCCATCGCACCATCAGTCTCAATGCGCATTACGTGGTCTTGTTTAAAAGCCCTCGAGATAAATCGCAAGTGCAAGTCTTAGCCAAACAGTTAGGAACGCCTTGGCTGACTCAGGCGTACGACGATGCCACTCAAACACCACACGCCTATTTACTCGTCGATTTGAAACCTACGACCCCCGAGGATTTGCGATTTCGTACCCACTTGTTTCACCACTGGTGCCAAGACGGAGGGCCTGTCCTGTACACGTCTCCGTCCTCGACTTCATTTCACTCCCCATGAAAAAAAAATCTGTAAAAACCTCAGACCCTTTTTCGTCTGTCTCACACAGTGTGAACATGACGTCCCTTCAGTCGCATCTTCCCGTCAAATTGATTCGTGCCTTGTATGGCATCAGTCGAGAAAAAGATCCACAAACACGAGCTCGTGTCTTAGAAGCTAGTCTCAAAGAAGTCTTACGATGGTTCACGGTGACGGCACGTCAATTACTCCAAGGAATCATTCAGATTCCTCATCAAACCCAACGCTTTTTCGATCGAAACAAAGTCGCTTTGGTCCAAGTGACCGATGCCCGCATCGACACTCAAACCAAAAAACAAATCATTTTGAAACCTGGAGGGAGCGGTACTTTAGGAGGGGTCATCATTCGCTCACTCTTAAGATGGGATCCTAATGCCCCCAAAGTTATCCCCAAGACAAAAGTCCAACGAAGCCCCAAGAAGAAAAAGAAACAGACCAGGTCCCCAAGAAGAATAACTTCTCCAGTGGCAGGACCCTCCTCTGACCAGACACCACCACCACCCCGGAAAAAGAAAAGAAGCCCCCAGAAAAAGAAACAGAGAAAAAGTCCCCAGAAAAAGAAAAGTCCACAGAAGAAAACTAGTCGCAAGAGAGGCACATCGGCCAGGACGCAACCTTACACTCGCAAGCCACGACCTGCCACGGCAATGACTGCGTCTCCGGCAGCCTCACGTTTGTCCACTTCTCCGTTGATGTCACCAGGAACTGAAGAGTACTTGGAGACGTTGATCACATCAAGAACTTCTCCGTTGATGACCCCCAAAAGAACTTCCCCAGTGGCAGGACCTTCCAATTTAGCGGCAGTGGCTGCTGCTCACAAAGTACCTTCTCCCAAAATCAAAGTCCATGAAAGATCGGGCATGTTACAAAGTTTACTGGATTTGTCCAAGCAAGAACTGGCTCGATTTAGTCCGTTACGTACCCCTGCACGACGTGTCATGCCTGTCCTCAAACTGATACGACGTAAAGACAATCAATGGCGACGCGTTCCAGTATAAAAAAGACCTGTGACCGAGTAGGGTATCAGTGTTTTTTCGGTGCTCCTAAAGACTCAAAGATGTCACCCTCCAGAAAACCCCAAAGGAAAGAAAAGGAAAGGACTGCCACCACGTTTAGCCAAACATGGGGACATGTTATCTGTCCTGTCCAAAGCTTCTCCACCCCTACGAAAAAAACTCATTCAAACGGCCTCCAAAGAGGTCATCGATACCGTGTGCGAATGTTGTTTGAACGTTTTGAAAGGCACGATCCCTTTGTCCAAACACCAGAAACAATGCTTAGGCAAACATCGTCACGTTCTTCGGAAAATGGTTCAAAAGAAAATTCCCATTCGTCAAAAAAAGAAGATGTTAGTCCAACGTGGAGGTATTTTACCTCTCTTGTTAGGCCCCATACTGAAAGGAGTCTTGGGAACCATGTTGGGAGGACTGGTGGGAGCAAGATAAAAAGGCCCTCGGAAGTCCCAAGATCTCAGAATCGACCCCTGACAACCCCATGGAAGGACGAAAACTAGCTTTAGTGCCTTACAAACGATGGATGGAATACCATCGGTGGCAAGAACAACGCACCCCGCATTTACCTCCCAATCCCTATTTGAGCGAGATGTCCCAGTTAGAACACGAATTGCAATCCTTGATGGATCGCCAAGATTTGTCCGAAACAGAAAAATCGCAAAAGTACGGTCAACTCTTGCAACGACTGCAACTCTTTCACCAGAAAGCTTTAGACGAAACAGCTTTACCCACTCTAAAAGATTTTAAGACCTTGATGAAAAGTCCAGCACCATCACCAGTACCAGTACCAGTACCAGTACCATCACTACTCTTGACCAAGACAGAAAAAGGAGAAGAAGAGGAAGGGTTTCAAACTCCTCCAGAAAAAGTACGCAAGTTAACAACACCACCTACCTCCAGAATTGGATGGATTAAAAAGATGATGGCCACCCCTTCTTCCTCACAAGAGAAAGAAACTGAAGACAGAAGTGAAGACAGAAGTGAAACAAGAACCGATATCCCCCGCTCAGACATCCTCCTCCTCTTCAACACCTATTGCCGGTCGCACACGCAAAGCCTTGCAATCCAAGAAAATACCCCAAGAGAAAAAGAGTAGCCTCTTCCAAGAGCGGGTGCCTTATTAACGCACCAATCAACACAAAAAAAATGGAAAAAGTCTTAGCCAGCATTTACTACGATCCCTCCCATCCTGCAGGTTACGCAGGAGTTCAAAAATTGTATCGTGCTGCCAAAACGCGACTGAAAAGTCTCCGTTTACCTCAAGTGCAACGATGGTTACAAGAACAAGCTACCTACACTTTACACAAACCCATTCGACGCAAGTTTGCCAGAAGTCGCACCCGAGTGGAAGGCATCGATCATCAATGGCAAGCCGATTTAGCCGATGTCTCTCATTTGGCCAGCTACAATCGTGGTTACAAATATTTGTTTTGTGTCATCGACGTCTTTTCCAAATTTGCCTGGGTCGTGCCCTTGACTTCCAAATCGAGCAGCGAGTTAGTGCGAGCCCTGCAACGGGTGTTGAAACAAAGCGGTCCTCACCCTCTTCGATGGCAAACGGACAAAGGCACCGAATTTCTGAACCAAGCTTTCCAAAAAGAATTAAAGAAACGTGACATTCATTTTTTTACCACCGAGAATCCCGAAACCAAAGCCAGCATCGTGGAACGTTTTCAACGCACTTTGAAAGAACGCATGTGGAAATATTTTACGCATCACCACACTCTGAAGTACATCGACATCTTACCGCACCTGGTGCAAGCGTACAACCAATCTTACCATCGAAGCATCGGACGTGCCCCGCAAGACGTGACCCCCGAGAACGAAGTGTTGGTGTTTGAGCGCCTGTTTGGTACGTCCCCGACGAGGGCTGTCCCCAAGAAAAGTGGAGAGTTGACCGTAGGAGATTGGGTGCGCATTGGCAAAACCAAACGCACTTGCGACAAAGGTTACTTACCTAACTGGACGACCGAATTGTTTCGCGTCACTGGACGAGTGCATGGCCGTCATCCTGCCGTCTATAAATTGGAAGACATGAACGGAGAAGTGCTCAAAGGAACGTTTTATTTGCCCGAGTTACAACGTGTCACCAAAAAAGAAGACGACGTGTACGACATCGAAAGCATTCTCGAACGCAGAACCCGTAAAGTGGGCAAACGACGTGTCAAAGAAGTCAAAGTACGTTGGAAAGGATATCCACCCAGTTTCGATTCTTGGATCGACGCTTCGGGAGTCATCGACTATAAAAAGAAGAAGTGACCATCATGCCCTTTCACACAGCAGACGCAGCTACGTCGACCACTCCTTCTTCCGCTAGTTCTTCTGTGCAAGATTTACAAAAACAACCCTTGTGGGTGTGGTGCGGAGAACGTGTGCCTAAAACGCAAATCGTCTTTTTCTGCCAAATCTTCGTGGTGTATTGTGTCATCGGGGCAGCCATTGCCAATTTGAGTTTGCAACAAGGAGACAAACAATTGTGGACCATTTTATTGAGCAGTTGCATCGGTTACCTGCTTCCCAATCCTTCCCTGAAATTCTCCTCGAACGGGAACGTTGTGTCCAGTGCCAGTGCCAGTCACCACTCCAACAACAACCACAACCAGAACCCCATTTTGGGCGGAGACACACCTCTGACGTCCACTAACCCCTCGGACAGCCACAGAACTCTGGAATTATGAGTCACCAAAACCAATTTTACTTAACCTTACCCAGTGACAGTTCCATGGAGGTGTTTCCCAACAACACGTTGTGCTGTTACACGGCCAAATTACCTCAAGCCATCCCCTTAGATCACGAAGCCCATTGGGAAGTGGCTTTAGTGGAAATGATTCACCCGACCCAAGTCCGCAATGTCATTCCCCAGCAAAATTGTTTTCATGTGGAAGTTCATGACTCACATTTGCAACAAGAGTTGGATAAGACTAGTAGCACATATACCAATAAAACCTATGATGAGAAAACTAAAACGTGGACCTACAACTTGGTGATTCCCCCAGGCTATTATTTCAGCGGTCAACATTTGGTCAGCACCATAGCTACCAGGTTTAATAGCGTGTTCCATAAAGCTTTGCTAAATACCCAAATAAGTGTCACCCTGGAGTACCACAAAATAGCTCGTCGCTTTCTGATGAAATTTTCTGAGGGGTCCAAAAAATTCATATCTTTCTTATTTTGTCCTGAATTGTTTGACATAATGGGCGGTGACACGGAGATGAAGAAGAAAGGAGAACAAAAAAAACCCCCCGAATTACCAGTCATTTCTGACAACGATTCTTTTGCCAAGTATTTTCGTTACCCGGTAGAACTGAACCAAGGACTGAATTTGATCTTTGTGTATTCCGATGTGGTGGAGTACAACGTGGTGGGACACACCTCCGTACCGTTACTGCGTGTCATTCCTTTCAAAGTGGATTCTGCCACAAACGCTGACGAGGAAGGTGGAAACACTTACCACGTCCACCGCGAATTTGTCCATCCTCACTATTTGCCGGTCAGCAAGTCGTATTTGGACACGGTCAACATTACTATAAAAGGAGATCTGGGACAAGATATTCCATTCACCAAAGGAAAAGTCACGGTGAAACTCCATTTTCGAAAACGGTTCTCTCACGACTCGTAAGCAAGTCATGTATCCAGTGTACCGAGGGGTGGCTCGACAGCGAGGACACGGTTTAGGAGACATGTTAAAATCGGCCTTTCGTTCGGTGGCCCCGGTGTTGAAACCGATGGTGACACGCGGATTGCACGCCTTGAAAGATGCGGTACTGACGCAAGGCAAAGAATTTCTCCAAAATGTCATCATCGACAAACAAAACCCTAAAGAAGCCTTCATGAGGGCTGGCAAAAATGTCTTGTTACAAACGGGCAAAGACATTTTAGGTCGACGAGAGACACCTATAAATGCCCTGCACGCTACCGAGTCAGACATTCAGCAAGGACAAGGCAGAAAGAGACGACGAAGAAAACACCCTTTCACCAGACTTCAAGCGAGAAAGGCCAAGAAAAGAAGAACCGTTCGAGACTTAGACGTTTTCGATTATTGAAACACAGAACAAAATGATGCACCGAGAGTCTTGCGCTTGTTCCAAGACGGAACTGGATCTGTTTGCCATGCCCCCCACCATGATGACCATGCAAGAATCCCAGTGGGTGGAATTTCATCCCGTCTCCTCATTGACCGATTCCGCTCCCATCGAGTTTGAAATCAAGGGACAGCCCGAAGATTACATCGATCTGAATAGCAGTTACTTGTACTTAAAAGTCCAAGTTCTAAAAAAAGATGATAAAGGAGTAGAAGACGATGATAATATAGCTCCCGTCAACAATTTCATGCATTCCTTGTTCAGCTCAGTGGATTTGTACTTGAATAACAAACTAGTCAGCAGCAGCATGGATACATACCCTTACCGTGCCTACCTGGAAAATCTCTTGACGTACGGAACAGATGCCAAGACAAGTCATCTCAATGCCTGTGTGCTGTGGGTAGATGACACACCGGACAAGTTCGACGAAATAGATCCAAGCAATGAAGGCTTTGAGGCAAGAGAAAACAAAATCTTAAATAAGAAGAGTTTAGAACTGATGGATCGTTTGCATTTGGACATGTGGTTGCAAGAGAAATATTTGCTGAACGGGGTCAATGTTCGCTTGAGACTGAATCGCAGCAGTGCCACTTTCCATTTGCAGGCTGTTGATGCTACTAAGGGTCCTAAAAGCACAATTTTAGAGGCCAAACTCTACGTACGACGCGTGGAAGTGTTACCCAAAGTAGGTAACAACATCAGTCAAACGTTGAGCAGAACGACCGCCAAGTATCCCATCCGACGCGTGGAAGTGAAAACGTTCACCATTCCCGCTCAACATCATTCCATGATCGAAGATCATCTGTTTCAAGGACAGCTACCCAAGCGTTTAATCCTTGGTATGGTCGAGAATGAAGCCTTCAACGGAGCCTTCCCTAAAAATCCTTTCAACTTTCAACACTTCAACGTGAAGAAAATCGAAGTCAGTCGCGATGGCAAGACTTTGTGTACCCGACCTTTCGAACCTGACTTTGCCAACAAAAATTACTTGAGGTCGTACTTGTCCCTGTACGAAGCCACCGGCCAGTTAGGAACCAACACCAGTCACGGCATTGAGTACGACGAATATGACGGAGGCTATGCTTTGTGGGCTTTCGATTTCACTCCAGACCAAGGCAGCGACGAGGGACATTTCCACCCTATAAAATCTGGCCAGATTCGTGTGGAACTTCAGTTTGCAGAACCACTGAAAAAGACAGTGAACGTCATCCTGTATGCAGAATTCGATAATACCATAGAAATCAACAGTTTGAGAGAAGTCATTCTAGATTATTAGAAAGCCATGGAAGACTGTTATCCCTCTTTACCTAGTGGAGAAACTTTGGAGATGGAATGTGAGGAGACCGTGGAAAAAGAAGAATCTCAAGACAAAGACGAAGAAGATATCATAATGAAGTCGAGATGGCCAGAACAAGAAGCCCATTTAGTCTGCTGTTTTGCCAAACACTTGGTCGACAAAATGACGGAATTGATCAAGAAAAATTGTTATGGATGTCAAAACGATCATCCCAGTCAAATTCAACACGATAAATGCCTGATGTTGAGTCAAGAAGAAAAATTGGACGAGTATCTGGACGAAGCTTGGAGTCTCATCTCGAACAAAGACGTGTTGCACCAGTGGTATAAAGACTTGCGTGAACATTCTTGTCCACCATTAACCACTCAAGAGATCCATCGTATCGAAGCTCTCCTGAATCAGAGTGAGGAAACAGAACGAATAACCGTTTATTCGTCAGACATTTTCAAGCAAAAAGTCAGGATCGAATTGACGACGTATTATTACCTGTGAAGAAGAAAACAAATCAATGGATACCTGGGAACTTTATTACCTTTTGAACCACAGTTCGTATACGGCTTCTTGGAATCCTGTCGTCTGTGCTAAAGATGAACTCCCTCATCGCAAACCTAAAGACCATCAAGCTTACGTGATCAACACGGACGAAAGTCATCTCCCAGGAACCCACTGGGTAGCCGTCTACTTTCCTCAAGAAGGATGTGTGGAATATTTCGATTCGTACGGATTGCCCCCTTTGGAAGACGATATCATCGACTTTATGAGAAGAAATGCTCAAACCACCCGAATCAATAACGTGAAATTACAAGGCACAGATTCCTTGGTGTGTGGACAGTACTGTGTGTATTTTCTGCATCATCGCAGCCTGGGCTATTCCTTAGAACATTTAGTGACTCATTTCGATCCTCGTTCTTCTGCTAGAAACGATGTGAAAGTAGATCGATGGTTTTGTGACCATTATGCTTATCTTATATCTCAAGCTAGGAAACGTAGTGTCCATCAATGGCCTAATGATTTCCAACAGTGGAAATCACAATTTCATTCACAACGTTGTCAGCCCTGTTAAAAGTAGATTGTATATTGAGAAAAAAATGTTTGTGATTTGAAAAAAATTGTTTGATGTTATAGTGTTGGATTATTGTTAAAAAGATGTTAGAGTTGTTGTTTAGTGTTAAGTGATTTTTGAATAAAAAATGTTGTGTTTTGAAAAAAATGTCTTTGTCTTTTGTTTAGCTAGAAGAATGTTGGATTGATGCTCTTTGATTTCTTACTATCCCTCTCATGACACTCACTAAACGTTGCGGCTCGAAAACCGTGTGGGGGATGTTTTCCTTCACGTCCGCGCTTTGACTTTAAGAACCGGGGTTGTTTCCAGTCTAACCTTTCCATTGTCGACTCATCCTCCTACGAAGATGTGCTCCAAACTAGCTAAGCTCAACGAAGCCTACGTGAATTTGCATAGGGTCAGACACAGTCTGATACCGAAGCCAGAAGAAATAGAGAATGTGAGAATGTTAAAAATCACTGAAGACCTGATTTGAATAGCTCTTCAGAGAAGAAATGAACAGGGAAAAAGAAGAATGGACAGAGAAGTACAGACTTCAGAGACAGCAGCAACAGCAGCAACAGCAGCAGCAACAACCTGAACCTGACAGAGGCTTTGTCGATTGTCGTATCGACACCAAAGAGTTCTTCTTCTCTTTCCGAAGAAGCAGACCTATCGCCAGAAAGTCTATCCTCAGAGGACATCGCATTCATAGAAACTAAAAAAAGAATGCCATAGCAAAACAAAAAAAACAGCCCTTTTCAGGGCTACCCAATAGTCTAGAAAAGAAATAACCATCAATTTGCCAATGTGTGTAGGTAGAGTAGTGTGAAAATAAACACTAACTCTTTTTCAAAAAATGTGAGGGTATGTGTTTGTGTATAGGATTGTGTGTTTGTGTGTTTGTAAGTGATCAAGTACGTTGGTGTGGATAGTAGATTAAAATGATGTTTGTTTTTTTGGCTGTTAGAGGTGTATATTTGGAGTTAGATTGGATTGCTTTGCGTATGTGGATAGTCTATTGGAGTGATTTATAAAAAATTTTAAAATAGTGATGGGTAGCATAAAAAAGTGAGTGAGTGTTTCTTTTAGGTCCGCGCGTTGCTGTTTTTTTTTGGGTCATGATCTAGGTAAGATCAATTTTATGTTATTAGGGGATGTTTTCCATCACGTCCGCGCTTTCACTATAAATTGAAACTCGCTTGGCAGTCTAGTTACCCTTGTTGATTGATCAACACAGCCAGAAGAATGAATAGCAGAATAGTGAAACTGTTAGAACTCCAGATGCACCTGGAATATGCCAGGCGCATAGTAAACGAACTATCAGCGGAGGCTATCGTAGAAGAAGCAATAATGAAGAAAGAAGAGGAGGAGAGAAGAGAGAGGGAAGAAGAGGAAAAGAAAAGAGAAGAGAGGATGTCGTTCAATATTCCCGAGACGGAGGATTGGGGTGTTGAAGCGAATCATCCTCCCTCTGCGCTCCCCAGAAGAAAGGTGAAAGAAGACTGGGGAAGAAGATGCGTGTGTGGCGCCAGGCCAGAACGGTGCAACCATTAGATAGGTGCATCAGGAGTTCAAAAAAAAAAAACCAACAGCCCTTTTCAGGGCTACCCAATACTCTAGAAAAGAAATAACGATCGATTTGCCAATGTGCGTAGGTAGAGTAGTGTGTATATAAACACTAACTCTTCTTTAAAAAATGTGAGAGTATGTGTTTGTGTGTTTGTGTTTGTAAGAGTAAAGGTATGTTTGTGAGAATAGTAGATTATGGGTTTCTTTATTGTTTCTTAGCAAATGTGGAGAGTATAGTTTGGGTTATATTATATGAAATGAAAAAGTAGGGGGATGTTTTCCTTCACGTCCGCGCGTTGTTTGGTCATGATCTAGGTAAGATCCATTTTATGTTTTTAGGGGGATGTTTTCCTTCACGTACGCGCTTTAAGTATAAGAACCCACAGTATTCTTCGTTCAAACCATTCTACATAGAAGATGGCTTCAAACCACCTGGATAAATTTCAATCATTGCAAGACGTCCTTGACAATTTGGGCATGATAGAACAAATGCTCGTACGACTCGTTGAAGACCACTATTCATATAGTCCGCATAGAGTAAAAATGGAAATTAACAACTTAAGAAAAGCAAAGGACATGACCAGTGGTGTGATGAAGGAAAGAAAGGAGGAGAAGGAGGATGAAGAGGAAAAGATAAGAATAAGAACATGGAACGAAAAAATTGAAAAAGAAGAAGAAAATGAGAAGAGGAAGAAAGAAGAGGAGGAAGAGAAGAAAGAAGAAGGGGAGGAGAAAAAAAAGAAAGAAAAGAAGAGAAAGAGTGTTGGAGATAAAATAAGAAGTTGGTGGAGGAAAAGAAGAAATTAGAAGCAGAAGAAGAAGAAGAAGAAAACCCAAAGGCCCTTTTCAGGGCCCCCATATTTCTCGAAAAGAGATAGCCTTTCCATTTCCTACCCCTTTTTTAAAAATTTAAAAAAAAAAAAAAAAAAAAAAAATCCCATGTTAAATTCCCCTTGTACGTAAAGTGACCCACGATTTATTCCCATGTTAAATTCCCCTTGTACGTAAAGTGACCCACGATTTATTCCCATGTTAAATTCCCCTTGTACGTAGATTGTCCCACGATTTATTCCCATGTTAATTCCCCTTGTACGTAGATTGACCCACGATTTTTCGCCATGTTAAATTTCCATTGTACGTAGATTGTCCCAAGGGGTTTTGTAATGCTAATTCCCATTGTACGTAGGGTATCCCCCTTCACTACTTGTATGCAATAGCGAGTTTTGATATAAAGCTGTCAATCAAGTGTATGCAATAGCGAGATTTGATATAAAACTGTCAATCAAGTGTATGCAATAACAAGTTTTGATATAAAGCTATCAATCAAGTGTATGCAATAGCGAGTTTTGATATAAAGCTATCAATCAAGTGTATGCAATAGCGAGTTTTGATATAAAGCTGTCAATCAAGTATGTGCAGTAGCGAGTTTTGATATAAAGCTATCAATCAAGTGTATGCAATAGCGAGTTTTGATATAAAGCTGTCAATCAAGTGTATGCAATAGCGAGTTTTTATATAAAGCTGTCAATCAAGTGTATGCAATAGCGAGTTTTGATATAAAGCTGTCAATCAAGTGTATGCAATAGCGAGTTTTGATATAAAGCTGTCAATCAAGTGTATGCAATAGCGAGTTTTGATATAAAGCTGTCAATCAAGTGTATGTAATAGCGAGTTTTGATATAAAGCTATCAATCAAGTATGTGCAGTAGCGAGTTTTGATATAAAGCTATCAATCAAGTGTATGCAGTAGCGAGTTTTGATATAAAGCTGAAATCATTTAAAGGTATGAATAGCACGTTTTGACAAAAAGTAGAAGTCATTTAAACGTGTAAATGCAAATGTCGACATAAAGTAGAAGTCATTTAAATGTGTAAATGCATATGTCGACATAAAGTAGAAGTCATTTAAACGTGTAAATGCAAATGTCGACATAAAGTAGAAGTCATTTAAACGTGTAAATGCAAATTCGACATAAAGTAGAAGTCATTTAAACGTGTAAATGCAAATTCGACATAAAGTAGAAGTCATTTAAACGTGTAAATGCAAATGTCGACATAAAGTAGAAGTCATTTAAACGTGTAAATGCAAATGTCGATATAAAGTAGAAGTCATTTAAACGTGTAAATGCAAATGTCGACATAAAGTAGAAGTCATTTAAACGTGTAAATGCAAATGTCAACATAAAGTAGAAGTCATTTAAACGTGTAAATGCAAATGTCGACATAAAGTAGAAGCCATTTAAACGTGTAAATGCAAATGTCGACATAAAGTAGAAGCCATTTAAACGTGTAGATGCAAATGTCGACATAAAGTAGAAATCATTCAACCACAAGAAAATGCAAACTTTGACATAAAATGAAAACCATTCAAACGCATGTATTTCACGTTTTGACGTAAAGCTGAAGAAATTCATACATTTGTACGGACGAACTGATGAAATGTTAGCAAGATGATCGCACCTGAAGAAATTCATACATTTGTACGGACGAACTGATGAAATGTTAGCAAGATGATCGCACCTGAAGAAAATATCAGGTATAAAAGTCTTTTATGTTTTTTTTTCCCAATTCATTCTTAAAATCAGCGCAAAAATCAGCATTTAAGACATCTGAAAGTTAAGCTGATTTAAAAAATATCGATTTTGGTAACCGATAAATGAACTCGGAATAAAATGAAAATAAAAAGAAAGGATATCACTACAAAAACGTTCATGTAAGTTACGTGGATGATCTTTGGCATCCATATAATCCTAAACCTTCTATCACATGTTTAGAAAGTATAGAGCGTTCCAAATGAATCTCCATTTTGAATGTGTTGGTGTACCAATATTCATGATTACGTAGATCTAGCAACAGTCGTGATGTATCATAACGATACATTTCCAAAAAGACTTCTCGTCAAACACCAGACTACTCCTTTTCAGATGATGGTCCATATTCAATGGTCTTAAACTAAGTAACAGTCATTTATAAATAAGATGCTACCGCATGATCTTGGGTATCTCGTACACTGACCATGTAACCAATGAAGAAGTCCACAACAGGATCCAACGAGCCATCAGATCCTATAAAGACCTCTTGACCACTGTAAAAAGGCATAAACTGAAGTGGTACGGTCATGTCTCAAGATCATCTGTACTGGCAAAAACAATCTTGCTAGGCCTTGTGCGAGGGTGCAGAAGAAGAAGCAGAAAAAGAGGTGGGAAGACATCATTAAGAAGTAGACATCTATGGGATCTGGAGATTCCCAAAGGACAGTAGAGAACAAAGAAAAATGGAGAGATTTAGTTGTAAAGTCAACTGTGGTGCTCCAACTACCTCTTGGGTTAAGGGATTGATGATGATGATGATGATGATGATGATGATGATAAACAGAAAAAGCAAAACCCAACACGTTTTGTAAAATTTAGCTAATATTTCCCCCCCTAAACAAAGTGAAAATTTAAAAAGAATTTGCAGTATTGTGAATTAAATTCCAACTACCTCTTGGGTTAAGGGATTGATGATGATGATGATGATGATGATGATGATGATGATGATGATAAACAGAAAAAGCAAAACCCAACACGTTTTGTAAAATTTAGCTAATATTTCCCCCCCTAAACAAAGTGAAAATTTAAAAAGAATTTGCAGTATTGTGAATTAAATTCCAACTACCTCTTGGGTTAAGGGATTGATGATGATGATGATGATGATGATGATGATGATTGATGATGATGATAAACAGAAAAAGCAAAACCCAACACGTTTTGTAAAATTTAGCTAATATTCCCCCCCCCCTAAACAAAGTGAAAATTTAAAAAGAATTTGCAGTATTGTGAATTAAATTCCAAATAGTCCTAAGAGTTTTATTACAAGTCGAAGTTCCAAATGAATTCCAGTGGTATTCCAAATAAGTTCTAATATTGAATTTATTGCTGTGCATTTATTCTTAGATGTGGTAATGTGCCGATGGCATGGGGTTTGGCAATGTGCGAACAGTCATTTTATCCCTCACAACAATATAATCAAAACTAGCATTGCCTGAATTTACTATAATTCCAAGTTAATGTTTTAGTCCAAGAATTGTATTGAACAATTTGTAATATCAGTGAATACAAAATTGAATAAATAAATCCACCCAAATTAAAATCAGAAAACAAAAATAAGATCGATTCTGCTTCGGATTGTAAGGCAAGAATGTAAACAAGTCTAATGTAAACAAGATTATATGCCCTCTATTAATGTAAACAAGATTATATACCCTCTATTTAACCTAGGTCGCAATTATCATTTTCTAAAAATGCATGTCAACTAATTGGATATGTACTTTGGAAGTTTCTATGGTCAGAAAAAAGACTATTTCTAATTGAAGTAAACATTTTTACAATCAATAAAGATCTGAATATTGACTCCACATTGAGAGAGAAATTAATTATGTATTAAATTGTTGGCAAAATAAATTTCACTGGTCAGGTACAGCATTAATTTGATTTCGGACAAGATCAAAAACAAACTACAGATGTACATAACATACAATCTTTAAAGAAAGCCACCAAACATTACAAATTAAATATAAATGACAATTGTATGTTACGATAAAGAACAATAGGCTCCAAAATATTTACAACGTGAAAGATAAGAAATCCCTTAGACAGGAGGAAAGAGTTGCTACGGGTTAGTGATAGTTGTCCCCGCCCACCTACTATAAGAGAGAGAGAGAGAGCTGACATATTAAACAAAATGCGTTTCTTAAGAAGTACACACACTCATATAAGATGCATACATTTGACTGACTCTCTCTCTCTCTCTCTCTCCTTGATTTGGCAGATTTGACAGTCGGTAAGCCGAAGACGGTCAGCATATTAAATCTAGAGTTTGGCAAAATAGTAATGTGTGTATAAAATTTAAGAACCAAATCTTCCCCACTTGATACTGGATCGTTCCTTTGCCAACTGAACTTGCAGCCGTTTTTACACTAGAACTGCAAAAATAACAAGGAAAACAGTATTAAGATTTCTTAACACTACTTAGCTACATCCATGCCAAATATCGACTTTGTTTGACAATGCAGCAAATTTAACTCTCTCAATAGACAACATGTTCCTAGGAGTAGGAAATCTAGGACCCCAAAACCAAAATTATAAAACAAAACATTTGTTGCGTTGGGTAATCAGAGGTCATTCATGTGTTGACAAGCTCTTAAAAATTATAGGAACCAAATTTAGCTAACTTGACAGTCGAGATTTTTGTACAAACATACTTTCTGCTAATTATTTTTATAAAGCGACAATGGTATCTGTTTAATGAAAGATTTAATCAATGACGGAAGAAACGATAAACAGTATTACAGAAGTATTAAACATCAGTTGGGTTTCAAACAGGATTTGTAACAATTGATATGTTTATGATTAGACAGAAAAATTAGGTTAATTGTTCGGTTTGTGTTTCTTATTCTTTCCATCCTGTAGACGGCTATATTGCTGTATGCGTGTTTGCACTATTACAATTCTCTTTTTCCCCCCACGTGAGATACAATATAAGTAAGTTTATTTCTGTGTGAGTAACATTACCTTTGTTTGTGTTTGATATTGTGTTATCTCTTTCCTCTTCTTCTAATTCTACCACTCCTATGTGATAATCTGTGTGTTTGTTAGTAGGGTTTGTATTTTCTGCCCTTGCGATTTGTTGGTTAGTATATATGGGTGCTGGTTAATCAAAATGGCGTATTTCTTAGCAAGTGTGGAGATACTGAACAGTATGTGTGAATTAATGAAAAGTACATGACTAGGTTGGTCAGCTAAGTTCTACGTTAAACCTTTTTTTTCTTCATTTTGTTCCCAGAGTGTCCCATCATGTTTAACCTATTGACCATTTGTTTTTAAAAAGTAGGATTTGCGATAGTGTCCACTGAGAGCACATTATGTTAAGCTTATAGACATTTTTAACATAGAATGTCCCATCTTGTCTCAAGACTGCCCGATGACTTCAAGCCTATTGACAATACTCCCTCAATAAAACGATGTTCAGACGAACCGTACCATACCCTGCCTTATAGTCAGACTGCCTTATTATGAATGACATGATGTAGATAACTGTACTTTTGTATAACAAATGTGGTCCTTAGCCATAGTTGCCTAACGAAAAGAAACCCTATTTTGATGAGGTCCATATTATGATGAGGTCCTTATTATGATGAGGTCATTATTATGGCGAGGTCCTTATTATGATGAGGTCCATATTATGATGAGGTCTATATTATGATGAGGTCCTTATTATGATGAGGTCCATATTATGATGTGGTCCTTATTATGATGAGGTCCATATTATGATGAGGTCCTTATTATGATGTGGTCCTTATTATGATGAGGTCCATATTATGATGAGGTTCTTATTACGATGAGGTCATTATTATGATGAGGTCATTATTATGATGAGGTCATTATAGTCACCGATTGCAATATAAATTAAACATTTCTTTATTGAAACTCTAACCGCACCCAGCATAAACTAAGTATAGATAAACGTTGGAAACGTTAAAATTTTATTTTAAAAAATCGATTTTTAATTAACAAATTGTGCCACACTTGTTCTTATATCTCGCAAAGTTGACCTTCTAATTGTTAAATGGAATATTTTCACATATTATTGTAACTTCTATGATTCTATATTTCATTTCGTGAACCAGAACGTTTTTGATAAAATTGTTTATGCTTTGATAGGAAAACTCTGGTTCGAGCAGTAGATTAAAGTTGAGTTTCATCAAGAGATGCATATATATTTGGAAAAGGAGAAAGATAGCGAAAGACAAGAATGAAAAGATGGGAGAGATAGGATAAAAAGAATAGAGAGAGAGAGACAAATCTGAGAAAATAGAGAAAGGCAAGAAAGAAAATTAAGAAAATACTTGAAATAAAGAGGAAAGAAAGAAGCAAGAGAAGGAAATGAAAAATTGCAATAAAAGAGAGAAAGAAGATATCTAGAAGCCATGCAGTATCAATTACATGTATCTCAGATATTTGATAGAAGAAAGTTTCATTGCATAAATGTGTTTTTTTTTTTTTAAAGATGAAGGAAATAACGGTGTTACGAAATGCTGTATCATGATTAAAATTTATAATATAATTTTCATGTATGTCGTTCGAGACCATGAAGTTATATTTTATATTGCTTAATTCGATGGTTAATACTATCTTAAAATACATGTTATATTGGGTAGTAAAATTCATTCGCATGGTTGCTTTAATAAACGACTGAATGAGGTCAAGACAACACGCGAGTATTCATTTTAGGTTGGGTAAATAAGCAAAGGAAATCCTATTACAATGGCCCGATCACTGCGAAGATAAAAACATACCCTGCCTTATAGTCAGACTGCATTATTATGAATGACATGATGTAGATAACTGTACTTTTGTATAACAAATGTAGTTCTTAGCCATAGGTGCCTAATGAAAAGAAACCCCCCTGCCCGTATTTTTGTTATCTTTCTCGCACCCGCTCATATTCAGTCACGACTAAACGGACATCACCAAAACAAATGATGCCATTGAGTTGGTGTTATATGTACTCGTACGAAGCAGAAACACACGCATGGAAACCTAGAAATTAATTATGATCTATTTACAGTCATTTCGAATTCAATTTTGTATATTTGCAATCGTCTGCAACTAATCACATATAACTTGATTTCTTTCGTAGGAATCCGGAATGACCGTGTAGATAAATAAGAATCAATTACTAAGTCGCCATTCACGTGTGTCTGCTATGCATGAGTGCATGTAACACCGGCTTAATATCATTATTCTTTGGCAATGGGTGTTTCGTCATGACGGAACATAGACTGGTGCGTGCAGGCAAGGAGATGGGTGCCGTTTTACCACGGATCTGGATTCGAATCTATTTAAAGTATGAATTTTAAATTCTCTAACATATATGATATTATTTGTATTAGAATATTCATTATGCCTAGTATTATCAAGCATTCTCTTGTTGATTCCAGGGACAATATTTTCCCTTCTGTTTTATGAGAGTTTCTAATTATATATATAGGGACATTGAGCAGGCAATTATATATATTGCTTTCTACCTTTTTTGTTAATGTCAATATGATTCAACGGAGGAAATGCAATAAATTGAACTTCTAGACAGGAATTAATTTGTGAAATTACGTGAAGTATGATTAAAGTCTACCTGTTGATTCTACAACAGGTATTTACCTGCTCTTGTTCGCATCCATGTCTCGTGAGTAATATCTTTAAGTGACTTTCGAGGTGAAGAAAAACAGCAACGTGAGTTTTAAACACGTTTATTACAAACTAACAGATCTGAATCGCAATAATCTTTCTGGTTTACACTGACTTCAAGGATGAGTGCAGGGAGCACTCGGTCATATCGCGCTTACACAATACGAGACTCTCACGAACGGACAATTATTTACAGTTATTAACATCAAGATATCAAATATGAATAGGTACATGAATGCAGTTACAAAAAAATCAGCCAGATAAGTATGCCACGATGCTTTAAAGGTGGATGACATGAGTTATTTTATCATGCAATGAATTCTGGGCCAATTAAGCTATCTTAGGTCTTTTAGAAAAGATCTACATGGCGTGGTATTGAAATCGAACAATTAAAGCCATAGTTTATTTACGGCAAATAATGTAAAATACTATAGTCAAGCAATAAAATATATCTAACACTTACTTTGAAAAGTGACCATATAGATATACTAAATGTTTAAAAAAGATTAAAATACCTCTCATTTTCTTCTGTGAACACCGCTTAGGTGGCATAGTGGCTAGAGCGTCCGCCTCGGATGCGGAAAGTTGTGGGTTCCATCCCTGGACGAGTCATGTCAAAGACTTATAAAAATGATATTAACAGCTGCCTCGCTTGGCGCCCAGCATTAAGAGGTTAGTGTTAGGACTGGCAAGCCTGGTGTCAGGATAATGTGATTGGGCAGGACATCATGCTACATGTCTGCGATATGATGCCCCAGTACTAGACATCACTATAAACTGCCACACTGCAGACGTCGCAGCGATATGACTGAAAAATTGTTAAAGCCACGTTAAAACAAATTCCAAAAATTCCAAATCGACTATGAACATCATAGGTTTTACATTATTCAGTCCTAATCCTTATATAGCTGTAAGCTGACCCAGCACATCGTAAAACATTTTCATACAAACTTTTCAAACAATCTTTGGGTCGGGTGCAAAATCACTGTCTGTAATTTTGACAAGGCTGCAACGCGAAAGTTAGAATTTCTTATTTAGGCCAAATTTCAAATGAGGTTTCAACTGTAGTATTCAGTTTCGTTCTTAACGTGTACGCTCTGTGTCTGTCCACCCTATGTTAGATTCACGTGCCTGAATCTGTGGTCTTCTTTGAAGTTACTCTGGTAACCGGATGGTCCTTGAGAGTTTTAGGACTACGGTATGAAACCATGGAAACTTCTTGAAATAAAATCTTGAGACGTGCACACGATTCAATATGGCGCCAATGCTTGCGTATAATCTGTTGTAGATGTGGGGAGTCGGGGTGAAACGTTAGGACGAAGGAGTTGTAGTAGTTATGCAGAATCTAAATACAGATTACCCTGGTGACCATCAGGTGAATGATACCGTAAATGTCTTTGATATCTGATTTCGAAACAAGACAAAGTCATTTCATACTAGGTCGTCTGCAAAACGTATGCAAAATGGGTCGTAAGCAACATTAAAACAAAGAAGGTTGAAATGCTTTCAACATTTATTCCGTATTGTAACAACATCCTTAGTTACTTTACACTTGGCAAGCCCTAGTTTTGTATGCATTTGTGATTTACGGCTTTTATTGCATATTTCATTATTAAATTGGTTCATGATTTCAAATTTGTACTCTTCAAAAACCTTTTTTTTTAGAACTGTATTATTACCGTTTGCTCTTTTTATATGAATACCATTTTAAAGTAGAATCATGCGATGTTTATAATGTACACAGCTTTTGAGCATCAGACATTAAGTGCAGAGATAGGCCTACCGGTATCAGTAAGCAAATCAAATGGCGATAAAATTGCTGAAACTTGTATCTAATTTGCACCAACTACGCTTCATGCCGCTTTTGATAACAAACTTATTATATTGCAAGGAGACGTTGAAAGTTACATTTGTCCTCGGAGTCATAGGAAACTGTCAAATACTTTTCTTTCTTGTGTTAGTTAAGAACTGCCATTGTTTTCAAAGGATCTAGATCGTATTTCTGTGCATGCGTAGTGCGTAATTGAAAACTGTTCTAATGAATGAGATGTTTGTTTTGCTTCAGATTACTCAACAAGCATATTTGGAAACATGTCCGAAGATATTTAATGGTACACTAATACAAAAGTACATTAATCAATATAAACTCATTCTCATCAATTGAATTTTCTTAAAACTTAAACATAGGAATTTTTTATTCGGGTGAAGTATATTTAAGCTATAACTGCATCTAAAGTTCCACGATTGTTCTATTTCAGTTCGAACTATTATGCAGAAAGAAGTGTAATTTGTAATTGATCTAGAGTTCAACTGACATGTTACAAAATAAGGAGTATAAAGTGTTTTTAGAAAGAAAGTACAACAAGGACAACTCACCCTCAACTACATGCACAACTGATATTTATTTAACAGCGAAACGTTTGCTTTTAAGCCAATGATTTGTAACATCTTTCCATAAACATTGCACGCATTTGCCACGTTTTAATCACTAGGTCATTACATAATCGGGTCATGCGAACCAATCTTTATCATGGAAGCAGCACATTGGAACCTTGTGATTGACAATTTTTCAAGGCCTTTCGTAATTAGTAACACATTTACAATGCATTTGCCGTGTGATCATTCACAGAAATCCGTCGTACCTAATGATAAAGGCAATTATCAAAAGTCTCACTTCATGATGCAAAATGTAAAGAAGCAAACTGTATGAGTCGGACATTAACTATATACCTTGACGCAATTTATAATGAATTTATATGGTATAAGATAAGTCCTTTCTTGAGAATTAATATTGTAGTTGTCTTATATCCGTGACCCTTCTTGGAAGAGGAAGAAGTGCAAAATGTCATGTTTTTCTTGGTCAGGCCGTAATATATTTAAATATAAAGCGTCTGAGCACATGTGAAGCTCAAAAT
This sequence comes from Sinohyriopsis cumingii, assembly GCA_028554795.2. Taxonomy (NCBI): domain Eukaryota; kingdom Metazoa; phylum Mollusca; class Bivalvia; order Unionida; family Unionidae; genus Sinohyriopsis; species Sinohyriopsis cumingii. The sequence continues at coordinate 119,396,606 of CM068835.1, read as the reverse complement.
GATGTGTTAGCGATTAAGTTTTTGAAAACGATTCATAGGGATAACATTAATATTTCTCCGCGGAACTCGGTGTTTGATCTTGTCCACTGGTCTGAGTCATAAAACCATTGACATATAGTGTAAAACAAATTAAAAGTTGACGACAGCACCTCGGTTAAAAATACAAACGTTATTGCTCACAATGGCGGCGGTGATGAATATAAATTATAAGCTGGATAGATATAAAAATTCATGCCATTCGCACAGTATTGGTAAAACAATTTTCCTTACAACATTTGTTAAAAAGTGTACTTTTAATTGAATAAATTCTTGTCTTAAAGTCAAAAGTGCATCGTATTTTAGACGGAACCTAAAACCTGTTAGCACTTAATAATTAAACGGCAATAAAAAGACATAGAATTGATTAGCTTTCTCTCGATGCATCATTAAAAATCAAAGTGCGGATATCTTAGGGGATAATGACGTAAATTTCGATTGTGTACAAATCAGGAATTTGCGTTGAGTGTGGTATACAGATCGATCATTCTTTAATTATGTCGGTACTTAAAGAGCAGATCCATGTAGTCACGTGGTTGCATGACGATTAAACTTATGGCAGTGACTCAGCGAAAAAAATATTAGAATCATTAATATGTTCATCAATTAAATGTCTTGGTAATGAGAACATTACGAGACATCAGACAAAGAATTGTCTTATATTGGAAAATCAGCGGCCTTAAAAAATACCAAAAGTAGTATCAGTGAATCATGTATTGTATAAGCAATATGTCAAAAGAACTATAATCGCAAGTTGTTCTCTTAATGTGATTTAGATACATGCAAAAACACAAAAGGAACACATAGCAATGCAGTTAGGGTTTGATTATGATGATTTAATGACAGGACTCAGTGTGACATAACAATTCGGCAAACAAACTAATTATATTTCAAGGATATGTTGAACGTTACATCATCATCATCGTCATCATTTAAATTATAGACACTTTCGCCCGTACCGGCATGTACTTCTGGTTAATGTCTATAAGCGGACTATTTCATTGATCCCGGGGGAAGGAATTAGAGCCTCATCCTCCAGGCATTACTGCGCATAAAAGGTACTTTTAATTGAGCCGTCAGGTGTTGGGTCAATATGACTGGCTTCGAAGACCCTAGCGACCTGAATGTAAGGCTATACTTGAGTGGGAATAGACCCAGCACACACTTTAGTTAATGGTAGCAATTCAGTCTGCATTAGCTGCGCTAGGTGTCAACCAAGCAGTATGTGACGCCAGTAGCGATTGATCGCAACTATGATGTCACATCGGGACACCTAGGTTTTTATTCCCATCTGGAGGGTTAATTAATTGTTTATGACGAGAGGGAAAAGTGCCTCTCCCTTCATGTATTTAATATGTGTTAGTCACGTTTATTAAATTAATGTCCGGCGGTGGCGATGAGAAAGGTTCGCTCAGGGAGGAGCCTACTCACTAGGAAGGCACCTTGGTTTATCCAGGGTATATATTTTTTGACTCCCTTGGCAAAAGATTAATGAATTGTGGTCTTGACGGATTTTTGGAGATATATTCTGTGCCGTTTTTATTAAAGATAGTACCGAACCAGTGACCGCTTAGTGATAATCTTTAGGGTTATTTAAACGTTATCTATTGAGTCTGATTTGGGTGGGGTGGTTATTGGTTTTGGTTCACCCTTTTGTGCTGCTGGGCCTGATGGTCCTTGGGGTTTGGACCACCTCATATTTTCTTAAGTTTAAGGTCCTAACTAGTTTCGCTTTGGTATTTGGTTGCTGCATTGTGCAGCCGGGCCTGATGGTCCTTGGGGTTTGGACCACCTTATAAGTATTAATTTTGGGGTTATATCAAGTTTTCCTCTCTTGATAGACTTTGCCGCCTTTTGAAGTGGGGCCTGACGGTTTTACGCTTTTCAGACCACCTTATATATTCTAGTTTTTGGGGTCTTATCTAGGTGTTCTAATTGTTTTTAGTGCCTCTAGGAAAGGCTGTGCCTTAGTGCAGTTGTGTTTGTTGTACTACAGATAATCTGCTGTCACCTTGCGGTAGGAAAAGATGTTAGTGTATTTAATTTCATGTTGTAGGATTGTGGTGCCTAATAAAAATACTTAATTTTTTTTGAAGAAAGACAAAAATAAAAGAAAGAAATAAAAATTTAATTTTAATTAAGGGTTATTGCAATTTATTTGTTTCTGTATGTTTTGATTTAGGGTTGGGTTAAGTACTTGCTAATTTATCTTTATGTTTGATTTATTTTCCTAGTTTTTTGGATGAAGTTATTAGTATGTTGTTTTTTTATTTTCAGGCTAAGTCTATTTGATTAAGACATATCTTTGCCTAATACTCGGGACGCTAAGACATGTCAAAGACATCTGATCTCATTAATTCCCTAATTTTAAGTTTATTAGCCTGTCTAATAGTTATGATTATTGTTCCTATTTTGTTTTATTTGTGTGATGTTATTTTATTTTCAGGCTAAATCTATTTTGATAAGACATATCTTTGCCGATTACTCGGGTCGCTAAGACTTGTCAAAGACAACTGTTCTTATTTTTTTCTAATTTTAAGTTTGTTAGCCTGTCTACTAGTTTGGACTTATTTTGTTTTGATTATTATACTAGGTTGTGGATATAGTTATTTATGTGATGTTATTTTCAGGCTTAATCTATTGTGATAAGACATACATCTTTGCCGAATACTCGGGTCGCTAAGACATGTCAAAGACATCTGGTCTTGTTATTCCTTAGATTTAGTTTGTTAGTCCCCTATTTGTAATTAATTGAATGCTATTTAGTTATTATTTAGCGGGTCATGCACTTTTGTTTAAATCCCCCCTTTTCCCCCAATGTCGGTGAAGAAGTTTATAATATTTTTGTAAGTAATGCACCTATTTAATTTTTTTTTTTTTTTTTTTTTTTTTTTTTAGGAAACCTGGATAGGTCGGTTAGTTCTTTGGGTTCATTAATTATGGCAGGTGTTTAAAGCATGTTCTAAATCTTCTTGGAGTGGACAGTGTGGGGATTTATCATTTGATTCGAACTGCGCCGAATTCTGCGTTGGTTTCAGGGAATATTATTGCCGCAGCAGTTTTGTACAGTTTTGTAATTTTTGAGCCATCGGTGTATTTTCTTGGTGTACCCTATGTATTTTTCTTCGAGCTCGGCTAATATTTTTGTCCTGATATCAAGTACCTGGTATTGTTTGTTACCATAAGGCTATTGTGTTACAATTCGGGTTACCTCCCGTCCATGGTGTTGGGTCGGGGTAACTGCATTGTTCAGCTTGTAGAGTGGGTAGGATAAGATCTTTAGTTAGTTCATGAATCTGTTTTGCACCGGGTGTTTGTGGTTTCAGTTTTTTTAATGAAAGGGACATACTTTGTTTGATAATTTTCCTTTTGTGGGTTGAAACTCGTGCGGCATACCTTAATATGCTTTCGTTTCTTCTGAGTTGCAGTGGTAGTTCTCCTGTCAGTATTTGGGGCTCTTCTATGGAGGTTGAGTTTAGTGCTCCAGTGCAAATGATTAGTGCCTTATGTTGTATGGAATCTAGTTTACAAAGTGATGTTTGGTTAGCTGATGCATAGACTAGGCATCCGTAATCTATTTTTGCTCTTATAAGTGCCTTATATGTTGCTAAAAGCGTTTCTTGGTTGGCCCCACATGTAGTTCCCTTGAGGTTTCTTAATAGACTTAGGTCAGCTTTACATTTTTGGGTGAGCTCTTTAATGTGGTGTTTCCATGTTAGGTTCTCGTCAAGGAACGTTCCTATCAATTTGGCTATTTTGACAAATTTTCTTATTTTCCATTGTAAGTGCAGTTTAGGGTATTCTTTGGTATTTCTATTGTGTGGCGAGAACATAATTGCTTCTGTTTTGGTGTTGGATATTTTAAAACCCCAATTATCTGCCCACCGACCTATTTGGTTAGGACTACCTTGTATTTGCCCTATGACTGTTTTGCTGTTTGAATAGCCTGCTTTCCAAATCCCACTATCGTCTGCAAATTGGGATAGATCTACCTTATTTTTTTAATTAGTGTGTCAAGGTCGTTTACCATGATGTTGAATAAAGTGGGGCTAAGCACGCTACCTTGTGGCGTACCATTTTCTAGTTATATATATCTGAATATTGATCCCCTACTTTTGTCAGTGACTTCCGATCTGTTAGGAAGTTTGCTATCCAGTTATGTATGCGGCCAGTTATTTCGTATAGATTAAGTTTCGCAAAAAGACCTTTTGTCCAGACCAAATCGAATGCTTTTTCTAGACCGAGAAATACTGCGATTAGATGTCTACTGCATTTGTGTTTTGCATTAAATGCTAGCTTGATGCTTGCTTCGAGTCTGAACAATTGGTCCAGGGTGGATATTTGTTGCGAAAGCCGCTTTGTGTTTCTGCATTGTAGTTGTTGCTTTCTAGATGGTATTTTAGTATGTCATTAATCACTGTTTCAATTATTTTGCATATGTTATCAGTTAGAGTTATGATTCTATATGCATTGATGTCATTTGGGATTTTGACATGTTTGGGTATAGGAATGACGATAGCTTTTTTACAACTTTTGGGTAGTTGGCCATTCCGCCAGCTATTATTTAGTAGATCTAGTATGATTTCGGTTATGGTTTCCGGGATGTGTTTGGATACTTCATAGCCAAGTTGGTCTTCCCCGGGTGAGGTTGCCTTTTTCTTAGCAACTTCAGCTATCCATTCTGCTACTGTGAAGTCCTCATTTAATTTAGATTGTTTGGATCCTAGGTCGGAGAAGAGGTTTGGATATTTTTGTTCGACATTTTGGCGATGCTCTTGGAAGTTTTGTATATCGTTGGAGTTGCTGCTCGTGCTTGCAGATTGTGTTGCCAAGCGGTTTGCCTTTTATTTGTTGGTTAGATTTCCAGTCAGCTTCGGAGTTGGTTGCTTGCTTTTCCCCTTTATTGCTTTTATCTTGTCCCATACCGGTTTTGCGTTGGTTTTGAAGTTTATATTAGTGCAGAAGGCTTGCCAGGATTTTTCTTTTGTATTTTGGATTATTGTTTTAATTTCTTTTTCTCAAATTTTTAAAATTCTGATGTCATTGGAGTTCCTTGTGTGTTTAAATCAATTAAGGGCCTTTTTTAAAAATAGTTTCTTGAGCTACTTTACATTCTTCGTTCTACCATGGGACAGTTGGATTAGGTTGTTGTCTCCTGTTCTGGGTATCCTTACTTTAGCTGTCTCAGTTAGGGCGTTCATTACATTTAGATTGCATTGATCGATGTTATCTTTATAAAGATCTGCTAGAGTTATTGTAAAGACGGCAATTTTAAATTTATCCCAATCGGCTTTGTCACACCTCCACCTTGGTATGTTGTTAGTTGGGTGTGTTTGTGTCATTATATTGCTGGTGAGTAGGATAGGGAAGCCATCGCTTCCAATGGTGCTGCTTTGATCAACTTCCCAATCTGAGATTTGAGCCAATTTAGGAGTGACAATGGTGAGGTCGATTGCTGATAGTGCACCTTTGATGGGGTCTGATCTTGTTCCTGCTCTATTGTTAAGGATAACTAGATTGAATTCGGTTGTCCATTTTTCAAGTAGTTTCTCCCATAGGTTTTACGTTATTCCTCCCCATCTTACGTTATGGGCGTTAAAATATCCACATATGATAAGATTTTCCTCTTTGTAAGTGTTCATTTTCGTATAGTGATTGATTGCTGTTGGATTATCTCCCCCTGGGTCATATACGTTCAGCAATTTTATTGTATGGTGGATAGTGTTAATCATGATGGTCTGAATTTTTAGTTGTTCAGGTGAGTCTTGATTTTGATCTGGGGTAACTTCTGATGTGTTTGGAAGTGAGTAAGTAATATAAGTTGCTAAGCCCCCTTTTAATATACCGTTTGTTCTATTTTTAGTATATACAGTTGAATATCCTGTGAATGGTCTTAGAGGCCTGAGTTAGATGGGTTTCTTGTAAACAGATAATGTCACGTTTAGGTTTGTTGGAGTTTATTTTCTGGATTAGCTCGGGGATATTCTTAATGATCCCGCGACAGTTCCACTGCCACACTATCAAGTATTTACGTTGGGGGGCAGAGGTGGTTATCGGATTTTGAATGATATTTAGACTTGCTTCTTTATATGATGCGTGGTTCGAATCCATATGTTGTAATAGAGCAAATTCAGGAGCAGTTAGAGGGCATTGATATGATTTAGGGTATTGAGGTCCTGTACAGTTAGCGCATTTAATTTCTTTCCTCCTGCACCGGCCCTTATGAGTGCCCCACAGTGGTCGCATTTTAAATTTTGTTTGTGCAAGAGCTAGTGAAGTGGCCCCACCCTTTGCAGTTTCCGCAAAAGCGTGGTTTGTTTTTGTAGTTCTCCAGTTTGTATAGCTTTCCGTAGGGACCTAATCTTACCATTGGGTTTTTTTTTTAGAGGGGACTATTGAATTCGATTATAATGAACGTTACATGTGTCTCCGGAGTCGTAGGAAACTCTCAAACACATTTATTTCTTTTGCTAGTTATGAACTGGCATTGTTTTCAAAAGATCTAGATCGTATTTCTGTGCATGCGTAGTGCGTAATTGTAAACTGTTCTAATGAATGAGATGGTTGTTTTGCTAGAAATTGCTCGACAAGCAGATCTGGAAACATGTCCGAAGATATTTAATGGTACACTAATACAAAAGTACATTAATCAATATAAACTCATTCTCATCAATTGAATTTTCGTAAAACTTAAACATAGGAATTTTTTATTCGGGTGAAGTATATTTAAGCTATAACTGCATCTAAAGTTCCACGATTGTTCTATTTCAGTTCGAACTATTATGCAGAAAGAAGTGTAATTTGTAATTGATCTAGAGTTCAACTGACATGTTACAAAATAAGGAGTATAAAGTGTTTTTAGAAAGAAAGTACAACAAGGACAACTCACCCTCAACTACATGCACAACTGATATTTATTTAACAGCGAAACGTTTGCTTTTAAGCCAATGATTTGTAACATCTTTCCATAAACATTGCACGCATTTGCCACGTTTTAATCACTAGGTCATTACATAATCGGGTCATGCGAACCAATCTTTATCATGGAAGCAGCACATTGGAACCTTGTGATTGACAATTTTTCAAGGCCTTTCGTAATTAGTAACACATTTACAATGCATTTGCCGTGTGATCATTCACAGAAATCCGTCGTACCTAATGATAAAGGCAATTATCAAAAGTCTCACTTCATGATGCAAAATGTAAAGAAGCAAACTGTATGAGTCGGACATTAACTATATACCTTGACGCAATTTATAATGAATTTATATGGTATAAGATAAGTCCTTTCTTGAGAATTAATATTGTAGTTGTCTTATATCCGTGACCCTTCTTGGAAGAGGAAGAAGTGCAAAATGTCATGTTTTTCTTGGTCAGGCCGTAATATATTTAAATATAAAGCGTCTGAGCACATGTGAAGCTCAAAATGATGTGTTAGCGATTAAGTTTTTGAAAACGATTCATAGGGATAACATTAATATTTCTCCGCGGAACTCGGTGTTTGATCTTGTCCACTGGTCTGAGTCATAAAACCATTGACATATAGTGTAAAACAAATTAAAAGTTGACGACAGCACCTCGGTTAAAAATACAAACGTTATTGCTCACAATGGCGGCGGTGATGAATATAAATTATAAGCTGGATAGATATAAAAATTCATGCCATTCGCACAGTATTGGTAAAACAATTTTCCTTACAACATTTGTTAAAAAGTGTACTTTTAATTGAATAAATTCTTGTCTTAAAGTCAAAAGTGCATCGTATTTTAGACGGAACCTAAAACCTGTTAGCACTTAATAATTAAACGGCAATAAAAAGACATAGAATTGATTAGCTTTCTCTCGATGCATCATTAAAAATCAAAGTGCGGATATCTTAGGGGATAATGACGTAAATTTCGATTGTGTACAAATCAGGAATTTGCGTTGAGTGTGGTATACAGATCGATCATTCTTTAATTATGTCGGTACTTAAAGAGCAGATCCATGTAGTCACGTGGTTGCATGACGATTAAACTTATGGCAGTGACTCAGCGAAAAAAATATTAGAATCATTAATATGTTCATCAATTAAATGTCTTGGTAATGAGAACATTACGAGACATCAGACAAAGAATTGTCTTATATTGGAAAATCAGCGGCCTTAAAAAATACCAAAAGTAGTATCAGTGAATCATGTATTGTATAAGCAATATGTCAAAAGAACTATAATCGCAAGTTGTTCTCTTAATGTGATTTAGATACATGCAAAAACACAAAAGGAACACATAGCAATGCAGTTAGGGTTTGATTATGATGATTTAATGACAGGACTCAGTGTGACATAACAATTCGGCAAACAAACTAATTATATTTCAAGGATATGTTGAACGTTACATCATCATCATCGTCATCATTTAAATTATAGACACTTTCGCCCGTACCGGCATGTACTTCTGGTTAATGTCTATAAGCGGACTATTTCATTGATCCCGGGGGAAGGAATTAGAGCCTCATCCTCCAGGCATTACTGCGCATAAAAGGTACTTTTAATTGAGCCGTCAGGTGTTGGGTCAATATGACTGGCTTCGAAGACCCTAGCGACCTGAATGTAAGGCTATACTTGAGTGGGAATAGACCCAGCACACACTTTAGTTAATGGTAGCAATTCAGTCTGCATTAGCTGCGCTAGGTGTCAACCAAGCAGTATGTGACGCCAGTAGCGATTGATCGCAACTATGATGTCACATCGGGACACCTAGGTTTTTATTCCCATCTGGAGGGTTAATTAATTGTTTATGACGAGAGGGAAAAGTGCCTCTCCCTTCATGTATTTAATATGTGTTAGTCACGTTTATTAAATTAATGTCCGGCGGTGGCGATGAGAAAGGTTCGCTCAGGGAGGAGCCTACTCACTAGGAAGGCACCTTGGTTTATCCAGGGTATATATTTTTTGACTCCCTTGGCAAAAGATTAATGAATTGTGGTCTTGACGGATTTTTGGAGATATATTCTGTGCCGTTTTTATTAAAGATAGTACCGAACCAGTGACCGCTTAGTGATAATCTTTAGGGTTATTTAAACGTTATCTATTGAGTCTGATTTGGGTGGGGTGGTTATTGGTTTTGGTTCACCCTTTTGTGCTGCTGGGCCTGATGGTCCTTGGGGTTTGGACCACCTCATATTTTCTTAAGTTTAAGGTCCTAACTAGTTTCGCTTTGGTATTTGGTTGCTGCATTGTGCAGCCGGGCCTGATGGTCCTTGGGGTTTGGACCACCTTATAAGTATTAATTTTGGGGTTATATCAAGTTTTCCTCTCTTGATAGACTTTGCCGCCTTTTGAAGTGGGGCCTGACGGTTTTACGCTTTTCAGACCACCTTATATATTCTAGTTTTTGGGGTCTTATCTAGGTGTTCTAATTGTTTTTAGTGCCTCTAGGAAAGGCTGTGCCTTAGTGCAGTTGTGTTTGTTGTACTACAGATAATCTGCTGTCACCTTGCGGTAGGAAAAGATGTTAGTGTATTTAATTTCATGTTGTAGGATTGTGGTGCCTAATAAAAATACTTAATTTTTTTTGAAGAAAGACAAAAATAAAAGAAAGAAATAAAAATTTAATTTTAATTAAGGGTTATTGCAATTTATTTGTTTCTGTATGTTTTGATTTAGGGTTGGGTTAAGTACTTGCTAATTTATCTTTATGTTTGATTTATTTTCCTAGTTTTTTGGATGAAGTTATTAGTATGTTGTTTTTTTATTTTCAGGCTAAGTCTATTTGATTAAGACATATCTTTGCCTAATACTCGGGACGCTAAGACATGTCAAAGACATCTGATCTCATTAATTCCCTAATTTTAAGTTTATTAGCCTGTCTAATAGTTATGATTATTGTTCCTATTTTGTTTTATTTGTGTGATGTTATTTTATTTTCAGGCTAAATCTATTTTGATAAGACATATCTTTGCCGATTACTCGGGTCGCTAAGACTTGTCAAAGACAACTGTTCTTATTTTTTTCTAATTTTAAGTTTGTTAGCCTGTCTACTAGTTTGGACTTATTTTGTTTTGATTATTATACTAGGTTGTGGATATAGTTATTTATGTGATGTTATTTTCAGGCTTAATCTATTGTGATAAGACATACATCTTTGCCGAATACTCGGGTCGCTAAGACATGTCAAAGACATCTGGTCTTGTTATTCCTTAGATTTAGTTTGTTAGTCCCCTATTTGTAATTAATTGAATGCTATTTAGTTATTATTTAGCGGGTCATGCACTTTTGTTTAAATCCCCCCTTTTCCCCCAATGTCGGTGAAGAAGTTTATAATATTTTTGTAAGTAATGCACCTATTTAATTTTTTTTTTTTTTTTTTTTTTTTTTTTTAGGAAACCTGGATAGGTCGGTTAGTTCTTTGGGTTCATTAATTATGGCAGGTGTTTAAAGCATGTTCTAAATCTTCTTGGAGTGGACAGTGTGGGGATTTATCATTTGATTCGAACTGCGCCGAATTCTGCGTTGGTTTCAGGGAATATTATTGCCGCAGCAGTTTTGTACAGTTTTGTAATTTTTGAGCCATCGGTGTATTTTCTTGGTGTACCCTATGTATTTTTCTTCGAGCTCGGCTAATATTTTTGTCCTGATATCAAGTACCTGGTATTGTTTGTTACCATAAGGCTATTGTGTTACAATTCGGGTTACCTCCCGTCCATGGTGTTGGGTCGGGGTAACTGCATTGTTCAGCTTGTAGAGTGGGTAGGATAAGATCTTTAGTTAGTTCATGAATCTGTTTTGCACCGGGTGTTTGTGGTTTCAGTTTTTTTAATGAAAGGGACATACTTTGTTTGATAATTTTCCTTTTGTGGGTTGAAACTCGTGCGGCATACCTTAATATGCTTTCGTTTCTTCTGAGTTGCAGTGGTAGTTCTCCTGTCAGTATTTGGGGCTCTTCTATGGAGGTTGAGTTTAGTGCTCCAGTGCAAATGATTAGTGCCTTATGTTGTATGGAATCTAGTTTACAAAGTGATGTTTGGTTAGCTGATGCATAGACTAGGCATCCGTAATCTATTTTTGCTCTTATAAGTGCCTTATATGTTGCTAAAAGCGTTTCTTGGTTGGCCCCACATGTAGTTCCCTTGAGGTTTCTTAATAGACTTAGGTCAGCTTTACATTTTTGGGTGAGCTCTTTAATGTGGTGTTTCCATGTTAGGTTCTCGTCAAGGAACGTTCCTATCAATTTGGCTATTTTGACAAATTTTCTTATTTTCCATTGTAAGTGCAGTTTAGGGTATTCTTTGGTATTTCTATTGTGTGGCGAGAACATAATTGCTTCTGTTTTGGTGTTGGATATTTTAAAACCCCAATTATCTGCCCACCGACCTATTTGGTTAGGACTACCTTGTATTTGCCCTATGACTGTTTTGCTGTTTGAATAGCCTGCTTTCCAAATCCCACTATCGTCTGCAAATTGGGATAGATCTACCTTATTTTTTTAATTAGTGTGTCAAGGTCGTTTACCATGATGTTGAATAAAGTGGGGCTAAGCACGCTACCTTGTGGCGTACCATTTTCTAGTTATATATATCTGAATATTGATCCCCTACTTTTGTCAGTGACTTCCGATCTGTTAGGAAGTTTGCTATCCAGTTATGTATGCGGCCAGTTATTTCGTATAGATTAAGTTTCGCAAAAAGACCTTTTGTCCAGACCAAATCGAATGCTTTTTCTAGACCGAGAAATACTGCGATTAGATGTCTACTGCATTTGTGTTTTGCATTAAATGCTAGCTTGATGCTTGCTTCGAGTCTGAACAATTGGTCCAGGGTGGATATTTGTTGCGAAAGCCGCTTTGTGTTTCTGCATTGTAGTTGTTGCTTTCTAGATGGTATTTTAGTATGTCATTAATCACTGTTTCAATTATTTTGCATATGTTATCAGTTAGAGTTATGATTCTATATGCATTGATGTCATTTGGGATTTTGACATGTTTGGGTATAGGAATGACGATAGCTTTTTTACAACTTTTGGGTAGTTGGCCATTCCGCCAGCTATTATTTAGTAGATCTAGTATGATTTCGGTTATGGTTTCCGGGATGTGTTTGGATACTTCATAGCCAAGTTGGTCTTCCCCGGGTGAGGTTGCCTTTTTCTTAGCAACTTCAGCTATCCATTCTGCTACTGTGAAGTCCTCATTTAATTTAGATTGTTTGGATCCTAGGTCGGAGAAGAGGTTTGGATATTTTTGTTCGACATTTTGGCGATGCTCTTGGAAGTTTTGTATATCGTTGGAGTTGCTGCTCGTGCTTGCAGATTGTGTTGCCAAGCGGTTTGCCTTTTATTTGTTGGTTAGATTTCCAGTCAGCTTCGGAGTTGGTTGCTTGCTTTTCCCCTTTATTGCTTTTATCTTGTCCCATACCGGTTTTGCGTTGGTTTTGAAGTTTATATTAGTGCAGAAGGCTTGCCAGGATTTTTCTTTTGTATTTTGGATTATTGTTTTAATTTCTTTTTCTCAAATTTTTAAAATTCTGATGTCATTGGAGTTCCTTGTGTGTTTAAATCAATTAAGGGCCTTTTTTAAAAATAGTTTCTTGAGCTACTTTACATTCTTCGTTCTACCATGGGACAGTTGGATTAGGTTGTTGTCTCCTGTTCTGGGTATCCTTACTTTAGCTGTCTCAGTTAGGGCGTTCATTACATTTAGATTGCATTGATCGATGTTATCTTTATAAAGATCTGCTAGAGTTATTGTAAAGACGGCAATTTTAAATTTATCCCAATCGGCTTTGTCACACCTCCACCTTGGTATGTTGTTAGTTGGGTGTGTTTGTGTCATTATATTGCTGGTGAGTAGGATAGGGAAGCCATCGCTTCCAATGGTGCTGCTTTGATCAACTTCCCAATCTGAGATTTGAGCCAATTTAGGAGTGACAATGGTGAGGTCGATTGCTGATAGTGCACCTTTGATGGGGTCTGATCTTGTTCCTGCTCTATTGTTAAGGATAACTAGATTGAATTCGGTTGTCCATTTTTCAAGTAGTTTCTCCCATAGGTTTTACGTTATTCCTCCCCATCTTACGTTATGGGCGTTAAAATATCCACATATGATAAGATTTTCCTCTTTGTAAGTGTTCATTTTCGTATAGTGATTGATTGCTGTTGGATTATCTCCCCCTGGGTCATATACGTTCAGCAATTTTATTGTATGGTGGATAGTGTTAATCATGATGGTCTGAATTTTTAGTTGTTCAGGTGAGTCTTGATTTTGATCTGGGGTAACTTCTGATGTGTTTGGAAGTGAGTAAGTAATATAAGTTGCTAAGCCCCCTTTTAATATACCGTTTGTTCTATTTTTAGTATATACAGTTGAATATCCTGTGAATGGTCTTAGAGGCCTGAGTTAGATGGGTTTCTTGTAAACAGATAATGTCACGTTTAGGTTTGTTGGAGTTTATTTTCTGGATTAGCTCGGGGATATTCTTAATGATCCCGCGACAGTTCCACTGCCACACTATCAAGTATTTACGTTGGGGGGCAGAGGTGGTTATCGGATTTTGAATGATATTTAGACTTGCTTCTTTATATGATGCGTGGTTCGAATCCATATGTTGTAATAGAGCAAATTCAGGAGCAGTTAGAGGGCATTGATATGATTTAGGGTATTGAGGTCCTGTACAGTTAGCGCATTTAATTTCTTTCCTCCTGCACCGGCCCTTATGAGTGCCCCACAGTGGTCGCATTTTAAATTTTGTTTGTGCAAGAGCTAGTGAAGTGGCCCCACCCTTTGCAGTTTCCGCAAAAGCGTGGTTTGTTTTTGTAGTTCTCCAGTTTGTATAGCTTTCCGTAGGGACCTAATCTTACCATTGGGTTTTTGTTTTAGAGGGGACTATTGAATTCGATTATAATGAACGTTACATGTGTCTCCGGAGTCGTAGGAAACTCTCAAACACATTTATTTCTTTTGCTAGTTATGAACTGGCATTGTTTTCAAAAGATCTAGATCGTATTTCTGTGCATGCGTAGTGCGTAATTGTAAACTGTTCTAATGAATGAGATGGTTGTTTTGCTAGAAATTGCTCGACAAGCAGATCTGGAAACATGTCCGAAGATATTTAATGGTACACTAATACAAAAGTACATTAATCAATATAAACTCATTCTCATCAATTGAATTTTCGTAAAACTTAAACATAGGAATTTTTTATTCGGGTGAAGTATATTTAAGCTATAACTGCATCTAAAGTTCCACGATTGTTCTATTTCAGTTCGAACTATTATGCAGAAAGAAGTGTAATTTGTAATTGATCTAGAGTTCAACTGACATGTTACAAAATAAGGAGTATAAAGTGTTTTTAGAAAGAAAGTACAACAAGGACAACTCACCCTCAACTACATGCACAACTGATATTTATTTAACAGCGAAAAGTTTGCTTTTAAGCCAATGATTTGTAACATCTTTACATAAACATTGCACACATTTGCCACGTTTTAATCACTAGGTCATTACATAATCGGGTCATGCGAGCCAGTCTTTATCATGGAAGCAGCACATTGGAACCTTGTGATTGACAATTTTTCAAGGCCTTTCGTAATTAGTAACACATTTACAATGCATTTGCCGTGTGATCATTCACAGAAATCCGTCGTACCTAATGATAAAGGCAATTATCAGAAGTCTCACTTCATGATGCAAAATGTAAAGAAGCAAACTGTATGAGTCGGACATTAACTAAATACCTTGACGCAATTTATAATGAATCTATATGGTATAAGATAAGTCCTTTTTTGAGAATTAATATTGTAGTTGTCTTATATCCGTGACGCTTTTTGGAAGAGGAAGAAGTGCAAAATGTCATGTTTTTCTTGGTCAGGCCTTATAATATTAAAATATAAAGCGTCTGAGCACATGTGAAGCTCAAAATGATGTGTTAGCGATTAAGTTTTTGAAAACGATTCATAGGGATAACATTAATATTTCTCCGCGGAACTCAGTGTTTCATCTTGTCCATTGGTCTGAGCCTAAGTCATAAAAACATTGACATATATTGTAACACAAATTAAAAGTTGCCGACAGCACCTCTGCTAAAAATACAAACGTTATTGCCCACAATGGCGACGGTGATGAATATAAATTATAACCGGGATAGATATTAAAATTCATGCCATTCGCACAGTATTGATAAAACAATTTTTCCTTACAACATTTATTAAAAAGTGTACTTTTAATTGAATAAATTCTTGTCTTAAAGTCAAAAGTGCATTGTAGTTTTGACGGAACCTAAAACCTGTTAACACTTAATAATTAAATGGCAATAAAAAGACATAGAATTGATTATCTTTCTCTCGATGCATCATTAAAAATCATAGTGCGGATATCTTAGGGGATAATGACGTAAATTTCGATTGTGTATAAATCAGGATTATCCGCGACGTGTTGTATAACAATTTGCGTTGAGTGTGGTATACTGATCAATGATTCTTTAATGATGTCGTTACACAAAGAGCAGATCCATGTAGTCACGTGGTTGCATGACGATTAAACTTATGGCAGTGACTCAGCGAAAAAGAAAATTAGAATCATTAACATGTTCATCCATTAAATGTCTTGGTAATGAGAGCATTACGAGACATCAGACAAAGAATTGTCTTATATTGGAAAATCAGCGGCCTTAAATAATACAGAACGTAGTATCAGTCAATGACGTATTTATTGTACAAGCAATATGTTAAAAGAACTATAATCGCAAGTTGCTCTCTTAATGTGATTTAGATACATGCAGAAACACAAAAGGAACACATAGCAATGCAATTAGGGTTTGATTGTATGATTTAATGACAAGACTCAGTGTGAAATGATAATTCGGCATATTTAATTAAACTGTGAAATATCGATAACTACATGCACTAATCTAACTGGCTCTCTCTATCTATTTATCTATGTATCTATCTATCTATCTATCTATTTATCTATGTATGTATCTATCTATCTATCTGTCTGTCTGTCCATATATATATATATATATATATATATATATATATATATATATATATATATATATGTATGTGTGTGTGTGTGTGTGTGTGTGTGTGTTTTACATTGGTTAGTAAATCACTTTACAGTCTGCGTGTTATTTTAAAATTCTAATATTGTCCAAATGCGCAATACTATCGCCTACGATGAAGCATTTAATCCAACAGGCACTATATATATATATATATATATATATATATATATATATATATATATATATATATATATATATATATATATATATATAACAATTAAACATATTATGTAATAACTTTAATATTAATTCTCATCACGACTGGAGATGTATTAATGGCGAACTATTTTATTGAGAATGAGTCTGAAGAAAAATAAACATTTGCATTGGTGTTTTGGAGAATCTGCGACAGCTGACGTGGCATGTGCACAGAAGTGCCAGTATTCGTTAAGAGATGAAATAGTTGCGTACTGGAGAAAACGATTGCAGTAGAAATAAATTCATTGATAAATAAGATGAGTATATTTGTTTTTACACGTTAGTCGAAAAGAAATAGAATAAAGAGAGAGAGAGAGAGAGAGAGAGAGAGAGAGAGAGAGAGAGAGAGAGAATAAATCGAATTAGCAGGCTGAATGTTATAATGTTTTAGGTGCTTAAGTACAAAACACAATATATATATATATATATATATATATATATATATATATATATATATATATAGAGAGAGAGAGAGAGAGAGAGAGAGAGAGAGAGAGAGAGAGCAGTTGATTTTCCACTATGCAATACAATAATAAAATGTTGTTTGAAAATTAATTTTGATGAAAACATTACAGAAAGATTTCAGCAATATATTTCAGAATCATAAGTTTGACGAAATTATGTTTTTTACCTTGTGATATGTCATCCAAACTGGTAAAATTGTTAGGTACAACAACAATGATGTAAGATTGTCATTAGATACATTTAATCTAACACGAATACTGCTAAAATACCTCCGTATAAATACCATAAAATCAACAGCTGGTACATAGTCTGTAGCATAGCGTCAGAAGATGTACAATTAGAAAAATGAAGAGAACGTAAGCAAGAATAATGTAACCAAGGATGACGAAAATGCTGAGGGTTTTGTAATAACAGAGGAACGGGCGAGAATCGAAACAGCTGCTAATTAAAATGACATAGACCATGAAAAAAACTGTCTATATTTTATAACTATGTCGATGCTGGCAGGAATTGGATTACTTTTAAAAAAACAACATTTCTTACCTTCTGTTACTATTTATATCTTCTTTCTATTTTGCTAGTTTTGCTTGCAAAATTTGTTTTTCTCACAACTGCAAAACAAGTTAATAATGCAAGGTAACATGGTCAACCAATAATATTTTTTGTCAGATTTATTGAAACCCCATCATTTCAAACCGCACATACAAGGGAATGCGGTTGCTGGTTTCTCTTACTTAATTTGAACATGTAGTTGACAATATTTTTCATTCCTTTTCTAACAGTGTCGACCATGAACTACCTTTTTCTGCTCCTACCGTAGCACTTGTTCCTCTACCAGCACCTCTTGTTATACCTTTTGCAAACTTTGATATGGTTTGATTATGAGTATTTGATCTCGTACATGTAGCTTTAAAAATAATGTTAGCAATTACTGCACTCTTCACTTCATGCTAACGTTTCTTTAACCTTCAGATTTATGATGCTGATATTTTCTCCAAAATGTATTTTCTTTTCAAATCTGTGAAGTGTCCTGTTCTAACTTTTTGGATCTCTTCTATCAATTTACCTATTTTACTTCTTGCATCTGTTTCGTTGCTAAGTCTTTCTTCGTGCCCTTTTTCTCTGTGTCATTTTAAATACTTGATATCATCTGTTCTAATTTTGAATTCTAAGGCATTCTCATAATGTATTAAATCTTGTTCTTTATGAGGCATATATTACAGCTAGAAGATCGCCCATGCTAATACTTATCTGGTCGCCTAGTTGTTAGAGCGTCCGCTTCGGATGTGGGAGGTCGCGAGTTCGAATCCCAGAGCAGTCAGACCAAGGACTTATATAAATGGTACTAACATCTACCTCGCTATGCGTTTAACATTAAGAGGTTAGTGTTATGACTGGTCGGCCAGGTGTCAATATAATGTGACTAGGTGGGACGTTAAGCTACGTCAGCAGTATGATGCCCCAGTGCTAGACATCAATATAAACTGCTACAATGCAGTCATCGTTGCGATACGACTGAATAAGTTTTAAGGCTATGTTAAAAATCTATATCACACATACACACAGTTACACACACTGTTATAGTTTCTGCTTTCAAACTGCAACACTTTTATGAAACGCAATAAGATGGCATCCTCTTCCATAAATACGCTGAGCGATATTGCTAATATGGTGTGCATGGCAATGACTACTAATAAAACGATTCCAGATTAATTTAATTTAATAGTTGTAGAGTACAATATATACAATGACATCAATTTTAGATAAAGAAGAAAGTTGGTCGCATAGGCAGGAATGATACTGCAGGAACTAACAATAGTTTACAGGAAGGAAAGAAAATAAAGGACAAATACATTTTCGACAAGCTCAAAGTTAAACAAAGCAATATGATCTATTGTTAGTGAAAAAATATTATGTTCTTATGTCACTTGTTTAGGCTCGAATAAACATTAACACGAGAAAGAGTGAAAACAACAAGTTTTTAAAAATATACAATAATTTATTTCCCTGGAAAAATTCTGTAAAAATTTTTAAAAAATATGAACTTACGGTTTTATAGAATCAAATCCAAAAATAATTTAAGAATAATCCAAGAATAAAATTTCAGTAGTCCTAATAACAAAATGATTTCACGTTCGAACCCGGACGAAGAATCCAAGATGGAAGACGATGATGTATGCTGTAAGCTGTAGTGTTGAAGTCTACAGTTCCTTGTATAAACAAGAATTATCACTCCGGTTCATGATAGCTCAATACATTTTTATAAAAAAAACTGTCCTTGTTCCACAATATTACATGAGCATATGCAATTTCCAGAAAAATAACAGAATTAACCCTTTTGAATGCAGGTACTTTGTAATAACTCCAATCCAGGTACTTTGTAATAACTCCCAACAGCACGACATACAACTAACAGTTTAACAACCCAGCGTCTACTGAGACTAATTCTCCAAAACATGGGTCTTTTTAAAACGTAAACAACGGGTTACTTGATCATCTTCTGGAACGTTATAGAACCAAGTACTTGTTTCGGAACACGTTTACCCAGTGGGACCCTGACGAAAACCAATCATTTTATTTTAAGAAATAAAATAGAAAATTGTTTACATCTTAAAGACAAAGTCCCATCATGACCTCGAAAACCACCAACCATTTTAAAATAAAATAGAACTTTGTTTACGATGGTTGCTACAAATTCTGAAAGAAAGTCAGAATTTAGATCAACACCTGGTGTTTATAAACAAACAGTCAAGGTCAAATTATGTTCTGAAAAAAAGTACCATCTCTAGTGAATAAATTTACATTACAATAGCATGTAATGAAAAAATATGTAAAACTGACAAACAATTGAATTGAAATAAATATATATTAAATCAGATACAAGCAAATCAAATATACATAACAATGTGTATATTTGTTATTTGAATGTTAACTATTAAATTTGCTCTGCTTCTGTGGAAGTTCTATCACCATTGAAGATCAACCTGAAAAAGATATTTAGTTCACAAATCCTATTGATAACATAGACTGAAAATTATCCCTTTCATTACAGAAACTGTCTATTCTATTGCATTATCGATAACAAACCATTTTTAAAAAAAAATTTGATGAGCTCTAAAGTCTTGAAAGGTAGATAAACAAAGCGCAAGAAAGAATTACTGCTAAAACCGACAGAGATAAAATTACTGACACTGGGTGGTTAGGACACAATTAAAGTCGACTTAAAACTCCAAGCAAGAGCGTATATGACCATCTGCTACTCTAGGTAGAGAAAAGGATGAAGCAAAAAAGGATTCTAATGATATAGTAAAACGTTTACAGCAGAAACAGACGGATCTGAGACTAAAGTAGGTAGACGGCATTCTCATGAAGTTAAATAACTGATACTTTTAAATAAAAAATAAAAGATACACTTAAAACTGAATCTAACAAAGAAATGGTATAACAGGTATTGAAATAAAACTGGTTAAATAAATCGCATGAAAACCCAATACCTGGATTTTATTGCTTTATGAATCTCGACCTCCACTATATTACAAGAAAATGAATAAAAAGATAAAAGTACTTAACATTAAATTCTCTGTAGGAGATGATGATAAAGATACGAATTGTTTGATCGACATATTTGATGATCAAACTGTGCCACGTTGATTAGCTACTACTTATGGCTTTATTTATGTTTTGGGGACAATTTTAACACTTTTCAGCAATATAACATTAATTTTTTAAAAACTCCGATCTATATTAGGTTTAAATACACTTCAACAATTTAGCTTTTTTGTGGTGTTGAATTTCATATTCATGGTGAATAGGACTCTGAAGAGGAATAAGAAAACAATATAAAATAATCACAATTATATTATTTGGAAGCAAGCGACAGTTCATTATTATATTATATTATGTTATATTATATTGTAATATATTATTGAAGGTCATGCTGAAGGCCCTATATATCATGAATAAAAACATTACTACATTTTGCTCATGCTGGTAATTCAATGAACGATTTATCTTTCTTTGGCTGATATATATCTTCAAGAAACCACCGTAAATACGTTATCGCAGCGAAACACCAAATGCATAGCTATAGATAGCAGCAGGGAAGTTCTACAGACCAGACCCCCAGACCAAAATAAACCTTCCTACGAGAACTTTCTCCGTAGAAGCCTCAGATTTCAAAAATAAGCCTTCCTACGAAAATTAATTTGCGTAAATTCGTTCCCGATTGCAATTTTTTGTGTGCAAATTCGATGATTCTGGACAAGTAAAAAAAAAGGGGGGGGGGAATTTATTCTGGTGTCGATGAAGTTTGCAAAGTTTGGCTGCTAATCCTAATTTTACCTCGCATTAAAACAATATATTTGAAAATAATATGAGTCCGAAAGCTAGTAGAGTTGGAGAGCCTCATTCTGCCAGATTAGCGCGAGAGCAATTAGCGGCAGTGAAGAAGCTTATCCCGACAAAACAATTATTTAAGAGAAATGTTCGTGGTTACGAAGATGCACAACATGGAATTGCCGAGGCATCATCGAAATGGTTGAGTCCAGTTACCGGAACAATCGAGCAAGTTGTATTTGGTGACGAAAAAGATCCGGATACTAGGAAAAAGGGAATTTTTCCCATGTTGAAAGGTATTGAGGAACAATCACGAACATTACCCGATCGATTAGCAATAGCAGCAGCAGCACAAGAGCAACAACCTGCAATTGATTCTGGAGCAAGTAAGGGAAAACCTAAAGTAGGAAAACCTGTAATGATAAAAGGGAAGTTTAATATCGAGAATTTAAGAGAAAATTTCACCGATGAGGGATGGGATATGATATCACGACCGCTCTCGGCACTGTATACCATAGATCAAATTGGCGATTTTGCAGAAAATTATTTTAGAGATCGAAATGAATATTTGACTGCAATAGGAAAAAAAAGATACGGAACTCGTGATAATTGGTACAACATGATATATAAAGTTTACTCGGGAAAAACACATGTGAGTATGGTAACGGATCCGCGTTACAGGAGATTTTTAGAAGCAGCAAAAGACACACAAAGATATAATAAGCAAGTAGCAGAAGAAAGAAAACAACTGGAGAAGGAAGAAAGGCAGCAAGCGAAGGAAAGAAAACAACAGGAGAAGGAAGAAAAAGCTAAAACACGAAGGAGAAAAGTAATACCACAGGAACCAATAATTCAACTACAGGAAGAAGATATTCAACCACAGGAATTAGGAGCTAGACCAAAAGAAAAAATTCCACCTCAGAAAAGGGAGAGAAAATCAAAAAAGAAAAAAGATCAGAGTGATCAAGAACAAGTAACTCAACCAAGCGAATATAAACCATCTGCGGGTAGTGGTTCGTTTGCAATTGATCCTAAAATATCAGCTGATAATTATTTGAACAAGAATTTGTTGCATTTACTCAGTAACGATGGTTCAAGAATTCAGATGGCTGCGGATAATTCTCCGGAAAATAAAAGATTTTTTTTGAATAATAAGGATATTGCCGATAAAATTGAAGAAATTGATTGGCTAGCGATAATTTATTTTGGTGGTTTAGGAAAACCAGTAAAATATGATGATGAAAATTTTGGAAAATTTTCATCAGATGTTATTAAATACAGATTTACGAGTATGAAAAAGACAATTTCGTCATCTAAGAGTGATAGTCCTTCTTCCCCCTCTTTTGATCTTCACCATCCCTCCCTTTCTCCTACAATATATCCAAGGGGGAGTCCTGCAGAACGCCCCTTCTGGCGCTCCCCACCTCCAGAACCAACATCGACAAACTGGAAACCACAGGAACTTTCACCCCCAGGAAAACGGAGTATTCCGAAAGATGAGGCTTGGCCACTTGGTAGACGCGATACTCCACCAGAAATATATTCACCAAGGTCGTCTGATTCGCCAGTTCTATCGTCAGATGAATCAGAACCAAAAACAGGAAGCGGATATACCGTTTGCCCTGACAGTGTTGTCAACGATGTGTCTCGCCTCGAGGTATTAATCGGAGGAAAACGAGCCGGAAATAACTCTCGCGAAGTAATCAACGAGGCTTCAGATATTTGTCAGCGGTTATTCCGCGGTGGCATCATTAATTCTCACATTTACAAGGAACTTGTCGATGAACTCATCGATTAAAACAACACAATTGAAATAACATGATTGTTCATAAACATCAGCGCAGACCCAAACAGGTCCGCATAGTAAACTCCCGATTGCCCGTATACAAATATATTCACGGTAATGGATTCGGCGATATCATTGGAAGTCTCGTTACGCGAGTAATACCTAAAATCGGACCCACGATCAAGCAATTCGCGTCAAAAGCAATAGGAAAAATCGGCGAAACTGCCATTTCTGGTATCGGTAATTTGGCCAGTAAAGGCTTCAATACTGTCAAAAGTAAAATATTAAATTTAATGCGCAAAAAACAACCCGTCAAATTACCTAGCACCAGAGAAATGCCGCCCGAAGTCAGTAAAGCCATAAACGACGCAGCAAATAAAAAAATAAATGATCTCGCAAAGGAAGTTGCTAAGACAAATCTCGCAAATGAAGTTGCTAATACAAGTTTTATTTCAGGTAGCGGTCTTCGTTTTAGATGATATTCTTAATAATAAATGTTCGCACAAGTGTCAAATGAAGTGTTCGACATGGACGAGCCTGTAGGCAGAGACACATCCGTGCGAGATTTCCAGTATTTCTCGTATGACGCAGTTGACCCAAATACAAATAATCGCTTGGAAATTCAAGTTCACGATACAACAAGATATTTTCTTCCATCAGAGGCGTATATCGAGGTTGTTGGAAAAATTAAGAAAAACGATAATACCGACTATGGAGCAGATTTAAAGGTCGGATTTGTCAACAACGGCATCATGGCATTATTCAAGAGCGCCACTTACATGATCGATGGAAGAGAGATCGAATCAATTACCGACAATGTTGATATAGCAACAACGATAATAGGACTAGCGAGATACTCGGATGATTTTACCAGATCAGCCGGTCCTAGTATGATGTTCGCCAAAGATAATTCTAATAACGCTGATCATGTTCAGTTTAATACCGGCATACCGCAAAATGCCGCTGCTAATGCCGCCGCCACCAACGTTGCTGTAATGCTTGGTATCAATGATAATTACAACCTTGGATTTGCCACGAGAAGAGCTATGTTGACTGGCGGTGAACGAATATTTTCCTGTGCAATTCCGCTATCTCACATTTTTGGATTTTGCAGACATTTCAGAAAAGTTATTTACGGAGCAAAACACACGATAACTTTCGTTCGAGACGCTGCTGGCAGTGACAAAGCTATCTGGAGAGACGTTGTTACTGTTGTTGATGCAGGTAAGGTATTACTAACTAAATTTACCTTGTGGATGCCAGCGATAGTTCCATCGATACTCGAGGAAGAAAAATTATTATCATTCATGAATCAAGGCGGAAAATCCGTCATGTCCTGGCTGACAACGATGACCGACTCCTGCGATGTTAATATCAACGGAATATTTACTTGGCGAATTGCGTCACAACAGGGCGCTTCGGCACCTAGGCATATCTTTGTTGCTCTTCAAAACGCAAACAGATACGATCAAACTCACAGTCATATGATATTTGACAATTTTGCAGCAACAAACGTTTCACTGAGAATAAACGGGCAGCAAGAACCATCGGAGGAAATATCAATTGATTTTGCCAACTATTCGACGGCCCGCGCGTATCATCGCTTGCTAAGTTTCATGGGCCGCGATCAAAATATCGATACCGGATTGCAAATATCACAGCTGGATTTTAATAAATTTTATCCTATCTATTACTTTTCCCTGGAGCATCTCGACTTGGTAAAACAATCCGTTGTCGATATCCATTTCAAAGCCAGAATTAACACAGCTGGAAATGCAAGAGCCATCGCGGTGATTCTCGGTGATAGAACAATGATCTTGGAGGGAATCAGCGGCAGAATGAGAGTCATCGATGCTCCTGTCGAGAACATGTGACAAATTCCAAATTTAGATTAAGCGGTTATTAATATGCCATACGAACACGTCAGTGTAACTCTGACCCCGGGTCAGATGAAAAAACTCCAAACAGCGATATCAAAGCGATGCGGTATGAAATTAACACTGAAAAATGATCAAATTCACGGTGGACCTAACAAACTATCGCTAACTAGAGGTCAGCGTGAACGATTTTCCAAGGCCAAATCAGCAAATTCCGGTGTTCATGTGAGCCTTTCTATAGGCGCCATCAGAGACATGGTCAAAACAGGCGGATTTCTTCCTCTATTGGGGTTAGTGAAAATGGCTCTTCCGATGATTGGAAAGACACTAGGATTAGGCGCGCTCACAGGTATAGGTTCCCAAGTAGGTTCCACAGTAACAAGAAAAATTACCGGAGGGAGATACGGTAAAAAAAAAGGAAACGGCCTTTATCTAAGACGCCCCCCATACGGATCCGGCCTAAGTCGAGTCTACCAGCCTCAAATTTAGATCTAATCGACGAAGCAAAGAAAAAAAAAATAAAATTTTTCAGAGGCGTATTTATGCGGGATCAACTACCAGAAAAACCAAACCCTACCGAGACAGGAATAATAAATCTCGATAAAAATACCGGCCCTGGCACGCACTGGGTTGCCTACGCGGTTAATCCTCGCGAAGTCGTTTACTTTGACTCATATGGATTAGCACCGCCAAATGAATTTATCAGCTATGTGTCAAAACTAAATCTTCCGGTTTGGTATTCGACACTTCCAACACAAACATTAGCTGATCCACCAATATGCGGCCCTGAATCAATTAACGTCCTCGATGCAATTTCAAAATCATCCGGTCCGTATCACAAAATTGTATTTGAATACGCCGTAGATAAATATCATGGTTGATATTTACGGTAGATTTATCTACAGGAAGGAAAAGGCAGAAGTGACTGACGTCGATCTATCAAAGTTCGCAACCAAGAGCGATATTAACAATCTTCTATCGCTGTCAGAGGTGGACCCTGGCGAAGTTGCTGTTTTTCAAAATACCGAAGGAAGATTACAAACCAGCAACGTCAAAATAACTGATATAATCAAGCGAGAAGAATATAATGATCATATCAGTCAGTTTACTCGCCAATCAGAATTAGTGTTGAAATCTATAGCTGATATTACCGATCTATTAGCGGTATTGCCACTAAAGGCTAATATCGCGGATGTAGAAAAATCCGACAAAGAGCTATCAGCGGCGATGCTTCTAAAGGCCGATAAAGCATTACACGACGATCTTCAGGACAGAATGATAAAAAGATTTACCAAGCTAACTAACGATCTTAAAAAACTAGACGATACATCAAAAAATCTCAATAAAAAACTCGATGAGGATATAAAAAAATTCATCGAAACCTCCTCAACTACACACAGCGATCTCATCGAGAAAACAAAGAAAATAAACGAAGATATCGCCCAAATCAACAAAGATATTGAATCGGCACGTGCATTAATATTTCAAAAAGTCGATAGAACATCACATAACGATCTTACCGAGAAAACAAAGAAAATAAACGAAGATATTACCAAAATAAATACCGCGATGGGTCAGAAAATCGATAAAACATCAATCGACGACCTCAGCGAGAAAACGAAAAAAATAAACGAAGATATCGCCCAAATAAACAAAGATATTGAAGCGTCACGTGCACTAATATTTCAAAAAGCCGATAGAACATCACACAGCGATCTCAGCAAGAAAACAAGAAAAATCGACGAGGATATTACTAAAATTAACGATGATATTAACGCGGTACGCCAAATCGTAAACGAAAAAGTCGATAAAACATCACACGACGAGAAAACAAAATCCATCAACGATGATATTAACGCGGTACGCCAAATCGTAAACGAAAAAGTCGATAAAACATCACACGATGATCTCCACGAGAAAACAAAAAAAATCAGCGAAGATGTTACTAAAATATCCGAGGAAACCTCCGTGGTACGCCAAATCGTAAACGAAAAAGTCGATAAAACATCACACGATGATCTCCACGAGAAAACAAAAAAAATCAGCGAAGATGTTACTAAAATATCCGAGGAAATTAACGTGGTACGAGAATTAGCGAATAAAAAAGTCGATACATCAGTGTACGACGGAGAAATTCAAAATATCAACGCGAAACTTCTCGACGCAACTACAAAAATTGACGAAATCAACTTAGAAATATCATCGTTGGATATTCCTGCGTTGATGCGTATTTCGATACCAGATCAGGTAGAATCAAAAGATCTTTCCTGCAATGTATCATTTGTGCTGAGGACACAAAATATTACCTGGACACCTGATAATGATTCTTTTAACTTTACCGCGCCAATTCAGGGTGTATATCGAGTATATATTATTTCGAAGTCAATAAAATTTAACGTTACGGCCGATAATCATGAAATTTATGAATACTATCCTGGATTTTTCGTTATTTCCATAGATGAAAATAACATCGTAAATTTCACACTAGAACCACAAGACAGAACCACCATGGGACCAGTGTATTATTTTGTAATTTTCGAATATTTATCGGTTTGGGCCGTAATTGGTCAACCCAAGACGGTTGTAGTTGTCGAGATAGGGAAACCCCCAACCATTTGAAAACGGAAAACTGACTTACCAAGAATTAGTCAGGTAAATAATTTAATAAATGACCGCATCGGATTACCGTTATAATCAAGCGCGATCATGACAGGATTCACTAAAAAAACTACTAGACGAGTATCAAACAAAAATAAAAAAATACCAGCGTAGATTAGTTATCATTGATGTCGCTGTGTATACGGTATCCGCGATAGTCGCTGGTGCTGGAAAAATTTTATCCGCGGTAACAACAATCGCGCCGATCGTAGCAACAATAATAATCTCGTCAACAACGACAATCGCTGGTGTTCTCAATATCGTAGCGAAAAAAATCTCATCATGCGCGAATGAAAAATTATCATTGTACAAAAACAAACTATCCAAGGTCAATGACGCGTATTCGAAATTATCATCGCTGCTTTCGGAGAGTCTCAACGACGGCGTTATCTCCGATCTAGAATTTTCGGTAATGATCGGTATTTACTCGGAGATTGAACAAATGAATATCAATAATGTCCGAGCTAGCCCAGATAGTGACAAACACGACACCGCTGACAACGACGCTAATATCGTTAAGCTCAACCAAGCCTGAATTTAGCATCAATTTTCCAACACCAATTAGCGTTAATGAAATTGCGTTAACACAATTGCGTGTCTACAACAGCTGGCCTAATGTTAGATCGAAATCATTTGGCAGATTATTATCAAATAATTCGCTTGTTTTTGCCAACAAAAACAAACCCGATGGAACGCCAGATTGGATCGTCGTTGGCATACCAACAGGCAGTTACGAAATTGATCAGCTGGATAAGGAATTTACCACCAGAATATCAAATATAACCGGCGATGCTACTCCGGGAATAAAGATATCTGCGCATGAACCAACACTGTCATCGATGATAGAGGTGAAATCGCCGTACATGGTAGATATTTACCAATCATCGATTAGGACCATATTAGGTTGGCCTGAAGTCGCACCTCTAGCAAAACCAAAAAAATCAGATTTTATTATTCCAGGTTGGTACGAAGAAGCTCCTCCAGAACTACCGGAACCAAAAAAAGAAGATTTTACCACCGACGAAGGATGGTATGGAGATATCAAACACAAACCTCTGATCGATAGCGCCATCAACCTCATGAATAACCACAAATTTAACCTGGTAATATTCGCTTTTACTTTTATTAACGAAAGAATTCTCTCGTGGTTGCCTCTTCCTAAAATTCCCCCCGGTGTGAAAATCTTCGACGCTACCCACATTAACAGGATAATAGCCCCCATAGACGGTATCTTGGTAAGAAGAACCCTCGACGAATTTATTCAAGAACATACAATACAATTAAATTTATTGCGGGAATCCTTTCATGAATGCATCTTAAATAAATCAGGCTCATGTAGCGAAATTATCAAACGCGTGAAGATTTTAAATCAACTCGCGAATGATGTTGAATATTATCATGGTATGTTTATTCAGGCGATAGTCGACGATATATCAATTGCCGATTATGTTCTTCCTATTAGCAAATTCGAGTTGATCAAAAATTCAGGAGAAAAACAAAAATTCATGAGAGTATTTGGATTAACCAAGGAAACGCTACCAAATTTCAAATTTCCCGATTATGATGTTGATAAAATGAGAAAATCCGTCACTGATACCATCGATGATTTATTTCCGAAGTTACATGCCGCGTGGACTAAAAAAGTACAATTGGAATTGATTCTCAAACACAATAACGATCCCGCCGGGCAAGGGCGGCATATCTCGCCAGGTATCGTTAATATAACGGAAGTTATCGCGATTTATCTTCACGCGGATGTTGTCGAGGGCAGCTACAATGTTGATTCGTCAGAGTCAAATCAAGCACAGCAGGGATTTATATTGTATTCGTTTTCACCTAGCGCCTCTCCGGGTTATTTGATAATAAAGGAGCCGGTGAATCCGTTTTATCTGCGATGTCATAATCGATTGTTGTCAAGGATAAATTTCAAACTGACGGACCAGAAAGGAAATTTGCTTGATATACGCGGAGAAACGATAAGTATCAATCTGCTGGTGAAATCGTGAGATTCTTCGAATCTATCTGCCATGGAAAAATGGGCCAAAAAAATAAATAAAATCCAGGGAAAATTTTAAAATTGGAAGATTTTTTTAATTTTTGTTTTTTTTTGTGGAATTTCTTCAGGAAGATTCAGGAATTTCCTTGGCCTTGCTCTCATCGACAAGTCTTTTCAACTGCCTGACACGCGAGCTTGTAATTTTTTTTGATTCGTATGCTTCTGATAAAATCAATCTAGCTTTTTCTACCAGCGTAGATAATTTAACAAAATCCTCAATTTGATCATCGCTGACAGTCGCAAGTGATTGATACATCGCAATCTGGATTTTCTTTATTAATTTATATTCTGACGGCAGCGTGTATTTGTATTCGAGTTTCCCTTGAACAATCGTCTCGAATTCGGATCGGATTTTACTCGTGTCCAACTCCGAGGGAAGATTTATATTTTTCTTTCTCAGATCATCGATGGCTTCGATAATATTGCTTATGGTTTGTTCGTCCATGTTATATTAATTTTGTAATATTCAATTAATTTTCATCTTCATTTTTCCGAATCGAATATTATCGGAATATAGGAAAACTCGATCCACGCACCGAGGTCATATGAAAATGTCGCGTTGATTATTCTTTCTGCCACTCGCCACACCGAGGCATGATTGACACTGAAATACTTTGCAGCTGCATGCATCGACGTGAATATAATTTCTTCATTTGTTTCTCGATTTATTGATTTAACCGCCCTGGAATATTTTGGAAATCTACCAACGTTACTACTGCGAAGTAAATTTTCACTCGGAGTTACCGCGTGAAGATTGGTCATTTTATTGTTGAGTTTATTTCCGTCAATATGATCGATAACAAGACCATCCCCGATAGGTCCTTTGTGACATTCGAACACGAATCTGTGACATAAATAATTTGTGCATCTTCGTTTCTTGTTTTTACTGATGGAGAACATAAGATAACCCGAATTACCAACTCTACCAACATTTTTCTTTGTTCTGGTATTTCTGACAACACCATCCGATGATGCCTCGTATCCCTCGATGGTTGGGTGAGATTTAAACTCGTATGTGATTTTCATTGCAGGAATCGTCGATTTCAGTTCCATATACAATATTCTGTTTGTTTAAATCGTAATTTGCCTTGAATCGATTAATATAATCTTCTTCGCAAGTTATTATCGAGGAAGATTTCTTTTTGTAATATCTGAGCAATTCTCGATAATTTTTCCCTCCACAGGATAAACACAATCGAGTCTTTCCTCGAGTGCCAACTTGGCAAACTAAACACCGTTGTGGTCCTTTACTGCCTCGTCGAATCGCATATATGTGAGCACCACAATAATCGCCTCTGCAGGATTTGTCGCATGATTTTGTTGATCCGATTGGTATCCACGAACATTTATTCATTATAATTTAAACATTTGTCTAAAATATAATAATGGATGCATTTGATCTTGATGAGGCAGAATATATCATTCCTGAGGTTGATCGCGCCAAGATGGAGCAATTCACACTTGGTCGACATGGAAAACTAACTCTGTTGATGCCACGATGAACCTGGAACGAGCGAAGAAGATAATCGAGCACATAAAATTCGAACACAAGGAAGAGCGATTTATCTTTGGAATAAAATTTATTGCACAAATGCCTGACGACACTTGGATTATTCGCGATAAACGAGATCCTGTGCGTGGCGGTAAGAAAAACGTTATTTTTGATAAAAATTCGAAGCCAGGATTATTATTGGGAATCGATGGTCCTTATTATGCCAGGGCGTATCCATCTAGCGCTGTTGTCTATGGAATTTATCGGCTGAATAATAATCCTGACATGAAAAATCTACCCGCGATGAAAGAATCACCGATGATAAACTGCGTGGCTGAGCGCGTTATCGAGCATATGAAAAACGCTAGTCGTGGATCCGGATTGACTCAGTTGAGGTTGAATAAAATTAACGCGTGGGCAAAGACGGTTGTTGATGGCGCATCGATTGACGATGTTGCTGTGTTGAGCAAGAAACTTAAATTTCCTATCACGGTGAAAACGCTATCGGGAGAAATATTATATTCGTCGCCATATAAATCTCGAGGAGTACCAATCGAGATTATTGATCATAATTCACATGCGTGGTCGCAATCGGTAATGATATTCCCGCGAGATCGGGTTGTTAAATTTTATCCCACAGTAAATCTGCGGATGGCGCAAAGGACAATTCCGATGCCATGTTCCGATATATCAAAATATTAGCTGCGTCTGATCCAATATCAGTTTGGTTATTCTCGAGCGAAGAAAAATATGATCAGTTTATATTGCCACGAGGAGATATTTACCGAGATGAAAAATTACATGAATCTATGAAAAATATCGCGGTGAAATATTCGTCAAATCCTGATCAGTTATTAACGAATTGTTTTACTGTTCCGTCTGTTGCTGCTCACGCCGCCAGAGAGAGAAATTCGTGGAAACCTACAAGGAACGAATTTCTCGCTGATATTCAACTTAGCTGTATCGAATACGGCCATGGCGGATTGTGGAATACCAAGTATTATTTCGAAGATATGATATCCGTTGATATGAGCGCGTGCTATCCTGGAAGTTTCCTCGGATACGGCGATTGTGCGGATTATTTTGCTAAATTTGGCCATCTCACCAGCGAGATGACGAGAGTGGCAATTAACGGACCGTTGCCAGATTTTGTTATGACCGGATTCGCTTATGTTACTTCATTCGAGTTTGCTGAAAATTTACATAAAATTTGTTATATTTGGTTTGGTCGGCATTTCTCTCAACGCAGATGGGTCCCTATAGTGTTGTTGAGGTATATGCTGGATTCGTCAATGTTAATATCGTTGACGGTTAGTGAGGCAATTATATCATACAGGAAACAAACTGAAGTGTGGTTGCCGACGGATTGTGAAAACGCGAAAGATATCGGAAGAAAAATAATTGGCAAATTTACTCAAGGAGGATCTGTTGATCATAAACACCGACACGCTAGGTTATTTATCAACGATGCTGAGATGGATTTTATTATTGCCGATACGGTATCGCGAGGAATATTCTGCAACAGAGAAAATATTATTATTGACGGAGTAAAGTTGGGTACCGTAATTAGCTATCTCGATGGAGAATCAGCGCAGTATACGCATTTGAGGTCTTCGATGCTCGCTTATGTGAGTATAAATTTACTGTCGATGATAAACAAATTTTCTGATATCGCGGTAAGGGTAGCAACGGACTCGTTTTATATCGATAAGAAATATCAGTATAGGCTGGATAATTTAATCTCCGATGGCTCTTGGGGCACTTGGAGGATAAAAAACGAGGATATTCTAGATTATTGTGAGGACGCCGATGTCGAAGATTGCGATAAATTTCATCGAGATAAATTTGAGGAAATATCGACGGCTGCATCCGCATTTGACCCGATTTCGCGTAACAAATTCGTTTACCTAAATGGTCCTGGTGGTAGCGGTAAAACAACGCGAGCGATAAATTTATTTGCGAAATCTGATATGATAGTGTTGACTCCAACTCACAGATTAGCGCGAGAAATAAGGCAACGCGGCGTTGATTCTTGCACGTATCACAGTTATTTCAAATACAGCGGTGGATTATGGGATTCGGCTCGCATGGGAAATAAATATATCAATAAAATTATAATATTTGATGAAATTTGCACAGTAAATTTAATAACGCTAAAATCATTCCTGGCATGGCTGGAGGAGAAAAATACAGCCGTGATAATGTGCGGAGATCATGGCCAACCTGATCCGATTGATGGTGAATCTCCTCACGAATGGCTCAGGAATTTCGTTGATTATTATGAGGAAATCGACGCTGATTATAGATCCGATGATATTTTACTGACTGAATTTAAGAAATTAATTCGATTACAACCGAATAAAATTCAATGCGATGTGATGAGAAAAATAATCGACGAGACTCCGATGGATATTTTTCTAAATTTATGGCGTCCCGATCATCTGATTGTTGCTAGTAGGAAAATTGTTCGCGATGTTATTCAGGAAATGTTATTCAAGCTTCATTGCGAGAAATTTCCAACATTGCAGGTGCCGTTGTGTTACAGGCCAGCTGATACCAGGAAACAAAATATCAGTGTTACTTTACCCTGCGGAGAGGAAAAGATCTTGGTACTGAACGATATTATTCTTGTTGATATTAATCTTGTCAATGACGCGATAAACGCAGAAAGATCGCCATGGAAATTAGGATATGCAACAACGATACACTCGTCGCAGGGATTAACCGTAGATGGCCAAGTTTGGATTGTCGATGATAGAATTTCCTGGTCAAATTTAGTGTATTTAGCTGTGTCAAGAGTAAGAAAATTATCTCAGTTAGGTAGAATTCGGTTTCACATTAATGACGCTGGCGGTAGTTGAGTATCTTTCGGTATTATTTGTAATTCTTCCTTGGTAAATCCGCGTTGTGGCGCTAGTGAATCTAGGAAATAAATTGCTGGTCTTCCTGACGATCTTGTTACGGCTGATATTTTATGTGTTGTAACGCTCCAATTTGGATCGGTTGCTCTTTTTCTTCCTCCTTCGGCCTCGCCTTCTTTATATAAATACCTGACTGTGACGCTACCTAGCACAGGCGGAATTGTGGAATTTCGCTTTAGGGGTATATTCGATTTTGTAATTGCAATTGCGGGTTTCATTGCTATTGTTCTAGTTGTTTCGTTATTTAGCGCGTTAATCACATGAGGCAATCTCAATACCCAATCATGAGATCGATTATCTTGGATGAATTCGCGCGCGTATTGGTATCCGAATAATCGTTCTGCAAGAGTTTTATTGAATCTCTCAACGATAGCTTGATTGTGATGAACACCTACAATACCGCGACGGATTTTAACATTATTCTTCTTCATCAATAAAGTAACCGCGCCGAGAAATTCTCGTCCTGGATCAACCTGGAGAAGCTTCGGCCAGGTCAGCGGAGATCGCGAGTAAATTTTCTCAAACGCCTTTGAAATTTCCGTTGCTGTTTTATTCGATAACGGTTCAGCCTCCTTGTATCTGCTAGCGATATCAACAACCGTCAACACGTATTTATATGTGACTCCGTCGACGGTATCGTAAGGAAGAAACATTAAATCAGCCTGATGGACTTCATTAGGGACACTGACGGTGAAACTTGCATATGGTATTTTCTTAGGCGGAGGAAGATAAATTTGCCAGACTGCCTGTTTCGATAACCACGATTCAGCAACGGACTGTTTTACTTTAGCGGCCTTGGCGAGTTTGGCTATTGCTGATTTTCCTCGCCAAAAACCTCGCGGAGAATAATATATTTGCTCCATTATTATTTACCAGCACCGAATACTAATTTACCTTTCATCGCGCCTTTTATCAACCAAGTTGTCTATTTTTCTTTGAAACTTTTGTCCGGAATCGCGTCTATTGCATGAATTAGCCTAATATCAGCGAGATGTCTTTGTTGTAAATCCCCGCTGCGATACGCAAGATCGTGATAGTAACACGCGTTATCGATGGCGTTTACTGGATCCTCGCCGGGATTTGGTTGATTTTTATCGTTGAGTCTGATATCGAGCCTTGTTCCGGGTCCGCAGTAATTGTATCCTGGCAGATGCTTTTCTCCGGGATATTTCGCCCAGGGCAACCCAGGTAGATTTTTCATGGAGGCGGTAATGTCTCCTCCGGTTTTTCTACTTTTTTTTTTACAAATTTGAATTTGCGTGTCTTGCAAACTTCGCATTCTCCTGCAATTGCGTTCCTGTTATTGCGTGTGACGATTTCGGTTGGATTTATCGTAGCTGTGCGCGTGCGACACTTAACACAATATAGATCCATGTTATTCTAGTAACATGAATGTAATTGATTTTTCGGCCACGAAGAAACGCGAACAGGTGAAACACAACGCGGTGTTACCGAATTCGATAAGGATGATAATTATTGGCCCGTCTGGTTCTGGAAAGACTCAATTGTTGCTAAATTTGATAATGCGATGGTTAAAATGGGATAAGCTGTATTTGGTTGCACCGTCCGTTGATGATCAGCGTTGTTATCAAGTACTAAAGGAATTTAGCGACAATACCGACGAAGGCACAATCGAATTCATCACAGACATCAATGAAGCTCCATCAGTGGAAATTTTAGATGGCGATGTTAATAATCTTGTTGTTTTTGATGATGTTATGCTGGATAAGCAAACTAATCCGGCTAGGATATTCTCGCGTGGCCGACACAAGAATACCGATGTTATTTACGTGACGCAGCGATATACGCAAATTCCTAAAGTTATTAGGGACAATTGCAATATCTTATCAGTTTTCAATGGCGTCGATACTCACACGTTGAGAAATATTCATCAGACTTGGTGCAACGGCGACATGGACATAAACAAATTCAAAATTTTCTTCAGCCGCGCCCAGGCAACACCGCATGGTTTTATCACGATTAATCTTCATGATCCGCGTAGTAGATATCGAATCGGTCTTGATCAATTTTATTCATGAGACTCGCAGCCAAACTTTGCAAACTTCATCGACGGAATAAATTCCCCCCCCCCCTTTTTTTCCTTGTCTAGAATCATTGAATTTGCACACAAAAAATTGCAATCGGGAACGAATTTACGCAAATTAATTTTCGTAGGAAGGCTTATTTTTGAAATCTGAGGCTTCTACGGAGAAAGTTCTCGTAGGAAGGTTTATTTTGGTCTGGGGGTCTGGTCTGTAGAACTTCCCTGCTGCTTATAGATATTTATGGGCCAAATTTGCTATTAGTACTTCTTGTCATTTTCATTTCATGTATTTCCGTTAAGATTAAAGGTATGTGTTCTGTGATGCCAGTTCATACATTCTAGTTTGGCATCTGTTCTTATTGCAAGTCCAATCGACAAATCTAGCTGAAATCTTTCTGAACCTTTGCAGGTTTTTTATGTTTCTTTCAAGTACGGTTCAATATGTTGAAAAGCAAATATAAATCCTTATTCTCCCCGAATAGAGTATTGAATATATTTATTATACTACCGTTTGTCACATTAAAATTAATACAAACTTTATACTCGTGCCTATGTACATGGATCTCATTTTCACAGTTTTCCACAATAGCAAATAATATGTTTCTAATTTGTTATTATATCCTACATTACGAGACCAGTTTAATTTGCATCTTTGGTATTGTGTGTTTCGGAGTTTCATCCGGTAGACAGGAATATTTTCATGACATCATAGACATTAAATATTCTGTAGCATTTAATACCTGGTATTTTTTATACATAACAATCTGACACTAATTACTTTCTAATATTATTGTTCCGTACACGATTTAAAGTTGTTAAGTCGTTCTATTTTCAATTGGTATATTCAGAATCTTTACAAACATATACTGCTAAGATGCCAAACCTATTTTTGTCTATTCCTTCGCAAGCCAGTTATTATCTGCTTCCAAGTTCTGAGCAGAAATATCTAACATTATCGGTGATGATGGACATAGTATTATCGTCTACAATCTTAAACGGAAACGGAATGTCAAAATATCACAGTGTCTGTAACTCAGTATAAGTTTTACTTTATTTTATTTGAAGTGGTTATTTGAATTTATGAGTAACCATTTACACTTTATTTTTACGCTACACAATATTTATAGGCAGATTCGAAAATAATGATAAAAAATATTTTATTTCTACTGCGCTCATTATAGCTAAAATGGAAATCTTGCTCAAGCCAAGCCTTCCAATCCAAAATTATGTTACACGTATCAGATACATGTATGTCCAAACACCAAACCTGAGAAAGTTTAAATTAGGTTCATTTTCTTATCACGTACTTCCACACAATAAAAGCTTGAACGTTCCACGAGTACCAGCGGATTTCATAAAATGGACTGAATTATATTGAAAACTGCAAAACAATACACTGTCCTGCCGATTAACCTATCGGTCAAGTTCCATCACAATATCGAATGAGTTAGCTCAGCAGTTGCTCATGCTAAATACGTCTCCACGGTTAGAGTCAGGTATTAAAGGTCATTACAGATGCAGATATTAGGCATGCTTACACATCATATAATAATAATAATTATAATAATAATAATAATAATAATAATAATAATAATCTGGATGCATAATCTGTAAATGGGTATCACAATAGGTCCAGATAAGGGTAGGGTGGGTGATTTTTGGTCTGAATGTCAAATCATCATCATCATTGGCGACTCGGTCTCGAAAGACCATGCGAATAGCGCCCTTGGGGTGTTGCCTGTCTCTGTTGGCAACGTCTGCTGTGGCTGTGCAGGCCTATACGTGAGTGACAGTCCCTACTGCAGTTGGTGCAGACATACTGGAAAGTCTGCATTACTGTGGTTGCTGTTGCGTTCTTCTTTCTCTTACGTTTCTCTGCCACCAACTGGCCTCTCCTCGCATCAGCGACTGATATGCCATTGTTTACCATCAGTCTCCAGGTGCCTCGGTCCTCAGCCAGCTCTTCCCAGCCATCGGGTGAAATGTTGCATGCCTTCATGTCCCTCTTGCACACATCTTTGAAACGGAGTGAGGGGCGTCCGACTCTTCTCATGCCAGTGGCCAGCTGTCCATATAAGATGTCCTTTGGCAGCCTTCCATCCTCCATGCGTCGGACGTGACCCAGCCATCGAAGGCGGCGTTTAATTAGCAGGGAGTACATGCTGGGGGTACTTGCACGCTGCAGGATCTCGCTGTGTGGAACACGGTCTTGCCAGCTGATTTTCAGGATGCGTTTTAGGCACCGTATATGGAAGGAGTTGAGCCGGCGTTCTTGCCTCATGTAGGTACTCCACGTCTCACTTCCATATAGAAGGGTGCTGAGAACGCAGGCCTGGTAGACTCGGACCTTGGTGTGCTCTGTCAGCGCGTTGTTTTCCCAAACCCTCTTTGTTAATCGAGCCATGATGGTGTTTGCCTTTCCAAGCCTTCTGTCCAGCTCCATATCAATCGAGAGAGTGTTGCTGATGGTTGACCCTAGGTAGGTAAAGTTGTTGACTGCTTCCAGGGTGACACCGTTGATTTTGATTGAAGGGGCAATGGTAGTATCTTGCACGCTGACATTTGTTTTTTCCAAGCTGATTGTGAGACCAAAGTGCGTGCAGGCAACAGCAAAACGGTCTCCCAGTCTCTGGAGGGCTTCCTCGGTGTGGGCCACAAGAGCTGCGTCATCTGCAAAAAGCATCTCCCTGATGAGCACAGCTCTCACTTTGGTCTTTGAGCGCAGTCGTGCCAGGTTGAACAGGCTCCCATCAGACCTGGTGTGTAGATATATGCCATCCGTGGACGTGTCGAAGGCGTTGTAGCTTACACTTGAAGAAGGTGTTTGTGATGCACAGGCCATGGTAGGTGCATAGCTCCAGCAGTCTCTGGCCGTTTTCGTTGGTCTTTCCAGTGCCATGATATCCGAGGCAGGTAGGCCAGGACTCGTGGTCCGCACCTACTCTGGCATTAAAGTCGCCGAGGAGGAATAGTGGTTCATTTTTGGGGCATCCTTTGATCTGTTCGTCCAGCTGCCCATAGAACTGATCCTTCACGTCTTCTGATGACGTGAGGGTTGGGGCGTAGACACTGATGATGTTGACAGGACCTGAAGTAGTGGTGAGGCGGATGGACAAGAGACGCTCAGTGCCCCCTGTTGGAGGTTCAACCGAGGCCAGAAGATTGTTTTTGATGGCAAAGCCCACTCCGTGCTGACGGGGCTCCTCAGGTTCTCGACCCTTCCAGAAGAAGGTGTAGTTTTCCTCTCTGAGGGAGCCACTAGAGGCGAGCCTGGTTTCCTGGAGGGCAGCTATGCTGATATTTAGTCTGGTGAGTTCTCTATCGATGATGGCCGTCTTTCTGGTGTCGTCCACTTCTCTGAGGTCGTCGGAGATGCCTGTACACATGCTGAGCACATTCCAGCTTGCAAATCGAAGAGCTGGAGTCTTCTTTATTGGTTTCTTGTTTCTTTTGTCTGGTGTGGAATTACCGTCTGCTTGTCATGCTGAACAACACACTGAGCTCCAGACACCCACTGGAGCAGGCAGACGATGGCGGGTCAACACCTTATTGACCGGGGGCTGCCCGGCTTGAGGCGGGCGATAGTTGGCCAGTGGGACACGATGATCCCTCCCACCGTCAAAGCTGACCCGTGGCGCCCCTTCCCTACGCCAATCGGGTGGGACTTATAACCCGTAAACTGTCAGCTTCCGTGTTGTTTCCTCACTCAGTAGCGAGACTGGAGTGTCCTCTCCAGGGCGCAAGCCTGGGCGTGGAATATGGAGATCCTGGGCTGCCCAGACGTCAGGATCCCCCTCTCGTCCTTGCTGGTGGGGTCCAAAGGAATGCTGAGCATGACATTTGGCACCAGTTTGGATGCAGCAGCTGCCGGAAGGAGGTCGTAGTCGACCCCCAGCCGCCTTAGGGGCTCCACTCCTGATTTTCTGTCTGGGTTTACTCCCGTAGCCTTTCCTTCTCCCGCAGATATCCACAAGGCAGTGGAGCCATAATCCAATGGATGGGACTTGGTTGGTTTTGAATCAGAGTTTCCTTCTCCTAGATGAACTGCCTGACAAGGCTAACGAGCTTCATCTGCCCGGGTTTGGGGTCAGAGTTTCCCTTCTCTTAGACTGGTTGCCTGCCAAGGCTAATGAGCCCAGTCTGCCCACCCAGTTATACCGCCGGGTACTCGGTCGCGCCACACAGCAGGCTCTGTTAAAACAGGGGGCACCGCGTGAAGGTGCTGCTGTGGACACAATAGTGTAGGAGAGGCCATATGCAAGTAACCTCCTGCCCCGCAGAGCGAGACAGTGGTCCTGCGGCGATCACTACACCTGGGAAGGAGAGGCTATGAGAGACGCTTCACTTTCCTTTGGCAAGCGGGACGTCAGGCCCAGGCCACGCACCCCCCAAAATGTCAAATACAGGGTCTTTAATCCTGCAATGGGAGCTGGAGAGAAAATTGTCCACATTAGGATTTACTATCGGACAAGTATTCTTGCTTGGTGGCAAGCCACAATGAATTAGTATGAAACAGTTTAGATTCCCTTTAAAGCCTTATTTGAGATGGATTCTAACTGCGAGTAACATGTAGAACATGGTAATACCAGATTAGAAAAGATGGCGCAAAGAGAACGTAAATAATTTAGAATCAAGGCCCATCCCATGTAAACACATTCCAAATCATCTCATGTATATATATCACATGGCCTTGAAGAAATCTTTCTTTATAGCGTGTATAGGCAGAAAAACAGTAACCGAGGTGGATACAAGAACGACCATAGACTGCAATGTAGTATTGATCTTAATTTTTCTGTGAGGAAGTTTGCTATTTATGATGATGGACACATCTCCAGTGACCTTATCTGTATCTCATAAAATGTTCTTGGTTCATAGTGTGAAGACGTATGATTCATAAGTGTACATGTAAGAATTTATGCAAGGTTTAGTGGGTTTATTTCCCTTCAAAGTTGTATATGTCAGGGAAGCTGACTAGCTGATATGAGATATTTCTGTGGAAGTACCTGGTATCGCGAAAAGTAACTCTGTGCGAAGACGATTAACAGAGTGAGCTTTACAACTTCACTTTACAGGTTGTTGTTGTTGTTCTAGGGTTGAACGCCATTTTTCAGCATAATATAGGCTATACATGGCGGCCAGTATAACTGGTGCAGGAAGAACACTGGAAACCCAGGGATGAACCACCGACCCACGAGAAGCTCCTGGCAGGCTTTCCCACATACCCACGCTAGCCGAGCCTTGGACTCGAACCCACGCAGACAGAGGTGAGATGGCAGTGATCCGGAACGGTGAGCGCTTTAGACCACTCGGCCACTCGGGGCCCCTACTTTACAGGTAGTGCTAATAATTTAGACACACTTTGCCCCCCCCCCCCGGCCTGGCTTTGAAATAAAGATCCTAGCTTTGTCAACACTTGACTTTCATTACTGGATTCAAAGATATGAAATACTGACACAGTTCCTTGACTAAGAAAATCATCATGACAGAGTTTTTCAGGGCCCTTTTTGAAACCTGGTCTTGTACCATTCGTTGTGGTTCTTGTGCCCCCTCTCCCAAGTAGAAGAGTGTAACTTCGTCGCCTTTGCTTTACACACATGCCTAACAAGGTGACATATATTTATTCTCGTCTGCGGCGTTTGTAATGTGAAGGATACACAAAGTGATACACTGGTGCTAAGAAGGAACGCATTCAGAGACCATGCCATTGACAAGATTTCAAGCACACTAGCGTGTTTCACATTGATGATTTCTAAATCTATGAATACAAGCCTTTAAAATAGCATTTGAAGCTTGGCATGGCTAGATGATTAATGAAGAAGAGCCTCTTTTGGTACTCTTCTGGCTAACGTTGAGTTCGAAGCAGTCTGTTTGACAATATCTTGCTTCTTGTCTACTCAACTATCAAAGTTCTTGCCTTTTACTACACGAAGAAGCGTGCATTTGACCCTATTCAACATTCTTGAGCCTGTAGGGGTTCAACCCTCGTAAATTATAGGGATTGTGATTAATAAATATAACAACTGGATAAAGAACTGAACTAACATTCACTAAAACATGTTGCAAAGGAAATGTCAAAGCCAAACCTGCATGTACGTGTCATTAGTGATATCGCTGATGTTCATGCCAAGAAGATTATACTGTATCTTTTATAAATGTTTGATGTACAACTTTTATGGAATGAACAAATTTGAAACCAGACAGTGTCAAATATATTTCTGATACGCTATTAGGTCTTTCTTAATGCAAACAAAACATTTGCACACGAACAACACATATTTTCTTTACCTTCTTTATATCTTCCCCGCCCTGACAGATTAACTACCTGTTAATCTGTTCGATATTGTTCAAATTGCACCTGAAGGTCACCTCTTTTAATTTAAATGAATCATGAAACTACAACCAACTATTGACTTTGTTTTTAACAGTCATCAACTCACGACGAAGTATAATTAATAACGTGTGTGTCCATTTTATAGATGACAAGATTGTGAAGGCCGAATACGTATGATATTTGAATGATTTATGTTTCATCTACACTAGACATGTCTTAAACCTCACCTCTCATCTTTTGGGATATATGAAATTTAATGCTTAATGTATAGATCCCTCGTCTAGAAGTTTGTTCACTTTACTTGCCAATATACATCATTCAGCTTAAACAATCACGCGACCAAAGGTCAAAATCCTGAAACTTACCGTAGTACTTAAGGATTATGTATTAGCTAAAGAATGAACAGGTCTAAATTGCACATGTACCTACACGTTATGCATAATTGTTGATAATGTCACGCACATACTAATTTACCGAGTGGCTACGCTGATGGAGAATTTATTTTGTCACGTAGGTTACTGTTAGACTACTGCTTGGTGTTATTTTGTTCTACATTGTTTCTTTTGTTAGCCCAATAATTAGTATATTTGGATCAACTTGTAGCTGACAGGTGTCTTTTAATTTGTATGAAGAAACAGTTGGAATCTGCACTTAAATTACAATTAACAATTATTAATCATCGCAGGATAAGGAATCTTTCGCTGTAAAACAAACGTCTTTTTGAATAATGCGTAAATATGTTTTACAGATGATGTCCCTATTTGACCACAAATTAATAGAAGTTCATGTAGTCTTTTATTTGTTATATTGATGTATGAAAAAAAATGTCGGACCCATAATGTGACGTTCCTGTAACATTTAAAAAGAAAGAAATATTATTTACTTTTTTGAAGCTTTAGAAATCCAGAAAATATATAAATAACCAGATCTCAAATAGTTTTCATTTGATATACTAAATTGAAGCATAAACAGGGCTAGGGTAAAGAAAACTGACGGTATATTAAAAATGAAATATTCTCATACCTGTTTTTGAAAAGAGTTTTAAATCTTTCTCTATAAATACTTTTATGTTCACAATTTGTCAATTACTGGCGAAATTCTAGAGCTGATTATGAGACAGGCACTTTATAGGCTGGAACATAATTGAAGACTGCGAAATAGATTACATTTAAAATTATATAATTGCACATCTGTTATTTTTCACGAGGTATAAGCATGTGTGGATTGCATGATTGCTGCTATCCAAGAGCCAATGCAAAGTGTTTCTTCATTAAAAAATGTAGGACTATAGCCCCAAACTACGAAATTAATTGCTATCGGAACTGTACTTGTTTGTACAAAACCAGGCAAATTGTTGCATAGGAAACAGATGAACTTACATAATTTATTGTAATTACAATTCTCAAACTTATAAAATGCTCACTTAACTGCATTTTGAGCCGACAGACTAGGTTCAATGCGATTCGTTTTATCTATGAATTATCAAGCATCAAATATACTGATCACCATGATCATTGTGCTAAGTTAGATTTGGTTCTGTGCTGTTCGTAGATTGGTAAAATCTATGCTCCGGTTAAACGATTATAAATCGGCACAGATTTGAACGCCATTCGCATCAACGCTGTTAAGGAAGAAATAGCTATACACATAAATTCTGTTATTTTATTAAGGTAGATACAGCTATGAAAATCAATCCAGTCAGCAGAAATGAGGTGGACACATTGATCCAGTCAGC
The DNA here is from genome assembly GCA_028554795.2 of Sinohyriopsis cumingii. Classification (NCBI taxonomy): domain Eukaryota; kingdom Metazoa; phylum Mollusca; class Bivalvia; order Unionida; family Unionidae; genus Sinohyriopsis; species Sinohyriopsis cumingii. Next base: position 119,352,637 of record CM068835.1, on the reverse strand, counting down.
AGAAATGAGGTGGGCACATTAATCCAGTCAGCAGAAATGAGATGGGCACATTAATCCAGTCAACAGAAATGAGGTGGGCACATTAATCCAGTCAGCAGAAATGAGGTGGGCACATTAATCCAGTCAGCAGAAATGAGGTGGGCATATTAATCCAGTCAGCATTATTAAGGAGAAGAGTAGAATTTTCCTGGTTTCAGACAATTACTTGCAACTATACAAAAACCGGTGTTTGCGGTCATGATTTTTGTTATCTTTGTAATCGAAGGATAGAGGTTTATCAAAACTTCAATCAAGCTAATAGACACATAGCCTAATGTGATCCTTAAATAAGTTGTTAAACCTCGGGTAAAGCTGAATACCTGAATTTTCCTTTATTTAAACTTTGATACATAGGGCAACAAAATGGTTTCTAAGGCAGTCCTAGCGTGACTCAGTGGAATAAAACTATATGAAAACAGCAAAATACCTAAGTACCTAATAAATATGGCAACCGAATATATTTGTTTATTGTCTAAATTGACAGAATTACGTCTACCATGAAATAAATTTAGGTTTAGCATTGTCATTTATATTGCAACAACACCTTAAGTTCTCATGAGTTCAAGCAAATAACACTAATCCTGATTTATTGACGTATAATGCGAGGGCAAAGTTCGGTCGGGGTTGTTCGAAGATGGATGTGCGTTGTACGCAAGCAAGATCAGTAATGTAAATTAAAACTATAAAGGCCACCCAACATAGAGAATTATAAACAGGCGCGGTCAGTATTAAGCGTGTTAATTGTCTCAATCACCCTGATAAACATTGCTTACTCTGTTTTCTCGAGTACGATGACCAACCTTTTAAAAACAGCATAGATCTGGAAAAGCAGTTCCACATTGCACTGGCAGATCACATATCTGCTTTGCGACACTAGGTCTAAAAGTGTGTGAGAGAAAAAATGAAATTATAACAGTTTAAGTAAAATCACCAATGTTTTACTCTTCAATAAAAAAAAAATATGGAAGATACGCTTACAGTGTTTGTGTAGTTAATGTCAAATAATCATAGATGCCCTATCACAAGTCCACATATATAGCATGTTTTAAATGAATTCCAATAGTCGTGAATGACGTGATATAAAACAATGATGTGATCTAGAAGGTATTCCGATCAGTTCACAAAAAATGAAAGAAGTACTGTATTCATCAAACAGTCAATGAGAACGTTTGGAATTCCAATGAATATGGTTAGATAAATAATTCCTCTCGAACCATATAGGTATATCGGATTTCAACAACATGACTGTACAATGGATTTCAACAGACTTATGTAATACAAGAATAAAATATTTGTTTATCAAAAGGCTATTTACATAAATTTTACTTGACCTAGATGTCAATCATTGTAACAGAAAAATCCAATCGAACCGTAAGAAAACTAGCTCTGAACTCAAATACTATGTAAACATTATGTTTACAACTTAAAATTATGGACCAACGTTAAGAACACAATAAATAATGATGGACAAACTTTAAACTTACAATATAAATTAGATATACGTAACACATCCCTTCATAACGAAAAAGAAAGATTTATGCAATAAAGGTTTCTTTTACATTTATATCAGATATGCATGACATGATACTATAATAATGAAAATTACATAGAACGATCTCGTATACATGACACTCATCTTAATAATACAAAATATACAACAAATAAAGCAATATTGTATTTAAATACACGCGCAAGTGGATTTTCAATCAAATTATCGCACCACCTTATATGTATTAATTTTGGGGTTATAGTAAGTTCTTTTATCTTGTTCGACTTTGACGACTTGTGCAGCGGAGCCTGATGGTTTTGGGCTTTTCAGACCACCTTATATATTCTAGTTGTTTTGGGGTATTATCTATGTGTTCTAATTGTTGGGTTTTTTTGCCTTAAAGAGAGGTTGTGCCTTAGTGCCATATCGATTTTTGTACTACATATAATCTGCGGTCACCTAGTGGTATGAAAAGATGTTAGTGTCCTTAATTTTGTATTCTAGTATTTTGGTGACATAGAAAAAAAATTAATAATAAGGACAAAAACATTTTAAAATTAAAATTAATTTTTTAAAATGTTAAATATTATGCATTTATTTATTATTTTCCTCACTATATGCGTGGGTTTTAGGGTTGTTTGATTTATTTTCCTAGTTCTTTTATATGAAGCTATTATTATGTTGGTATTTTTATTTTCGGGCTATGTCTATATTATTAAGACAGATATCTTTGCCGAATACTCGAATCGCTATGACATTTCAAAGACATCTGATCTTATTTATTCCTTAGTTTTAAGTTTATTAGCCTGTCTACTAGTTTTGTTAATTGTTTCTATTTTGTTTTATTTATGTGATGTTATTTTATTTCAGGCTAAATCTGTTTTAATAAGACATATATCTTTGCTGAATACTAGAGTCGCTAAGACATTTCAAAGACATCTGATCTTATCTATTCCCTAGTTTAAAGTTTATTAGCCTGTCTACTAGTTTTGATAATTATTTCTTTTTTGTTTTATTTTTGTGATGTTATTTTATTTCAGGATAAATCTATTTTAATAAGACAGATATCTTTGTCGAATACTAGTCTCTCAAGACATGTCAAAGACATCTAAACTTATTTGTTCCCTAATTTTAGGTTTGTTAGCCTGACTGATTGATTGATTGATTAATTAGTTGAATGGCATTTATATGTTCTTTTGTTTAATTACCCCCATTGGTCCCAATGTCTGTAAGGACATTTGTGATATTTTGGTAAGTATGTCCTTATTTAGGTTTTGTTCTTTAAGGAATTCAGGGTAGGGCGGTGGGGTCCCTATTTTGTGTTGTTTAGTCCTAAACCTAGTTCTTTGAATTCTATACTTATGGCAGGTGTTGAATACACGTTCTAAGTCTTCTTGGAGTGGGCAATGTAGGCATTTGCCATTTGTGTTTGTGGTGGTTGTGAAATATTTCCTATAGCTGGTAGTTAATTTAGCTTTGCCTATTATTATCATATTGATAAGTTTTTGGTCCTGACTTCTAACGAGTTGTGGTGGTTCGTTATGTCTTGTGACCTTACTGTCAATTTTAATTCTGATTATACTGTACAACTCTTGGACGCTGTTGTATAATGCTATTGAGTTAGGTTCATGTAGATGTTGTTTAGCTACTTGATCTGATTTATCGTTACCTGTTAGTCGGATGTGGGAGGGCACCCACATGGGCTTATTCTGTGTTTGCTATGTAGTAGTTGTTTAATTAAATGATTGGCTTCCATCAGAAAGTTGCTTCTTGAGATAGAGTGCTTTGATTTGATCGATAACTGCTTTTTTAATGTTTGTTAGTTTGAGCCATTTTAGGGCTTCCATAATGGCCCAGAATTTGGCTGTGTAAATGGAGCAGATGTCGGGTAATCTTGCTCTGAATTCGGTGTTTATTTCAGGAATTACCATTGCTGCTACAATTTCGTTCTGATTTGAAATGTTTGAGCCATCGGTGTTTATCTTAATGTACCCTATGTATTTTTCTTCAAGTTCGGTTAATAGATTGGTCATTATATCATGTGTCAGGTCTAGTTTGTTGCCATAAGTAAGGGCTGTTGTATTGCAATTTGGGTTATCTCCGGTCCAAGGTGTTGGGTCGGGGTAATTACATTGTTCAGCTTGTAGTGTGGGTACGATAAGATCTTTGGTTAGCTCATGTATTTTGTTTGTACCGGGTGGTTGTGGTACTAGTTTTCTACTGAAAGGGATATGACTTTGTTGGATAATTTTCCTGGTGGGGTGGCTAGTTTTGTGAACTGAAACTTGTGCGGCATATCTTAATATGCTTTCATTTCTTCTTAGTTTCAGTGGTTGTTCTCCTGTGATAAGTTGGACCTCCTCTAGGGAGGTTGACTTTAGTGTTCCAGTGCAAATGGTTAGTGCCTTAAATTGTATGGAATCTAGTTTGTTAAGTGTTGTTTGTTTAGCTGATGCATATACTTGGCATCCGTAATCTAGTTTAGATCTTATAAGTGTTTTGTATAATGTTATATGGGTTTCTTCATTGGCTCCTACGTTGTTTGTTTTGATATTCCTCTAGACGATAGCGAGTTCCATAGGGCTCTAGTCTTACGCCTGACTGAGGTGATATATTAAATTCTATAACTGTGGTTGATATTTATATTTTTTGGGGAGTTCTTAAGTTTATATACACCCTGTTTATGTTGTGGCCATATTATCTGAGTTCAGTTTCCAATTGTTTGTTTGTTTCATGTTGTTGGCTTTTGGGGAGTTTCAGGACTTTTTGGTAAACTCTTTTGGAGTTATTTGTTGGTGATTGGTTATAATGTCATTTTCTATAGGTATCCTATTTTTGGTTTTCGGTGGTTGTGGGGGTTGTAGTTTTCCTATTTCCATTTTTTTCCTTTGAGAGCAAAATGCCTTTAGACTGTACCATTTATTGAGGCCATTGATTCATTTTCCATGTACTTGGCTACCTGTTTGGTTGTGTCACATATTAATAATGACATAGTTTGTATTAGGCCTTACTATTGTGAATTCCCCACTCCCACCCGTGAGCCTTAGCGAGTTCACTTGCTATGGTCACTAGCTATGGTCCAAGATTGAGGAATTTAGAGCTTTTGCTTGTTATGTAAGTAGTTAGATCAATGGAGTGGAAGAGGTGCGAACGATGCTGTTGTTGTAGTATTGAATTACCGTCGATTTTGCCCGTTAGGGTATGTTCGACGCTTTATTCCAGCACAGCTGGATTTTTAATTACTCCTAGGAGAAGGAATTAGTGCCTCTTCTCCCAGGCATTTATATATTCAAGGAAAACTTATTAATTGGGCCATCAGATCATGGGACTAATTAGTCCCTAACGACCTGAATGTAGGGCTGTCATGAGTGGGAATAAACCCTACACGCACTCATGATTGAAAAGTTGGAATTCAGTTGCGATTGAACGTACCAGGTGTCAACCTAAGCAGTATGTAACGTCCTCTACAATTGGTCCGCAGCGATGACGTCAGATTTGGACACCTGGTTTCTTTGAAGGGTGGAAATGGTACCACATTATGTCATTGGTACGATGTTCGAGGGAGGTCAGGACAAAGAGATTCGGAAAGTCAGCCATGGATGTTGTGTACTCCCGAAAACGCCTGCCCGTACTTATTTAAAATCTAGTCCAGTTTTGCTAATGAACAATACAAATGCCAATAATGTGTGAGACATCTGTGCAATTGTTCAGATCAATGGAGTCAGACATTTTGAAAAATAATTTATTTAAAGTTGGAATTTAGTGTACAAAGAGTACATTCTATATACTAATTAAATACCAATCAGTAAAGTCGAAATTTTGATGGAGGTAACGAAACAAGTAAATTAGGATACTAAAAATAGAGATATTATCAAAAGCAGTTTCCAGCCGATGGAAACTGTATGACTCCCTACGGCAATGTGTTAGGCACTCGATTTTTTCAATTCGAGTGATCCCGGGGTCCTCAGATGTAGGCATCGCCTGATTTACAGAGCTGCTATGACTCAGTCCCAATACATCGGCGGTCCCACTCTTGAAAGGGCCTCACCTGAGGTATCAAAACCGCGACCGGACTGCTTCTTCCAGGCTTGGTAAGGAATAGCTAGTATACCTCGAGTGTAAAGTCACCCTTTTGCATCAGCAGTACTCTCCACTATTATTCAATAGTGGAGACCGTTCACATGTAAGTATTATCGGCCAGCTTTCTTTGTTCTTCGGCAATTCTACAGGTCCCCATGCCCGCTCATGTCGCATGAATTTTCATGGACCTAGTGCAACTGGGCTAAGTACCAGTCTGAGGCTCTGAAGGAAAGGACCCCTAAATGGCGCCGTAAGAAACCCGATCCCATCCATCCCCAAGATATAGTTTACCGCTGAAGTGGTTTGGCAATACTCACTGCCGTCCCGGACAAACAACTTGGTTCGTGTATGGCTGGTAGCTCATCATTATCATCATTCTTTGATGTAATTTCCTAGCCGCCACGTGGACGGCTCTGAGGTGGAGCTGTGCGATGTTCACCGGTCGACGTCTTGAGCTGGATGGGGAATGGAATGAGGTGCGAACGACTGAATGACTGCTTGATTGAATTAAGGTCGTTTATCGCCGTTTCGGGCATGTACGACTGGTTTGTTTCCCATTTGGGAATGATAGATTTTTGCGAGGGGGAAGGAATAGTGCCAACTCCCCTGACGCATTACTTCACTCATTTGAGTGTTGATTGATTAGCCGACAGGTCGTGGGACAATAAGTCCCTCTCAACCTGTATGCAAGGCTAACTCGAGTGGGATTGGACCCAACACGTACTCAAGTTAAATAAATAAATGTCTGTGTTAGAAGATAAAACAGGATAGGACGTCTCACATGACTGGGCGCTGATCTTATGACGTCACCCCAGTTCCTTGCTTACACGCTCATCGGGGCATCTGATTATAGACGAATGGGGGTCGGCCCACACACTCGTCTTTAAATGTCCTTGCAGGCAGGGAGGAAAGGGACTCAGATGAGAGGTCCAAACGTTTCTGGAACGTGCCTGAAACGCCAAAATTAATATTGCATAATTCAACCCAGTTGCTTATATAATGGGCATTCCCTATTACCAATTCTGTGTTAGCCACAAAAGCAATTAGAGTTTCGAATTTAAGTATTAAATTTTCGTATATTAAATAATTCCAAATGCACAAAATGTGCATTAATTCTTTATATCAAGAGAAATTTAGGTATAAGAGACCAAATGAAAATTTGTGAATGTCAAGTTAGGCATTTTGGTTTTGATTTAGAACGGTGGTCAAAAGATCATATCAGGCATCATAGTATTATCAAGTTGAGATTTCAAGCCAAATTGAAATCTCTTAAATAAAATGGCAAAATTTGATAGCCCTGAGAAGGGCTGAGGGCTATTCCTCGGGGAATGCATAAAGGAACGGCTGGATATTTAATGGAGGGCTGAATCTTTCGAATTTACGTCTTTCGTATCCATCGATACCACATATGTCTCCCAGGACCGTGAGTTTCCATTGGTGGTGTTTTTTAATTGGATTGGACTGTACTCCATGGAACTTCTGAAGTTCGTTTATCAGCATCGCCAAGATTGGTATTAGGCAGTTATAAAAATCGTCGCCCCGGGTGCTGCTATCTATAATGGCTTCAGTGGCATCATCCAATTATTTAACGTTTTTCTTTCCTAGTGCTCCATCGTAATAGATCTTTTGATGCGTCTCAAGTATAGTCCGGAGAGCATCTGTGAAAAAAATGGCTGCGTTCCTATTTTGAAGTATGTATGAAAGGCCCCATACATTGGTCAGCCACATAGTTGTTTATGTCTGTTTGAAAAAATGTGACTTGATCAGTTTTGGCATGGCCACTTCTTGTTTTTGTTTCTTTAGTGTCTTTTTTCGCAGAACTTAGCAGCCTTTCTCTACAACTTTCTAGTGGTGTACAACTTTTTGGTTTGGTTGCTGACTTGGTTGTAGTTGATGTTGATGTTGCTTCAATCGGAAGTGTAGTGGGTTTGTTTTTGGTACGAGCACTAGTTTTGATTGTTGTTGTTTTTGTTGATGTGAGTTTCCCAGCAATTTTCCCGCTAGATGATTTAGGGGGTACTGCAGTAGGAGATGTCAGTGAGTCTGCTACTCGAGTTGTTGAAGTTGTTGTTATACCAGTTTTTGGTTGTTGAAGTTATCGTTGTTGTTAAACCCGCGTCCATTAGCTGGGCTAAGAGTGGTAATGTGGCTGTTATAGATCTCCTTAATTGATTGTGGTCCTTAATTTCGTGTGGCGGTACTGGAAGAGTAAAAGGAATTGTTTCATTTTCCTCCTCCCTTGGGGTGTCCTCAATTGCCATAGACTCCTTTCCACTAGTTGGATGACTTGATTTCACCTCCATGCCCCTCGCTTGAACCTCTTTTCCATTTCTGGTAGAGATTTCAACTGTTCTTGTTACTAGTTGAATATTTGAAGGTGATTTGACAGATGTTAACATCATTCCGTGGGTGGGATTCATTAATTTGCCGACACTAGGAGTCACTTGCAGCTGGGTGTATAAATTCTGCTGTTGTGAGTCGTGCTCCCACTGCGGTGCCTTATTTTCTCTTCTTGGTATTGGTCTTCTTGCGGGCGCATTTATCGAATTTCTTTTATTGGCACCTCTCCAACTGTATCTTATTCCCATATCAGCAAATGTGTAGTTCTCTTTGCTTGAGCACGAAGGCTCCATCCTGTGGCAACGTGGAGGCTTAAGCCCCTTATTGCGTTCAAAGTCTCGAAATAAATCTCGTGCTTCTTGCTGCTTCGTTAGTCGATGACGGAGATGCAAACGATGATGATGATGATAATACTATTTAGGTCAAATATGCACCTGGTGCTTTCGCGACTGGTTAAGTCCTGAAGGTCAGGATTCTTAATTAGTCAGAGATGTGGGTATGGTGCCACCACATTTTTATGTGCAAATGTCGCACTCTTTAATTTTGGAACTTTGAATATGTCTAGGCGAGGCAAAAGGGGAAAGGCACCCCGGTGACGCAGTAAGCCATTGAATGTCAGTACGCCCTGGAACGCTGAAGCTAGTATGATCAAATTTTAGTCCAGTTTTGCTAGTAGACAATTATTTTCAAAATAGCATGTAAGCCAATTTCATTGAGTTGCATAGTTTCCTTTATTATTTTAACGATAGATTGGAATTTGTTGTGCAAATGGTTGTGCGAGTAGTTCTGCTTTTGCTTGGTTGGTGTCAGCTCCTGCTAGTTTTGGTGTTGTTTTTGGTACTTTTTCTCTCATGGCTTTAATATTTGTCCAGATCTCTTTAGAGTTTATGTGACGGTTGAGTGTGGAACAGTATGCTTGCCATGAGTTAGGTTTTGCTTCTTTTATTACATTTTTGGTGTTGATTTCTTTTTTGTTGTAGATCAGAAAATCCGTAGCCATTTTTGTGCGTTTGAAGCGGTTGAGGGCTTTCTTTTTTCATTAATGGCTATTCGACAGTTCTCGGTCGATCATGGTATACTGGTTTTATTGGGTTTCCCGCTTGTTTTGGGTTAGCTGTTTTGTGCTAATCCATTTCTTGTCTGGATTATATTCTTGTAATATTGGTTGGTGTCGTCATAATAAAGGCCTTCTTTTTGTATTTGCCTCAAGTGTTGTTAGAACCATTCCCAGTCAGCTTTTTCTGTCTTCCATCTTGGTATATTTTGTTGCTGTTCTTTGAGATTTTGTTGCTATATTTTCATACATATTGGGAAGTGGTCACTTCCCAATGTGCTTTGTTGGCTGGCTTCCCAATCCGTAATCAATGCAATATTTGATGTTGCAAGTGTGAGGTCTATTGGAACTAGTTTTTCGCTGTTAAGGTCCATTCTGGTAGGTGTACATATTTTTAGAATTATATGTTGATGTTCCCTAGCATAGTTTTCGATGTTGTTTCCTCTGGTTACTACACGGTACCCACGCCATTCTGTGTTGTGTGCATTAAAGTCCACACATATAATGCTATTTGTGCCCATATCTTTGTATATATAAGTTTGAGAGGGATTATCATTATTTATCCCTGGGTCATATATATTGTAGATATTTAGTTTTTCGGTCCTATGTTGACAGTGCTTATTTGATATTCAATATGGCTTTCTTTTAGGTCAATGTTTGGGTTTACTTCTATCAGCTCTGTTATGGTATCGTGGATGTAGATAGCGAGCCCTCCCCCTTTTTTCCGATTGCTCCTATGTTTAAGGAATTTTGTGTCATAATTGTTCTTTTAGGCATGGTTTTACTTACATCAGTTAAGTGTGTTTCTTCACAATACAGGATATGTGGCTTGTTGGTGGCGGTGTTTATTATGTGTTTATTCACCATGGTTTGGTATGCCATATGATGATTTGATTTGCATAAGTTTGTTTATTATCCATTGATATTGGTTGTTGTTTTTGTGTTATGTGTGTTGTATTGGATTTGGTAGGTGCAAATTGTCCTTTGGGAAACTTTTTCTAGATTTCTAAATAGTAGCAAAAATAAATCCTGCTTTTTAATCTGATTTTGTTGTGTGTTTTATTGGATTCATTCTCGTAATTCATTGAAGTATTGTGCTATTTGGGTGCGGTCGAGGTATTCCTCATTTGTATGTTTGTCCCCTTTCCCTGTACTTTGTATGTTGGTATCCCTGTTCATGGTTTGATTATTCCCTGTTTGTTTAGGTTTGTTTTTAGTGTGTTGCTCCTATTTTGTTTACTGTTTGCCTTATCAGCAGTTTATTGTTTTTGGTGTTCAGTAGGAGTGTTTTTTGGTGTCTTGTCATTTATATTGCTTGTTCGGTGTAGGTTGGTTGTGGCTTGAATTCCTTTCCTAAGATTTGTTCCTTATTGTGCAGGTGACTGTAGGATTTTTGGAGTTGTTGTTTGTGTTGTGTTGGTACTTTTGATTAGTTTTTTGGCATGGTTGTAGGAAATTTGTTGATCTTGCATTATTTGGATGGTTTTAATAACTGTTGTGGTGTATTGACACTCTTTAGAGTAAGGAGTGTGCTTTCCTTTGCAATTTGCACATTTGAGGGTGTTTGCAGTGCATTTTCTTTATGTTTACCGTCACATTTGGAACATCTTGCATGATATTACAAAAACGAGGCTTGTTTATGTATTTTATTAATTTAAGCAATTTTCCAGTGGTACCCAATTTGATTAGTTTTGGTGGTGGTTCTGCGACTTCTAGCAGCACAGTGGGATTTTCTCTTCCCAGATGATTTCAGAGTTTGGTTATTCGCCTATATTTGATGTTATGGTATGTGAGATCTTATGCTATCTCTATGGTTGTTTTCCATTGGAATGTTCTCGTTAGTTTAAGGATAGCTTTGAACGCACAGTTTGGGTTGTTCTCTTCTTTGTTTCGTGTAGCAGACGGTGATATGACGGTGTCCTTCCTTGTGGTGTTCATTGTAGGTTCTTTTTTTAAAGGGGTTGGATCAGCTGCTTTGTGTCTTTTGACAGAGATCGCCTTATCATGCTATGTTTGTGATTTAGAGGTATTTCTCGCGTTGACTTGCACTATTGCACCAGATGATAATGATTTTAAATGTTCCTCCGTGTTGCTGTACAAATGTGGATCTTAAACGTTTGCTGCTAATTTTGATGAATCTTTGGTTGGTGCTGCTGATGTACATTGTTTGTGCTGGTGGGTGGTATTGGTACTTCGCAGGTCTGGTTCTATCCTGGTGTTGGTGATCCTAAGTAGCTGTGTGTGCATTTTGGTGCTGGATTCGGGGGTTGTCTGTGCTTGACTTATTTCTGTTGTGTATGTGTCCTTTGTTGTACTTTTATTTGTTAACCGATTGTGTTTTTGGATTTTGTTGTTGTTTGTTTTCAGATAGTGTTGTTCTTTTTATGATTTGTTTACCTTTGATTGGCTTTTTTACCTTGACTTTGCCAGCCTTCTTTTACATATTCTGGTTTGTTGTGATCATTATTTTTTTTTGTTGCTTCTTGTTCTTTTCGGTCTGGATCTTTAGTGAACCTGCTTATTGACTATTGTGTATAGTGTATTTAGTATTTTTAGTTGTTGTTAGGTGTTGTTTAGTTGTGTGTGCTGTTATTGTTAAGCTGTGGGCGTTGTGATATTGCTGTTTATTGTTAGGTGTAATGGTGTTGTTGTTGTCATTATGTTGCCAATCATCTGAGGGATGGTGTCTATCACCACCGGTTTTTTTGTAGGCTCCTCATTGTTGTTGCTTTCAAGAACATAGATGTAAAGTAGAAAACTCTTATCAGCACCTCTCTAAAGACCTAGGAACCAAGAACTCAGATTTAAATAGTTAAATCACCTTGTATGAATGGGAGATAGCATTAAGAAAAAAAGATGAAATTGGGTATGTAATTTACAAAAACCTCCCCTTTAATATAACAACTATCATACTCAAACTATTCAATTTAATCTGGTTTAGCGGAAAAATACGTGAAAGCTGGAAACACTCCATTTTTATCCCCATCCCTAAAACTGTATACTGTCTTTTGTCTGTGTTATATCTGCTTCATTCCTATTATCTCTATATTAATGATATGTGCCATTGTCCCTGTACAGGCCCAATACCTCTTTGGCTGGATTTTCCCTTGTCCCTATAAATCTTGTCCCTATACAGGCCCAATATTCCCATGTTAAAGTCCCATTGTCCCCAAAGTGCCGATCCTGTATTTCTTATGTTAAATTTCCATTGTCCCTAATCGTTCCCACGACCTTTTTGTTTGGGTTTTCCATTGTCTCTAAAGGTACCTAGCGGGTCTTGTGATGGTAATTCCCATTGTCCGTATAAATCTTGTCCGTAAATTACCCAGGGGGTCTTGTAATGGTAATCCCCATTGTCCGTAAAGTACCCCCTATTACTACTCACACTAATGGCCTCTAAAAGCATGAACATCAATGAGACTAAGTCTGTTTTTAAAATAACATCTGAAGCTTGGCAAGGACAGAGGATTAACGAGGAAGAGCCCTTTTTAATACTCAGAGTGACAACAACCTGCTTCTTGTCTACTCAACTACGGAAATCTTTGCCTTTTATGACATGTACAAGAATGCATTTGACCCTATTTTACATCCCGTAAAAAATAATTATTTGCTTTACCGAAAACAATGAAGAACCACGTCTATCAGCCATGCAAAATTAAATCTGATCGGGCCTTTTCCCACAATATGTTTTTAAATCTGACTCAGGCACGGCAATACTTAAATTAACCATGATATTTTCATGACTATGTTGATCAAAGAATTTCCGAATGGTTTGCATGTGGTTGTTCCAGGTATCGTTTCAGATGATGACGTTATCGATCAACGCATCACAATTGTCAAAACCAGTTGTTAATATGCTGATCAGACGCTGGAATGCCTCCAAATAATTAATTCCGAATGAAATCACATTATACTGATAAAGCCCATCTAGAGTTGCAAATGCTGACATTTCTTTTTTTCTCTTTCGTAAGTTGAATTTATCAGAATACTTTCAAAAGTTTCAACTCGGTGACTTCTTTAACACTTCCAATTTTGTCGATGCAATTATCTATTCTTGGCTTTGAAGACGAACACGTTTTGGCGACACTGACAAATTTTTATAGTCAGTACACATGTGGTAACAATTATGCAGGTTAGGCACAGGATTCCATAATGATCTTTTACATGGTTGAATAAAGTCATTCTGCAACAAATATTGAATTTTCGTTTCCAAATAGTCCTGAGAGAGAGAGAGAGAGAGAGAGAGAGAGAGAGAGAGAGGATTCATCCTGTAATGATGCATACAAAAAAAGGATATGATAGATTTTATTTATTAGTGTTAGAATGTCAGGAAGCAATGCTCGTATTCATTTAATAACCGTTTTAGTTCTCTTCTTTCATTTTGATGCAGATATGAAATATTTGGTTCAGATTGTTTAATGAATTCTGAAATTGGTTAAAGCAGAGTCATTATGGTCAAATTTCATTCGATCTTTTATTTTCTCGCTTTGTGGGACAGGTACAGCTAAATCGATTACATAACATTACCTTTATCAAAACATTCCTTTAACATAATCATGTGATATTTTTATGTTTCCACCTTCCATGAATGTTAATGGTATACTTTAAGTCATTTATTTTTTTCATCCAATTTCGTAAGGGCAATACAAATTTGTGTGAAGAGGTTTTTGAGGTTTGGGCAAGAGAGCTAAAACTCTGTAACCAGGAAGTTAACTCCTTTAAAGTGTATTTTTGTCATACTTAACTTTCAGTAGAGTGAAAGATGGTTCCCGCTACTTCATAAGTCTTTGACAACTTATGTTTGAAGTTAGAAAGATAGTCAGTAAGATTAATCTGGGAATCGTCTTTTTGAACTTAGTTTCTCTTGTAATAACCTCAAATGATCCACGAACAGTATGTCCTAAAACGAGTTTGAAAGTATCAAAACCAAATGAATTGTGTACTGATTCTCTAACAGCAAAAAGCAGTAAATGAACACCCTCATCCCAATCGTTTTCTGTACCAAATCAATATGAACGAAGAATATTCTTCAAAGTTCGATGATATTTATCTAGAGCCTAGTGACTATCAGAGTGATAGGCAGAAAACGCATAACTTGTTGGAAAATTCCTCACATAGAATTCTACCATTGATCAGACTGGACAGATTTTGGAAGAACAAAATCTCAGTAATTTAAAGTGTTACTATGGTTTAGTTTTAAGTATTTCTGAAAGGAATTTTCTCTGGAAGTGCAATGAACGCACACATTATGGTCGACAAATATTGGTTGTCTGACCTGATCTTATGTAAGGGACCGATACAGTCTATAATTATTCTGCTAAATAGTTCATGAAATATACGAACACGATTCGAATGAGCCTTTGGTATCTTCTGATTGCGTTTTTCTTCCATTTGACATGTGTGACAAGATCTACAATGAGTCGAAACGTCGCCTAAATTGTGGGCCAATAAAAACGATTCAAGATCGTGCTATGCGATACGTTCTTATGTTGACTCCATAATGACTATCCAAGAGAGTGTCATGAACTAGACTAAGACTTGCCTGACGATGTGACCTCGAAGCGACGAAAGTATTGCTATTTGTTATTCTATCAATGGCTGAACTATAAAAATAAAAAAAACACACTACAAGAAACAAAGTCATTCAATTAATGCTGTATTTCAAAATAAGTACATAAACCGTAGATTTATCAATACACAATAACAATATTAACACTCACTTAAGACTGCCCAGCCATTTCTTGGTCTACTTAAAACTGAGTCATATTTTGAATGAATGCACATTGCAACAATTTTTCCAGTTGGTCTAGAATGGATGGATTTTGGGGTCTTTTGGTCGGTTCTACTCATTATTCTGCTAGTTATAGACTGGACTTAGTAGCTGGGTCAATTCCACATTACGTACGTGTGATAAGAGCAGGGAGATACGCATCTTGACTCAGCTGCATGTGTATCGGTTCTGTCATTGAAAGTCTGCAATCATTATGTGGGAAAACTATGAAATCTTTCAATAGAGATTATCCAAATGATGCTTAGGATTATCACGTTCATTTCATTTCGATGGAGAAAATAGAATGTGATTGCAGTTGGAAATGCTGTCGAAATTACAATAAAATTCTGCGGTGTGGAATTTGGATGTGCATAACTAAAAAGTACAAATAGAGGAAATTCAAGATGGAAAGTCGTAAGTATTGTAATAAATTTAGAGTATGCACATTTGGTTATAGCGCCCCGTTTTAAGGAATTCTTAGATTTGTGTGATTACTTGTTTGATTATTGGAATTCGGCGCCATGGAAATATTCCGAGCCCGAAATAATTAGCCAATTATTAGGAGCAAACGTCACGGATTGAAGTGTTAGTGAGTTTCATGATGCCATGGTTCATTAATAGTGAATTCAGCCAAAATCGAATGAATGTCCCTGTCGTAAGATAGTCTATATTAAAATCTAGTGGTGTACATTGGTGGTGTGACTGCAAGGGCAGTATTTACGGTAGGAAATCGGTAAATTACACAAAGGAATAAATAAGAAGGGACTTGGCAGATACCGTTTATATCGCCATGTGGGCATATATGGTGCAGTTATATTGGCGATATGTGCCTGGAAAGCATACATTGACTGGCCTAAGGTGGCGGAGTTAAAATAGTTCTCAGTTTTAGGGGATACTCGTATATTTTCAAAAGGCGTGAACAGTTGGCGGTACGGAAACATGATGAAGATAAAACATGCAGATGTGCGGTTGATATATATTTGGCAGGTTGTTTTATCTGTGGTCTTACATTAATTAGAGTAAAATTTAGGTATATAATGGATACCTCGGGCTTTCTCTTTTACAACTGAAGTTGTATGGAAGTCATTGGAAAGTCGGGGTAAGCTTATGACTTCTAGCGAGAATCGCGCCAGGGTTTGACAACCGCTCGGTCAAGTAAATACCCGTGTGCGTGTAACATTATATTTTTGTCCATTCTTATTATAATATAAAGAGGACATGTGTGAGCTTTGTCACTTACAAAGGGTTTTATAGGGAACACAGCTATGTTAGGACCTATATGTCGTGTATCGCTATCCTAAATCCGAAAAGTTGTATCAATAAGTTAACGTGGAAACTTGCGAAGCAGCTGGTGTGTGACAGTCCATTCAGCCAGCGGAAATAAGAATTATTCTTCGTCTTGGCTTATAGGCTCTGAGGCCTTTGCTTTTCTACCAAAACGTTCAGTTGCTTCTTTTTTCGAATTTAGTACTTTGTCTTGTAAAATGGTACGTCTCTGATAGATATACCATATGCCTTGGCATCAATATGATTTTCTATGATATACCCCAGAGAGCACTGGTCATAGTCTGAATCACCACAATTACGAAAAGTTACGAAAATATCTTCTAAATAATTATTAAATGAACATAATTTTATTTTCATAGTGCTTCTTTCACTTTCGTGTGCTTATTTGAAAGTTTCATTTATGACTCATTAAACTCATCCACGTCATTCACTTATCACCACTACTTTCAATTAGACAAAACAGCTTCTTTATTTCATCCACAAACAAATCTAATAAACTAAATCCTAACGAACGCGTCTACTGCATCAGTGTACACTTTTTGCTTACAAAGTAGTTCATAATACACTTAGCTATTTTGACGCACGTGTCGTGCTGTATCAAGGTGTTCAGTATCGCAAAATGCTGAAGGATTCCGACAATATAATGTTACGGGAGAGTTATGCGTATATAATATCTTATGTTTGACTTCTAAACGTTATGCAAATTGAAAGTACTCGTATAAGACTGAAATGATTATTTGCTAAGCAAATTGTAAGAGGAAGGCTTGCTGATAAATAAAACTTTTGTGAATCAAGGAATAATCATCAGATGTACGAGAACATTTTCCAAGGCTTCAAAAGATATCCTGAAATCATCATGGATGCGTTTCTGGAAATCTTCAGTTGACATGACCTATTTATCAATCTGTTTGGCTAGCATTACCTATCACATAGTCGTTCTTTGTTCCTCGTAAATTCGACCAACGTTTGTCCAGTATGGTTCATGCAATTCCTAAACTTCTGTCGATATGCTCCATGTACCAGCTCATACGCCTTCAAAATATATTCATTACCAACATCATAATCGTCAATTTGTTGCCAATAAGTGCACTTTGTAATAACTTAGTCCAATGCTCTATTGGCCATTTCAAGCTTGCAGCAATTTTCCCAAAATGAAGAATGTATTTATCTACATAAGGTACTTACCTAGTATTTATGTTAACACCAAAACCTAACTTTGTACGTAAAGGGGGAGGAGTGCTCTGCCTGTCCGTTCTAATTAGTTTAATCTGTATTAGGTTTCCCTTTCTTGTCTCTGCATCTAAATTTTCGTTTCCTCTCTAACCACCTGCATCTGTATTTTTGTCTCTTTTCTCACTCTTCATCTGCATTTGCCTTTCTGAATTTGCATTTCTTTCCTTTTTCTCCATCTCCAAATTTGCATTTCAGGTTCTAATTCTACACGTTTTGTTTAGCATTAATTTCTTTCATGTCAAATCAAATCTAGATAAAACGTGCTTAAAAAAACCAAAGCACTGTTATACAAATGTTCTGGTACCACGAAATACTGAATCAAAATCTTCACCTATTAATTTGTTCAAGAATCCTTCACTTCAGAAAGATCATAATTGCTGGCAAGCTCAAGGAACTCTACCTTTTTAATGCACTATAACCATTCATGTGTAGGATTTAAAACACAGGTCTTAACATAATACTCTGTGAACACTTGGTGGTTTCACTAAAGATTTCTCAAATGTATGATAATAAAATCTTTACCAGCGATAGTGAAAATTCCGAAACAACGTCAATTTAATGTGCAATGTTTAATAACTCTTAAATGTTTTAAAGAAATTCTGATCTCGGAAGAGCCTCTAGGTTTAAAATTATGAAACAAAAAGAAAGTGAAATAACAATTTAAGTAAAATCAACAAACAATTCATTTCTTTACCATACAAAGTGAAACCACGGGAGACACTTACAGATTTGTAAATTAACTTCCAAATAATTTTCCATATCCTATGACATATCCACAACTATATAATGTTCCAAATGAATTGCAGTAGTCTTGAATGTCCTGATAAAACGCAATGATGCAATCCTGAAAGTCATTTAATGAGTTCGCAAAAATCAAATTTTATGTATTAATCCAAAGTAATTGAACACGTTAGTAATTGCAATGAGTATGTTTAGATAAATAATTCGTCTCCATTTGTATCTGTCTTCAACATCAACGCTGTGCAATTAAGTCCCAGAGATTGATCGAAAATAGAAATGAAATATTTATTTTATCAAATCCTTACTTATACAAATTCTCACTTGACAAAAATGTCAATCTTTCCAACAGAAACTCCAAACATAGTTATAACACGACTAGTCTTAAACTGAAATACCATATATTCATTTTGCTTACAACTTTTAATCATGAACAAAAGTTAGCTATGTAAACATCCTGTTTACAGCTTACAATACTGGACTAATGTTAAGCACACTAACAATTAATAATACATAACACTAAGTAGTATGCGAAAAAATTCAAAACACTCAAAAATATGATATTTAACATCATAAAAATGATTTCATAATTTATATAAGGTGGAAACAGTTGAGAGTTTCCTTGTATTTCAGCCGCCATGTCATGTCCTAAAACGATAGACGTGTATGAGTAATGGTTGGACTGATATATGGCACTTAACCATACAACAAATCGTGTCTGTACTTTTTATAATTACGCTTTGCATTCCACAAAACTAGCCTGACTTATTACACTATAGAAAAATTGTGATCTTTTATTACTACTCAAGGAATACATAATTGGCCATTAAGAAAACGATCAAGAGAATGACGACACATATATTATTGCAAAATCAAAGATTAGTGCTACCACCTGGATCTTTGAAGTGTTATCAAGGATGAGGACAGAACATAGTTGCTAGTATTGTATCGTAAAAGAGATGATATAGGTGAGCGAGGGTTTATGTTCCAAGTAATTAGGAAATCTCAATGTCGTGCTGCTTTTTTGGAATTTATTTTCGTTCAATACAATTTTCCTTTATTCGTCTGACAAGTTGTTGTTAGATTGCATGAGACAACGAAATCAGGTCATCGCGTCTGATGGTTCAGAAGAATAGAAATAATCTTTGATCTTACTTTGTTTACTGTTACTGTTTACG
Source organism: Sinohyriopsis cumingii (assembly GCA_028554795.2). Taxonomy (NCBI): domain Eukaryota; kingdom Metazoa; phylum Mollusca; class Bivalvia; order Unionida; family Unionidae; genus Sinohyriopsis; species Sinohyriopsis cumingii. The sequence goes on along the minus strand of CM068835.1, from coordinate 119,333,429 downwards.
GATAACTGATACGAATATAACCAAAAGCGAACGTAGGTATTTGTATTGTAATTTCTCAAACAAATACTACATAAAGCAGTTTTTGGTTAATCACTTAGTAAGCCAACATTTTCTTCTTAAAACCGGAATACGTATGTTTCAAAAGCCAAAATTTAGTTTTGGTGTTGTTGCATTAAATAGTTTTAAGATAGTTTTGTTTCATTCATAACATCTTTGCTGTTGTCATTTATTGTTATTGGTCAATGAAAGCTCGTATTTGGGTATGCAATAAACGTCTTGGACATTACATAACGTTGGAAGGTTAATTTCTTTTTGCATCCATAACAGGCTAGCCAGATTGCACACGTAAGGTTATAGAATATGCAGAAAAATCAAAAAGACCCAACTAATAATTTACTCATTGCTATATGTATACTACATCTACTCGTCCGTATATGTTGACACGTTATATTTCTATTATCATGCTGGACAAAATAACATTTTATTGGCAGATTCCCACATAATATAACACTAGATTGGAAACAATTGGCCAATTCCTCTTGTTTTACTCTTTCTTCTCTGCAGCCGTTCTAAGCAACGTTTATATCTCGGTTTGAATTATTATGTTTTCTTATAACATTAATGGCGAGTATCTGATGAAATCGTCCCTAAACCTTCACTTTGTGTTTGAATAATGACTTTTCTGGGGGTTTTCGTGAGATAAATGAATACGGATGAGAGAGGAATTTTCAATATCTTTCTTAAAGATTTTTTCGTTTTTGAATCAATCATAAAATAATAAAAATGAAACTTCGTCTATTTCACACCATAGTTATATCATATACGGGTTCTACCACTAAGTAAAAAAAATGCGGATTATTACAATATGGGCTGTGATACTGTCTGGAGAACCTTCCGATGCCTAACATCTCGTCCTCGTGGAGGTGAGTTATCCCGCCAGGCCATTACGGCAGCCATGCAAACCGGCCCGAAACTTGCTGACCAACAAGGCTCTGGTAACACTGTCAGGGCCAATAACCCATCAGTTGATTATACAGATTACAGAAACAATGAAAACGCTAATTCAGGAAGATTCTTATAAAGGACGAAATATGGCGAAAACTTTCTTGGAAGCCTGGCCGCCAATTAATCATCTTAAGTTAAAGGTAAGCACAAGGAGAGGGGCCTGAGATATCATAAGTTGCTACTGAAATGACAAGGTACAACATCAAAATGCTAGGCTTCAGTAAAACTCGATGGAAAATAGAACAGGAAAATGTAGGCTTATGACAGGAGAGAATATGATCTACTCCGGACATTAAAAAGAATACCACACAGAAAATAGTTGCCTTTATGTTATCGACTAACACAGCAAAAGCCTTGATTGAATGTTTACTTGTTTCCCATATAATTACCATAGCAAAGTTCAATTCGAAAGGAAGAAAAATCACCATCATCCAATGTCACTCCGCTACAAATGTTGCAGCACGATCCAGGGCAGGAAAGAAGGAATACGCAGTCAGAGCTGATATTAGAGACCTAGACTTTCGTTAAGGACAATACAATAATGCAGCTGCAAATTGGTGAATGCACAAACGAACAGAATAAACAGGAATACAAAGCCCAGTATGGGCATTTTAACACAACAGTCAAGGAAAGTGTCCAGTAAGACAAACAAAAATACTTAGATAGGCAAAATAAGAATACGAAAAAGAAGGCTGTATTGAGCTGATACCATTTTTGTTCAGAACGACAAGAATTATATCTATTTTTCAAGCGGCAATGTCGAAAATGAGATAAGATGATTTCCATTAAGTATCATGAACATTGTATCATTACATTATACATTAATAACAGCAATGGTGGTGGGTTCTTTGTCCTTTATTCAACTATTAGGAAATGTTGAAAGTCAGATGTAAAGTTACATAAGCATGGCTAGAATTTCAGAGGGATCGGTACCTAAGCCCTTTCTGAACCCAAGTCTGACTCTCGAATCATAAGCGGATCAGTAACGTGATATCAACAATAAACAATTTCTAGTGTTGCTGTAGGAAATAAATCAAACATATAAACGAAAGTCACGTAATTTTTTTATAGAAAAATGAAGAAGAAAAAATAATCAACTTCTCAAAATATTTATTGATAAAACAACGACCGAAAAGCATTTTTAAGAAAACCAGATTCACTACGCAGAGAGTAGATGTCAATGTGGTAGTGACGTTACACCAACAAAAACATCGCTGACACGTGCTCGGTACTTCTTGAAAATGGTTATACCGACAGGTTTCTGGTCATTGTTCTCAGAACAAATATGTTGACAATTAAGTGTGCATTATATTTATTTACAAACATTTAGTGACTTCTATATAATGTGTCCAAATTCTATGTACAACAAATTTAGAAATTGTTTATTCGATATCACGTGACTATATGACCTCTGATGTCAATGACATGTTGATAGCAAGATTTGTATAGTCATGTGACTCGGGACACAAATGACCAGATCCAGGTCAAATTTCAGCAATGACGTAATTTTGCCTCGTCTGTCAGCAGATTAAAGACATGACGAATGCTAAGCTCATGATTTTTGCGAAAATAAATCATATTCCTATTGATTTTATGCAGGTATTTCTCGATGAAAGGTCGTTCAAGTTTGCTGGGCCGGCTAGTAAACGTCTACCCCAATGCCGACACCAAAATTCCAACATTTCGATAGGGAATGGACTCTGACCCTACACCCCAACATAAATATCCAAATATCAAAAATGGGGTGACAAGGGTCATAGGAAACTTGGACTAGTATGTATGTATGCATGTGTAGTTATTGTTGTAGGGTTGAACGCCATTTTTCAGCACACGATAGGCTATACATGGCGGCCAGTATTAATGGTGGAGGAAAACCCCGGAAATAACCACCGACCCACGAGAAGCTACTGGCAAACTTTCTCACATACCAACATTGGCTGAATCCGAGACTCGAACCCACACAGACAGAGGTGAGATAGTAGTGATCCGTAACGGAGAGCGCTTTAGACCACTCGGCCACTCGGGGTCCCTATGTATGTATGTATGGATGGATGGATGGATCGATGGAGGTACGTACGTACGTGTGTGTGACTGACTGACTTTATTTCCTCTTCAACAGAGATTACATCAGATTAACCAAATTCAGGATAATAAAAGATCATAAATAGAACAGAAAAGTGACAAAAATACAATAGTAATACTGTGTCAGCTACCGTATTGACAAAACGAAATATCTCAATACCTGCAATTATGCAAATCTGCAATCATTTGGCGGAGCATGGCACTGATCTTTTAACAGTTGCTTGATGATGATAATATTTCGAAAAGTTAATACGTCTATATTGTTATGTGCTTAACATTAAGTTCGAGAGAGCAACAAAAACGAAATGGAAAACTTATAACAGTGTAATTCTATATGTAGTTCTTTTCATATACCAATAATGTGACTGAATTTCGACATAACTCTTATAAATTTACAGAACTTTAAACGCTAAATACCTCTTGATTTAAACAAAATTTTACAACGTAATATATTTCGCCTTCTGTGATATTTATTTTGAATGTAGTGGTTTCTTTTTGAGTTTCAAAATTAAGACAATTAAGCATCTTTTGATATCCATTTCTCAAATCATTCTCTTTGCATAATGTTTGCAGTTTTTCTTTCCTGATTCGGTTTTGAATTGCTATGGAGTGCAATATCAGTCCTAAATCTATAAGACCCAATGTGATGTGACAAAGATTTCATTACAGACGAATATACTCAACCTGAAAGACACATAATGTGTTGCAATACTTCTTTTAAAATCTAAGTTGTATCTAAGTATATTATAGTTATCGGAGCAAGAGCTCATGTACGTCCCTTCAACTATTGTCTAATAGTTCGATTCTAAAGAAGAAAAGGCTAATTTATGTTTTGAATTGGCTACTAACTGAAACGCTAGTTGGAAGTTAAAATATAAAAACATTCAAGATCGAATGTACAGAAAGGGAATTATTAACACGGCAGAACTATACAAGTAAACCACCCACCCACACTCCGCAATGACACACTGTAAATGACTTCAAACATAAGTTTTGGCTTAAAGTTTGATCTCAAGAAATAAATTGGTTGATACTGACCATTGAAATTTAGCAATAATCGATAATAAGAATGTGTATTAACCGCTTTGTAACCCTGGGGTACCGAATGCGTGCCACTGTGTTTCGTATCGTGTAGTGCTTAACCTGAATCGTCAGGTAGCTGTTATATAAAAGAAAGCATTTAAATAATGTCAAATATGAACTGAAACAATCGATTGTATAAAGTTATAGAGATCTGAGTTTGAGTCATAAGTATCTGTAATGTGTTTCTTGTCGCCATGGTAGCATGCACCTGTGTAACCGATTCAATCAAAACTCGATTTCTTTCAGACAGAACAAGATAGCCTTATGGAGAAAGTAGCTAGAAATAATTATAAGTATTAGATAAGTGCGATTTTAAGCTAACTCCATAAACATTGGTGAAAGAAGTAACTTCAGTACGAAAATTTAGTTTGGTCATCTTGCATTATACTACATCATCATCATTACTACCTTCATCATCGTCATCGTCGTCTTCTTTTTTTTTTTCTTCTTCTTCTTCTTTTTTGATGTTTAGCCCAAATATTATACGCCTTGGACCTTTCTTTGAATATCCAAGCATGACGTCCAGATTAAATATCATTTTTATATACAAAAAACCATGCGAATCTTACTGTCTATAAATGAGGCTCATAGTATGGTGTCCAATGGATATCAAGTTTGTGATGATAAAACAAGTTGTATACTTGCATGATATATATTCCATCTAAAACCGATAATATTTTTAATTGAAATGATTTAGAGCCGATTCTATTAATAGTGATTCATAAAAGCGAGAATCATTTATATTCTTTTTTTTAAACTTAAATAAACATATTGGGATAGATGGTTCATTGTATATTAATTTTATTTATGTATTTGTACAGCCTCGGAGTCCTTAAAAATATACAAAAAAACTTCAGCTTGAATTTCCTCGACTGAACGTCCATAGCTGGAACAAATTCAGACATTTTAGTAATATGCTGTTCATTTTTGAAAAATATGATCGTAGCGAAAGTAAGCCATCGATAGAGATTTCGCCAGATCGTCAGGAGGTACAATTTCGCTATAAGAGAGTATCCATCCTATAAGGTAACAGAAAATACATGGCACGAGATTTCAGGGCTACTTTTCTGATCCGTTTCAGACACCACAAGCTTATGTATTAATCGAGGGATATAAAGACTCAATTATGGTACAGATTACATATAACTGTAAACAATAACACTGACAACTCACCGCAAAATCACCTGTCACTCAGTCTTGTACACATAATGCCTTTGATAATGAAAAACGTCCACAAACACTTTATTGACGTCGTCACTACATTGCTTTGTATATATATTTATTAGACACAATATTATCGTATTTAGCGGCAACGGTAATTTATTATCGTTGACAGATGTGTAAAATTTGTATTATGACACAAAGGAGATTAACACTTCAGTTATGATGCAGATTTATATTTTATACTCTCCAGGTGAAGTTCATGTAAATCCAATGAATCTTTATCGGACACGCACACACACACACACACACACACACACACACACACACACACACACACACACACACACACATCATTGATACAGAGTAATACTATATATATATATATATATATATATATATATATATATATATATATATATATATATATATATATATATATATATATATATATATATATATATATATATATATATATATATATATATATATATATATATATATATATATATATATATATATATATATATACACACGCACACAAATGTGTGTATGTAATCAGCGAAACAGAGATCCATTGGAGTAAAACGGTTATGTTGTACTCATAGACGAATTGAGAGAGAGAGAGAGAGAGAGAGGGGGGGGGGTAAACAGAGAGAGATTTGTGTTTTTGAACCGTTTCATTTTTAATTTAAAAAATAAACAAAAAATAGCGTTAAATAGATAACATAAAATGTGTGCCTCTTAACCTAGAAACTTACCGCATAATCTCGACAGACTATTGCAACTTGTAATATTGGTATTGTGAACTAAACCGTGCATATAAATCATATGAAAAGTATATACATCATGGCGACAGCCAAAGTTCTTGAAGGTTACATGGTGTAAATTTAAAGTTCGGGCCTGCTGAAATTCATTTTGCTCTCTCACTCCACAGACTACCACATACTTTTGTCCCTGATACACATACATACATACATACATACATACATACATACATACATACATACATACGTACATACATACATACAGACATACACACGTACGTACCTACGTACGGACGTACGTACGAACATGCTTGCATGCATACATACATACATACATACATGCATGCATACATACATACATACATACGTACATGCATGCATACATACATACATACATGCATACATACATACATACATACATACATACATACATACATGCATACATACATACACACGTACGTACGTACGGACCTACGTACGTACGTACGTACATGCTTGCATGCATACATACATACATACATACATACATACATACATACATACATACATACATACATACATGCATGCATACATACATACATACGTACATGCATGCATACATACATACATACATGCATACATACATACATACATACATACATACATGCATACATACATACATACATACATACATACATACATACATACATACATACATACATGCATACATACATACATACATACATACATACATAAATAAATACATACATACATGCATACATACATACACACGTACGTACGTACGGACCTACGTACGTACGTACGGACGTACGTACGTACATGCTTGCATGCATACATACATACATACATACATACATACATACATACATACATACATACATGCATGCATGCATACATACATACATACATACGTACATGCATGCATACATACATACATACATGCATACATACATACATACATACATACATACATACATACATACATACATGCACGGATATGGTATAGATTCCTGAGTATGGAACTTTATCTGGATATTGCTCGCATGGTTACGTCAATGAATAGAGTCCCACGAATTACAAAGTTATCACATACCGTTTGTAGGGGATTGTCCTTTTGCATTCTATTAAATGATACAATTTTCAAACTTTTTATTTTAACGAAACATCCAAGAAAAATAGGTTAAAAATGACACTGATTTAATTAGACATAGTAGAAACTGTTATTTTGTTCGCAATAAAAAAAATAGCGATGAAATTGAATATGGTGAAAGGTCAACGTTTTCTTCTACTACTCCTGATATTGAATTGATATCAGACAGTTTGAGAAAACTGACCTAAAAGCTAACAGCACTAGATGGTAAGAAGGCAAACATGTTTGCAATAATCCTCTCAGAGAAGAGCACTCGCTATTCAAGAATAGTAACCATATAAGTGAGCCAAATGTATTGATCTAAAGAATTCCAAATGGAATTATAACCTTATTAAATTGTTGCATATACCGTTCATCACTATTAACACCTTGCAGCTATGTTTGATGTTCTGGAGCATCAGGTTAATTTTTGTCCTACTAACAATAAAAGAATGTCTCACATTTTGGAACCATTTTTGAAAGAGCAAATGCATAAAACGATGCAATGATGTCAGATAAAAAGAACTTTATGAACAATTTTTTCTTTACAAACTAGTACTGTGTCTTTTTAATTACTTTGTACTGATGAAAAGAAAGACTATTAACGTACTAAAATAAATGTTAAGAAATGCACACAGTTTCTGAGAGTTAAATTCGATGCAGTATTTTGTCCTCTTCAAAACGTTTCATTCCTATCATATTTAACTAAATATGGAGAAATGTTTATGTCGAGACCTATTACACAAATGTATTAACTTTTTGTTGTGAAAACAGCCTTTTATTAGTTCGGATATGCGTAAATTGCAATTAATTAGTTTGATAAAGTTCCAAATGTAGCCATAGGAATTGGTCACGAAATAAAATCAGGTACGATTGCATAACACTTCTAAAGAATCTCTTCGATAAATGACTTTGTCGATTTTAAAAAAAAAAGGCATTTTTAAAACTTAGTTTGATATTCAAATAAGGTCAGAATGCAAGATAATTCTGAACACTAGAACGGTTTCTTACTGTCATTCAGGACGCCCATGAGGAAAAAGAAGAATATTTTTGCGTTTTACCATTATGATCTCATATTTTATACTGGCTTGTGTCGCTAAATAACATTATGACAATACATTTATAGCCTTAGTGGGAATGAACAAGGGGAAACACGTATGTAATTCCAAGAGAATTTTTATATACAAATATTTTTGTAAGAATAATATGATGCAATTAATTTAACGACAAGCTAAATATCTAAGTACACGTTTCCACATTAAATATTATGGAAATTGCCAGTCTCGAGAAAAAAGCCGATGTTGTAGATTTCCCTGACAAATCTGCCAGCATGCTGACTAAGCATAGAAACTTTAGAACGAGTCCTAGAATGAAATAGTAAATCAGGCTATATCATCTATCTATCTACACATATTATAATACACACACACACACATATATATATATGTGTGTGTGTGTGTGTGTGTGTGTGTGTGTGTGTGTGTGTGTGTGCATTTGTTTAGACCGTGCTAAATACTCCGGAGGCGGAACAGAATGCCATCAGTGGCAGGACATGCTTGATCACAGTTTATTTTAATAATGTTATTATAGTTAATTGCCACTAAAATTGATAACATTTTATATACATATTCTAAATGGAAAACAGCAAGCAATTGTTATTGAAATTCACATACTTCTATGGGTGGGAACTTATATGGGGCAGGCATAGAGCGAGTTTTTTTCGATGAACTGCATAAATGATTGTCATGCATAAGAAACATAGTGTCCAAATATAACTAGTTTTGCATGACAATGAAAGAGGGATTTTCTGAAACAGAATACTTATTATAGCAGCATCCAAAGACTAAAAGACTTTTCTAAAAGACTAGTGAAAATGAAACTAAATATTATACGTAAATGACTTTTATCCGCTTTGACAACTACGGATTGGACAGGGAAGGGCTTATTGATAACTATATGATTGTATGATTTTAGGGGAGTTATCCATATTGATAACTAAGTGATTAGTCTGAAACGGTGAGTTATTGGCATTGATAACTACATGATTCGACAGTGGGGTGGGTGGGTGGGTGGGTTCCCGATGATATTAATAGCTGAAAATTACAAGACAATCACTTTTAGTAATATTTACTTTTTCCACTCTCAAAATATTGTGTACTGTTAAAACTCTGCGGACAAAAGATTATGAGAAATTCATTTACACGGGAAATAGAACCGAAATAAACAATGCATCATGTATCTAAACAACAACGTTATGACACTGGAAAAGTTCTGAATATCCTGTAATAACACTTTTAGTTTTTTTGAACTTGTCAATAAGTTTAATGCCGACCAATAGAAAAGGTCTATAAAATGACGTGCAGTTGCGCACTAGTAGGCTACACGTCGGACATATAGAAACTATGTTGGGGTTTGGGCCGAGACAAGGAAATCACAGTCAAGGGTTTATATTATGTGTCTCCCCACGAAGCTTGCCCGAGGGGGAGACATATAATATAAATCCGCGACTGGGATTTTCTTGTCTCGGTCCAAACCCCAACGTAGATTTCTTTTCTCACCCAATATTTTCCTTCAAAGTAAAAAGAATTCTGTACTAGTGTTCACGTCTAATGTTTACATGCCGCGCAATAATATAAATATATTAATGAGAGCTGTGGTGTGACCGTTGCGTCCGAAGTACACAGTTTATACGCGTGAGCAAAGAAAAATAACTAGCATAATAATGCGGTATTATCACATTTAATATATGGATGTTATATGAAATTGACAATAAATAATTAATATTTATTACAAGAAACTGTTTTATTTTCATCAGTTCCAATTTTGAAAAGTTATATTGTAAATAATAAAACGATATTAGCTACTCAGCTCTACTGTACTGTAGTTATACTTAGTACAAGCTGTAACGAAGGGTAACATATTTCTTTAGAATATTCATGGGTAATTAGAGGTCTGTGTCACTATCGTATATAACTGTTCTTTTCTTTGGAGGAGGTGAAACTGTGGGCGACATACTTGTAATGTCCTTAATATTGATTGTAAAATTAACCCCGTGTTTAAAAGACCCTCCAAAAACTGACTCTGATAACCATGTGCTAAACTTTAAAGTTCATGGATTCTTTGAACATTTATTTTTCTGTCCAGGAAATATGGCAAGTGCTACAGTGAAATTTGCTTAAGGATTAATGTTCTGACGGATAAATTATTCCTTCTGGCTGGTAAGTGTATTATTTGTCATTAAATAGTGTAGGTATATTTTTGATTCAACCGTGGCATAGTGGAGATACTTTACAAAATTAGAAAAAAGCATGTTCTGTATAATACTTTTCTGGCTGTTACTAAGTTTTCCGTAGTTGTTATGAGAGTAGGGAGGCTATGAAGTGTATAGGTCTATAGTATATATGCATGGATAAGTGTTTTCTGTTATATTGTTCATTTCACACAGCATTGAGAATTGTATTCTATCTGTAGCACAGTTATTTTCAGGTCAGCGTCATTAAATGTAGCTAACAGTATATACTTTGTTTCACACGAAGTATTTAAAACTAGTTAGTTAGCTTTACTACATTTAATGACGCTGATTTAAAAATGTATTGAGCTAGGCCTGCATATAGATAAAATTGACCATGCTTTGTGGAACGAAAAAGCATAATACCAAAAAGCTCGACATCATATGCGTTTGTCTTTGTCTTTATCGAATTGTTTTTGTATGGTGTGTTCTCAAAGATTGATTTAACTTAAGTTACAAATGTTTTTGTTATATATTTGTTGCTGTTGCTGCAGAAGTCAACAAGGGTTTCTTTTTTTAAGTAGTACTGAGCGCGTGGACACCTTGACTGAGACGACTGGTCTGAAATGATTAGACTGAGACAAGAAAAGTAAGGTTAGCAAAACAAATAGATTTCTCTGTCGCATGGGTGAGAAAACTGCATATACGTAAGCAGCAGAGAGACTGAGCCCACCAACTACTTCGTTAAACAGGACTATCTATCGAAAACATTTCTGATAGAAGTTCTTATTTCACAAAATAAACCCTTCTAGCCAGAAACTATGATGACTAAATCCTCTTTTCTGGCTAGAAGGGTTATTTCGACAGCGATAACTCACTATAAAAAATGTTTCTTGACGGGGTGACGTCGACGACGACGTTGGTGGCTCAGTCTCTCTGCTGCTATCATGTAAAATATTTTAGGATTTTTAGTTAAAAAATGTATCTAACCCAACTCGGTATCGTGTCCGAGGATCATGTAAATTTATCGTCACAAACCCGTGTGGTTTTCGTTGAGCATGACTAATGAAATTTCTGAATTTATTGAGGTCCATGTCACCACTGCACCAAGTCTGATGAATATTTCTCAGCGTGTGTGCGTCAACTCCGTTAAACACCGCAAGAATGTTACAATTATCTCTGATCACTTTTGGAATTTGTGTATAACGTGGTGTCACATAAATGACATCAGTGTTTTTGTGTCGACCACGGGAGAATATTCTGGCTGGATTTTTTTGTTTATCCAACATCACATCGTCGTACACAACTAAGTTGTTAATTGATCCATCAATGTCGTCGACGGATGGAGCTTCTTCGATGTCAGTTATAAAATCAATAACATCTTCGTGAAAATCACTTTGATTTTCCATTATCGATTTTGCACTTTCGTTCAAATCTTTTAGCACTTGATAACACCGCTGATCGTCCACAGACGGGGCTATCAAATATAATTTATCCCACTTCATCCACTTCATTATCAAATTCAACAACAACTGTGTCTTACCCGACCCAGATGGACCTATGATAATCATTCGGATAGAATTTGGTAGCACTGAGTTATGTTTGATTGGCTCTCGTCGCTTTGTCGCGGAAAAGTCAGTGATCTCCATTTGTAATGTCTTTGACATTTTATATATCATAAAATAAATATGGATTTATATTGTATGAAATGCCGAGCACGTACCCCAACTACAGATAGAACAACAATTGCAACAAAAAATAATCGACAAGCGCTTACAGGCAGGTGTGAACGATGCGGTATAAAAAAATTTAGATTTATTTAAAAAAAAGCGGAGGTGATATCGCAGCCAAGTTAACAGCGCTGCCAGGAGCTCCGTGGGCTAAATACCCAGGAGAAAAACATCTTCCAGGACATAATTACTGTGGTCCAGGAACTCGACTTGATATCAGACTTGATGCTCAGGATCAACCAAAACCCGGTGAGTATCCGATAAACGCTATTGATAGCGCGTACCATGCTCATGATGTAGCTTACCGAAGCAAAGATTTGCAACAGCGCCATCTTGCGGACATGAAATTAATTCATGCGTTAAATGCAATCCCTGATAAATCTTTCAAAGAAAAATTAGCATCCTGGTTAATAAAATCCGCAATGAAAGGTAAATTAGCGTTAGGTACTGGTATATAATGGAGTCGATTTATTATTCCCCAAGCGGATACTGGAGAGGTAACGCAGCAATTGATAAACTTGCCAGCGCGGCATCAGTAACACGCGCGGTTGCCAAAAATTGGTTATCCCGACAGGCAATATGGCAAATTTATCTACCGCGCCCTAAACAAATTCACTTTGCGCATTTCGATATTAGTGTGCCAAATGAGGTTCATCAGGCTGACATACTATTTCTGCCTCACGATGTTGTTCGTCGGAAAACATATAAATACACGTTAACCATAGTTGATGTTGCCAGTAGATACAAAGAAGCAACGCCGTTGACAACAAAGACAGCATCTGAAGTATCCGATGCGTTTGAAAGAATTAATCAGCGAGGACCTCTGCGATGGCCACATCTGCTACAAGTTGATCCTGGCAAAGAATTTCAAGGTGCAGTATCATCGCTGATGAAACAACATAACGTCACCATACGACGAGGACACACTGAAATTCACCGTGATCAGGCAATTGTTGAGCGATTCAATCGAACACTTGCTGAGCGGTTATTTGGATGTCAATACGCGAAGGAATTTATTCAAGATGCGAGATCGCGCGAATGGGTTGCAAGATTACCAAGTGTGATAACTGCGCTAAATAATGAAATAACTCGAACAACCAACATGAAACCTTCCATCGCGATCACAAAAACACAAGGTGTTTTTCAAAAATATATACAAATACAACGAAATAATATTTCAACACAGCCAGTGTTGGGTAATGTCACAGTTAGATATATATATATGAACCAGGCGAACTTGAAGGTGGTAAACGAAGAGCGACTGATCCCATTTGGAGTGTTACCACACATAAGATATCCACCGTGACAAGATCCACTGGCAGACCAGTAATCTACAGGTTGGATTCAACTGCTCCTCAACGCGGATTCACACGTGAGCAACTTCAGGTAATTCCCGAGGACACACAATTGCCGCCAAAATCACTGAAGTGACTTAACTAGCACTGGCGCCCCGACGTCGATTACACTCAAGACAGGTCAACATGACATTATCACGTGTATGACCGCGATTGTTATCTTTTCTGTCTACGGTAAAGTGTCTTGAATTTTTATTCGAATACTGCCATAGCATTATGCAGTTACAGCTCGCACAGTGATCATTCTGTTGTTGTTTCAGCGCATCAACGAAGTCAACATCAAGGTCGAAATCGCGAATATTTTTTTTGTCACTCTGTTTGTAACCGGTGAGTTTTTTTCTTATTACATCACCATCGGTGATGCTGTTGTTTTCATCGCTATCAGCGTTTGAATGAAAATCCGAAGGATTTTTCAAGACAATTCATCGAAGTTGAGATATTCTTTTGACTCTGGACACTGCTAGGTTAACTAAGTTTGACCATTCGATTCGATCATCAATGATCCAGACAGTTGTATCTGAAATTGTCAGTCCTTGAGAACAATGAATTGTCATAGCGTATCCTAGCGTCCATGGGGATTTATTCATCGCTAGTGCATTCTCGACAGCATCGATGTCAACTAACACAATATCATTCAATACTAAATTCTGTTTCTCTGTCTTTCCTGGAATATCAACATCTATATTTTGTAACCGCGTATCAGCTGGTCTATAACATAACGGCGTTGGCAGCATTGGAAACTTTTCTTGTTGCAACCGAAATAACTCTTGTTGAAGTGTGTCTCTGACTATCTTTCTACTTGCCACTATCAAATCGTCTGGTTTCCACACTCGGAAAAAGTCACTCATCGAAGTTTCAGGAATCATCTCGCGCATGATTTCACATTGAATTTTATTCGGTTCTAGCCTGATTAGTGTTTTAAATTCTTTCAGCGTTGCATCAAGTGCTCGGTAATCATCAGACACTTCTTCGTGATAATCAACAAAATTCCTCAGCCAATCATGCGGAGATGCGCCGACAAACGGAGGTGGTTGACCGTGATCGCCGCACATAATCACTGCAGTATTTTTCGTTAACAGCCAATCAAGAAATGTTTTTAACGTTTCCAGCGGTACCGTACATATCTCATCCCAAATTATTATATCATTGATATATTTTGTTCCCATTCGATCTGGCGTCCACGTACCGCCGCTGTATTTGAAAAAGCTGTGATAAGTACAAGAATTGACTCCTCGTTGTTTCATCTCCCTGGCAAGTCTGTGTGTAGGTGTTAGCACAATCATATCTGAATTTCGAAATAATTCAATCGCTCGAGTTGTTTTACCAGACCCACCCGGCCCGTTCAAATAAACAGTTTTGTGTCTGGTGATTGGATCATCCACAGACGGTGCAGAAGATATTTCTGGCATCGTTGATATATAATAATCATCCTCTGTTGCAACATCAGCGGATTCACAATACTCGTGTAACATCTCCGCTTTTATTCTCCACGAACTCCATGATTCATCGTAAATGTCTTCCACTTTCCTTGTAAAACGAGAGAGTGATTCTGAATATTTTTTATTGATATAAAATGAATCCGTTGCAACTCTAACTGGGGTATCAGGAAATAGATTTACCATCGATAACAAATTTATAGAAACATAAGCCAGCATTGAAGATCTCAAATGTGTGTATTGAGGCGATTCTCCTTCGATATAACTTACAATTGTGCCCAACTTTTTCCCGTCGGACAAGAACACATCCTCCCTGTTACAAAATATGTCTCTGGCAACCGCGTCGGCGATTATAAAATCCAATTCAGCTTCATCGATAATCAACCGCGAGTGATGCATTTTATGATCAAATGCTGCACCCTGAGTAAATTTACCGATTATTCTTCGTCCAAGATCTTTCGCTGTGTTTTCACTGTTTTTGAGTTTGATCTTGAGAATTTTAGGAGCCTCACTGACAATGACATCCATCGGGGTATTTGGGCACTCTCGTGCATACTCGCCGATAACTTCTTCGAGGGTAACACGCTCCGGTGTTGGTAACCAAACTGAGGTCTGCGGTCGATAACATATGATTGCTTCGCTGACAGTCAAAGATACCAGTATACCGCTGTCAAGCATGTATCGCAATAACACTATTGGTACCCAGCGCTTTTCGACGAAGTGTCTGCCAAACCAAACATAACAAATCGGATGAAGTCCCGTGGCGAATTCAAACGAAGTCACACGAGCAAATCCTGTCAGGTCAGAGTCGGGTAAAACGCCGTTTACGGCGACTCGTGTCATCGAGTTCGTGGGGTGTCCAAACCGCGCAAAGTATTCGCGGCACTCGCCGTTCCCAAGAAAGCTTCCTGGGTAGCAGGCAATCATATCCACGGAAATCATATTCCGGTAGTCATACCGGGTATTCCACAACCCGCCATGACCATACTCGACACAACTTAATTGTATATCCGAAAGAAACTGACTTCGGGTTGGTCTCCACGAATTTCTTTCTCTGGCGGCGTGAGCGGCAACACTTGGAACTGTAAAACAATTAACCAATAACTGCTCATCGCTAGCATCTCTCATATACGTTTTTTGCGAGTTTTTTCATTTGTTGTTGCAACGATTCTGTTCTGTATAATTCTCCGTTGGGTCTCACAAATTGATCATACTCGGAATCTTCAGAGTTCCTAAATAACCACACCGACACAGGGTCGGTTTTACTCAGCGCGTAAATAACCTCGTATATGTTTCCAGAATAAAACTTGACAACACGGTCTCGTGGAAATATTGTAACTGCATCAGTCCATGCGTGCGAATTATGATCAATAATTTCAATCGGTGTTCCTGACTTTTTAAAATGCTTCGAACTGTATAATATTTCCCCGGTTAGTGTTTTTACTGTTATTGAGCATTTTAATTTACTTGATAGCGCAGCAACATCATTTATTGTTGCCCCGGTATTCTTAACCGATTCACCCCATGATGTTATTTTTTCACATCGCAGATCGGTTAAACCGTTTCCTCGTTTTGCGTTTTTAAAATGTTCCATTACTCGCTCGGCTACACAATTCAGCGTAGAAATGCGAGCATTTCCAGAAACGCTTGCGTTTCCAAATCGCATCGGAGCGAGTTTATCAATTTTTGTTTTTTTTTACAGGTTATATTCCATAAATGACTGCGGTTATAGGATACGCTCGAGCGTAATATGGTTTATCAATTCCGGTCAGCATTCCTGGTTTACAATTGCTGCTTAACAGAATTGTCTTTCCGTTAGCAAGAACAGGATCGAGTTTGTCACGGATAATCCACGTATCGTCATCGACGTTGACAATAAATTTTATTCTGAAAAAATATTTCTTGTCACGTTGATGAAAATCAATATAATCAATAATTGTTTTTGCTCGAGCATCAGTCATTGTAGCATCGATGATGTTCTCATCGTTGACATCGTCAACGATATTGACATAGTCAGCGTCGCGGATAATTTTAAATGACGACCATGCGCCGTCGTCGCGAAATTCCTTTTTACCCTCGTTGATAATATTAAACAGATCAGTTAGATGCCGTCGTCGTGGATCCGGGTTTAGCCTGTCAAGATCGAATCTCCCGCCGCCAACTGCGGTTAATTTCGAAAACTCTTCCATCTTATATTTAAGACAAATATTTAAATAAGAAAATATTATATATACAATGAACAACTGCAAATGGTTAAAAGTTGGATCCGTAACAGTCTGTGGTAAGCCCTGCAGGAAGGAATTCTGCGGTGAACATATACTGAGTATCAAACGAGGAAGCACAGGACCTATTCGTTGCCTGCGATGTGGCATTGGTGTCAGGGGTAAAACACAATTATGTGCGGGGTGCGGGGCGAAACGATACCGGGAACTCAAGCGATATTACAATAAAGAAAGTAACGGAGACGCGCTAAAATCCGAGAGTGATTACATAACTAGGTTTTCAGACAAATTATAAATTAGACAAATACATTATTATATAAATGAGCCAAGAATTTGTCTCACATCCAACCATTAAAAATTATGAAGCATCACGACAGGGAATAGTTAGAAATAGCAGGTTGAAAAAACCAGTTGGTGTTGTTAGTAATACTGGTTATCTAAGATTTGCTGTTGGGAAAAAGAAGTATCTTAATCACAAGTTTGTTTTCGAGTGTTTCCGCGGAGAGATCAAAAACGGCTTTGTAATTGATCACATTGATGGAGATAAACTTAATAATAATTTATCCAATCTGAGAGCTGTGACGCAGAGCGAAAATTGCAAGGCTGGTAATACTGGCCGTAACAATAAAAGAGCCAAGAAGGTTGTTTCTATGAATTTAAATACAAATGAAGAAATAATATTTCAATCGATGAATGCAGCCAGTAAGCATTTTGATATTTGTACGGCTTCGGTACGAAGAGTATCAGAAAAAATAAATAAATCCGCGTTGTCAAAAAAGTATAATAATCAGAAAATTATATTTCGTTATCACGAGAATTTTCCAAACGGAGATAACTCTGCATTGACTGTGTGAAAATCCTTCGGATTTTTTAAGTCAATGATACAATTATTTCCCCCTTGACGCTGTCAAGGTGGCTTTGTCAACAGAGCGCTATAACACTTTACAGGTGCGAGCAGACGATTTTCTGCACAAGGAAGTAAATAACTACCTGATTTCACAGGTAGATCAGTATATGATATTTTTTAAACCCTGTATTATCAGATTGGAAAGTGGCACAATGGTAACGCGTTTGACTTTCGTCCCGACGCTATCAAACGCCATTGTTCTAATCCTCGTTACGGACATATTGTTCGACGGGCCCGATTTATACAGTTTTTTTATAATAGTTGGGGGCTCCAGCAGGGGCCATGTGTGCATTATCCTCCTCCACGTCGAATCGTGGAGGTACGTTTTACCCCCTGGGATTCGATTTGGGGGGGGGGATATATGCACATGGAGATCCCAAAAATAAACAGCAGTCATTGGATGTATAAGCTCTACGGTCAAAAAAACAAAATGGCTAAAGGAACCGATCACGAGGATGCCGAGAAGCTATAGAAAAGCTCTGTAAGACTGAGATAAAAAAAATCTGAAAAATAAAAAAATCACCTAAAACACAAAGTGTTTCAAAACACAAAGTGACAAAATCAAGTCTGAAAGGACCTCGTGGAGACCCATAAGCCAGTATAAGACTAACCACTCATCAATGACTGCTGTTTATTTTTTTTATTTTAAATATTTAAAAATATAATAAATTTGAATCAAGAAAATATCAATAATGTGATTGATGCTATTAAAAAATTAGAAAAACAAGGATTTAAAATATTACTAAATGTTGAAACTATTCTGTCAGATTTTGAATCATTATACGAAGCTAAGCGCGCAGGGCGTTATATTCTTCCTGCTCAATATCGATTCATAAAGATGATTCAAAATAATTTGTATAAATCGCTAGCCAGCGTAGCGGAGACACAAATAAATGAATTTGTTCCACTGTCTCGTGCAATCGAAAAGATCAGGCTGGCACTGGCAGCCGAGTATGAAACAAAGAAGATAATTAACAATCGGGTCAGAAAATTAAAGCATTGTATGTCTGCTGATGAAGTCAAGGATGAAGTCAAGGATGAAATCAAGGATGAAAGCAATCATAGCTTTGTCACGGATGACGAAGTCATTCACCTTGACGAAGTCAACGGAAAGTAAAAATACCTCACCTTGACTTCGTCAAATACTTGGAAGTGAAATCGGGTACCTAGAAGTGAAATCCTTGACGAAGTCAAGGAAGTAAAAAAAGAGTAATATTTTTTTTACTGTGTAAATTATGCAACTGTCCGATTTCACTGATTGCTACTAGCAAATACCCTGTCAGGATCAGTGAAATGGTCAGTGAAAAATCTTCGATTTTCAAAAAAATATATATAATAAAATTATGCAATTGTCCGATTTTGTTAATTTTTACTAGCAAATACCCCATCAAATCCGTGACTTTCGTCAGTGGTAAAAAAATGTGTATAAGTAAAATATTTTCAAAGGATGGAAATATCAAAGATATTTTTTAAAATCCTAAGGGATGGAAATGTCAAAGACATTTCTACTGCAGCATCTTATCGAGATGATCCCGTGAAATGCACGAGTGAGCAACATTGAGGATTTGGTCTGCGTCACAAGTAATCATCGTGATATTATTTTCGCGGAATTGCTTCAGCTGAAAATCTGTCAGTAAAAAATCATCACTGCCGTACTTATCGATGATTATTTTAACATAACCCGGTAAATGATTTCCGGTAAATATTTTTCGGATGAATTCTTCAAGCGCGCGCTTGTCAACGATGGAACATATCACGTGTTGATACATATTATTTTTTTCGCGTTCATTTAATATAATTTATTACGACAGTGCTGTCGCTGATGGTGATGTCTCTAGCGTCTCCCACAGTGCTATCATCGTCGGAAACACTTTGTGTTTTACTGTCACTGTCAGCGAAATCACTGTCAGAGACATCTTCATCACTGACAACAAAATCACTGTCAAAATCACTTTGTGATTCACAAACATATTGTGTTTCCACGCTAGCGTCAGAACTGTCAGTGGAAATGTCGGAGACATTTTCATCTTCATCATCATCATCATACTTCTGGTAATTCGAAGATTTTTTGGACATTATTATGATATGATATTATTAACTGAAAGTCCTTGAAAAATGCTTCGTATTTTCACGAAGAAAGTCCTAAGACTTTACCAGCAAATTAATACTAACAGTCTCCCCACGCAGGTCCAACAGTCTATGTTGTTGGTCAGTGACTTTAAAATTCATCCTTGTCAGCGTCGGATTATGACACCGCAGAAATACTGGATTGATTGGTCCTTGCACAATAAAAAATCCAGGTGGCTCTCTAGGAGTAAATGAATACAATATAAACCCTTGCTGGGCTTGATTCGATGTTGTCGTGTCTATGTTGTAACTGCCATCGATGACATCACATACAAGATTGACCGCGACGACATCAGTGATATTTACGATGCCCGGAGAAATATGCCGGCCATCGCTCGCTGTGGAATTATTGTGTGCTAAGATAAGGGGTTCTGGTAGTATTTTTTTCCATTGTGCAAGTATGTCATCGAAGTATTCATGGACGATATCAGTGACGTATTTTCGTAGGATGACCGGGGAAACATATCCTGGTAATTTAAAATTCGGTAGTTCAGCTTCGGTCAGCGAGTACTTATTCAGAAATTTTTGTTTATCGGGGGATATGCTGACGATTACCGCCTGAACCACGTGCTTGTTAATATACTCCATATCTGAGGCAAGTTGATTTAATATCTCAATTTGTTTAATAATTTCTCCGCGTGAACCTGTCATCGCGGTGTGCACCGCGGATATATGTTCTTGGAGGTGTTGCCGTAGATACCCTCGGTGCGTTCCATGCGCGTCATTAATACCCTTCAGGTACTCAACGATGTCGTTCAGATACATAGTAACTCCAACACGCACCCACCCGTCGTCGTCGTCACGAGTAAAATTAAATATGATATCGACACCGCGCGCGACAGGAAAAATCCTACCCTGTAAATTATCCCTGCGGATCTCATCAAGACGTTCTCGGTATTGCGGTGTAATTGTGTGATATGACTGCGAGTCAGTTATGTAATCAGACTTTTCGGGTGCAGGTGGTATCGGTGGTGTTGGTGGTGGATTTTTAGGCCATCCTAATGCTGTTCTGATTGAACTGTTATAAATGTCTACGTGGTAACCCGGCGTTGAGATTTCGATGACCGTTGACAGCGTTGGCTCGTGTGCTGTTATGCTGATCTTTGATTCTTTTCCGGTGACACGTTTTATTTGACGCTGTATTTCTTTGTTGATTTCTTCTATCTGATAACTCCCAGTGGGTAACGCAATGAAGTTCCAATCTGGGGTTCCATCAGCTCTATTCTGATACGAAAAAACAAATGAGTTATTCGGCGATTGTCCGTGAAATGATGTCGACCTGATATTGGGCCAACTGTGATATACTCGTAATTGTGCCAACGCGATTTCACTTACTGGAATTGAAGTTGGAAAATTAACATTAAATTCTGGTTGCGTCGAAGATATTGTTATCATTGTGGTCCTTACCGGAGTTGTATTTGCGGCTATGTCGAGCAAAGCTCGATATTGAAGTATCTCCTTCATTATTTATCTTCATCGTTTTCAAATTAAGATTCTTTGCGCGCTCGTAATCGTTGTATCTACCGGATATCAACGTGAATTCGGAACCTGATATTGTTGTGTCGTCAAGGCTAGATGATATCAACGAGGACAATTTCGAGTAGGCGCTGTTGGCCGCGTTGGCTACCCGCGTATACTCGTGTAATTTTGTTATCGCGCATGAGGATATTTTTTTTGCGATGATGTTGGCAACTCCTGCAATCGTCGTTGATGCTGAAATTGTGATTGTGATCGCGATTGCGGTCGTTACCGGAGTTAACGCAGACAATAGCACACCCGTGGATGCAACTACCGCGGATACCGAATACACTATCATGTCCAGCGCGGTCACACGCCGTTTGTATTTTTTTATTTTTGTTGCGCATCTGTCAATGGTGTTTTTCAACGTTGATTGCCATTCGCGTACCTGATCATACCGGTATTGCTGGGCATCTAATGTTGTCATCGATGCTGATTTCATTTTTATTATTATTTACGTAACCAATTGAGGCGTTTCTGCGACGAATTCCAAACACCACCAGTAGGATGTTGCGGTTAATTTCTTGTCTGCGGCTTCAAGTATAAATATTTCTTCGGTTCCGCTGTTTAGTATTATAGTTACAACCCCGGAATACTTATCGGTGGAATGTCTCCAGGGATATGTTGTGAAGATTTCAAATTTAGCGGCTGAAAACACAGACAACCTGTACACGCCAGTGGCTGTTGCTGTATATTTGATAGTATTATTTTGTCGGGACCGTGTTGCGAATCCCGATGATACCGTGAATACGATGTTGGTGATATGCCCGGGGGTAACTCCAGTGGGAACTTTAATCAAACTAGTTTTGTTAACGATCTCAGGAATTCCCGATACGATATCCTGCTGTGTTTGTTTGATCGTGTCAATGTCGTTCTTGATTTCAGAAAGTTTTATGTCGATGACTGGAGGAACCCCAAAGAACTTATACACGGTCTCACCAGTTTTTTGAAAGTTTCTTCGAAATCTTGCAAACGCGCCCACGTGAACATCATACTCAGCCCGCAACGTAGTTAGTTTACCGTCAACGGTATCTACATATTGTTTGTTTGCGGCATCTTCGGGACCTTCCGGATCTTTTAGAACGGTTATTTTGTTGCTGTTCTTGTTGAGTTCACCTGTCATTGTATCACCGGTCTTCGCTACACGCTCCGTTGCGACTTTTCGTGCATCATCTCGCAGCATCGCAATTGATATCGACGAATCTCTGATTCTGCCGCTGTCAGTGAATACAACGATGTTGTCCGTGACAGCTCCAATAACCCTGCGAATTATGTCATTCCACTTAATGTTACTGGTTCTTAGCTTGCCGTGCCTGTCCTGAAAAATAACAAACTCATCTGGATCTATCCCGGTCAGATTTAAAAGATCATCAATTTCATCTTTGGTAGCATACGCCGATAAATCAATATCTTATTTTTTTCTTCCTTGGTTCTGCTTGATCTTCCGTAAATATCAACCATTATCTGTTATGGGGTTGTTTAAATTTGGAAATCATTGATTTTTCAACGTGTATTCATGCACGACTTTGTGTGGAGGACTCGCTGATTTCGAGATCGCATCAAGAACATTTAATACTTCACGACCGCATATCGGAGGATCAATTAATGTTTGTGTTGGTAACGTTGACTGCCAAACTGGAATGTTGGAAAATCTTTTGACGTACCTGAAAAACTCAACTGGCGGTGCTAGCCCGTACGAATCGAAATAGATAATTCCACGCGGATCGATCGCGTAAGCAACCCAGTGAGTTCCAGGACCTTCCTTGTTGTCGAGATTAATAATACCGGTTTCTTTACTCGCTGGTCGTGCTGGTAATTGATCTCGCATAAATACACCTCTGAAATTCTTTATACGTAACTGCGCAACAGCATCAAGCAAATCAAAATTACTCGCTGAAAGCTTCAACATCGATGTAAAATCCTTTGGATTTTCGAAAACACTTAAAACCTTTTTGGATACCATGACGCCGAAGTTCCTGGAAGTCTGAGACCGGATCCCTTTTTTTTGTATCCTTTAACGGTGGCTTTCTTTAGTGCCATTCTAGCAGCGGTTCCAACAGCTCCTAACGCTGCAGCTTTTGCTACTGCGGGAGCAGCAGCAGCTATCAGTGCTGGTATCGCGGCGAGAAGAGGAAATATACCGCCGGTTTTAACCATATCTTTGACCGCGGCCGGAGAGAGATCAAGTCGAACTCCAGTCTTACCCTGCTTCGCGCTGTTGAAATGTTTTAGCTGAGTTTTAGTCAATGACAGTTTGTTGGGACCGCCCGCTAGCTGATCGTGTTTTAGTGTTATTGATGCCCCACATGTGCTCGCGTTCTTCGATTGTAATTTCTTCACCTGACCAGGAGTCAGTGACACATTAACATGACTATATGACATTTTATTAATACGATGTTGATCTAATTGCGCTATTAAAACAATGTTACAGGTGGAAACTTAAAGGTTTGGAAAATCTAAATGGTGGGTTCCAAAACCGGTAGGTTTTCTACTGGTGCATCAATAACTCTCATTCGGCCGCCAACACCTTCAAGTAACACTGCTTTATCGGAAAGTATGACCGCGATTGCTCTAACACGTGCAGGAACTACTGGTGGACCAGCCACCGCAGCTGGTACTCGAGCCAGGCGAGCCCGAACAACTATATCAACGACAGATTTTCTGAATAAATCTAAATGTTCCAACGAAAAGTAATAGATCGGATACAACGTTGTAAAATCACGCTGGGATATCTGCAGCCCAGTGTCGACGTTTTGATCACGCCCATCATAAGACATAAATTGATAATATGCCCGTGCAACATCATTTTGTTCAAAATTTAGATGAATATCCTCAACAGGTTCTTGATGTCCGTTTATTCTTAATGAAACTTCAGAAACCCCCAATGGGTCAAATGTCATTATAGTTTCTTCTTGATTATTTATTCTACGATTTGCTTGAAACGCGATAAATATATGTCGCGCTGTTGATATTCCCTGTTGTGATCCCAATTGCCACGTGAATAGTCCAGGAGCGTTGATAGAAGTACTATCTGTTGTCAATGCTAACCATGATAACAACGATTTTCCACCTTGATCCATAAAAGAAGGAAATTTTGTTCTTCAGCGATTGATGGAGACATTGTTGGCATCCACAGAGATAGTTTTCTTAACACTACTTGACCAGGATCAACTCCAGCAGCTCTCCATATTGCATCATTATCAGAGTTTTTTCTGACAAGCATTACTGTGTGTTTGGCACCAAATATAACCTTTCGGACATTTCTGCAAAATCCAAAAATATGAGATAACGGAATTGCACAGGAAAACTCTTCTTCGCCGCTCAGCATTGCTCGACGCGTGGCAAAACCCAAGTTGAAATCTTCATTCATTGATGCAACTGCATCCCCAGCCCCATTCATCCTTACATTTCTGTGTTCTGGATGATTAGATGTGTCTTTTGCAAACATCATTGTTGGACCAGCTGATCTTGTGTAATCATCAGAATATCTTGCAAGACCAAGTATAGTCGTGGCAACATCAACATTGTCCAAACACGACTCAGTATCTTTTCCATCAATCGAGTATGTGGCTTTGCTAAATAACGCCATCACACCATTATTAACAAAGCCAACACGATCACCTATTCCGGATGCGGTATCATCCGCTTTTAAGATTCTACCTGTGACCTCAATAAAGGCCTCACAAGGCAGAAAATATCTACTTGTGTCATGAATTTGAAATTCAATTCTCCCCCGCGCGTTAGGTGTTTTTGCATCATAAGAATAAAATTGATAATCACGCAAGGATTCATCCTTGGCGACTGGTTTAGCCATCTTAAATGCTTCGTTGATTATACGCTGAAACATCTTATTGTAATACATTATTATCTAAAACGAAGACCACCCCCCGCCGCAAAACTTGAAGCTATATTTTTTTCTATTTCTTTGGAAGGTATCAGTGACGCTAGTTTTTGATTTGCAGTTTCATTTATTATTTTGCTAACATTTGCAGGCATGTCCGCGGTGCTTGGTAATTTTACCAGCGGAGGCGAACTTCTTTGAGGTCTGCGTATTAATCGTGCTAGTCTCTGTTTGATCGCCGTGAACACTTTACCGGCAGCATCACCGATTACACCAGAAGCTTTGTCTTTGATAACATCAATAGCTTTTGACGATAATTGTTTTGCAATTGGTCCCGCCCTTGGAGCTACTCTTGCAAACAATCCTTGAACAATATTTCCAAGTCCATCTCCATAATATGCACTGTAAACAGGATATCGCGAATTTACCACTCTCTCTCTCGTCGGGTCATATGATTAGAGTCATGTATGATCATTTTATTTAATTAGTTATTTCTCTAATCAATTTGAAAACGTCAGACGTTTAGTCGCTGTCCACGAGTTCATCAATAAGTTCTCTGTAGATGTGAACATCCATGATACCGCCCCGAAATAGTCGCTGACAGATATCAGCCGCTTCATTAATTATTTCCGGAGAGTTATTTCCGGCACGTTTCCCTCCGATGAGAACTTCTAGCCGTGATACATCATTGATGATATTATCAGGGCAGGAAATAAAACCAGACCCGGATTTTTCTTCAGACTCATCATTGAATTCCTCATAAACGGTTTCCTCGCTGGTGGGTGATTGTCATCGCATTTGTTGCATATCTGATAATGTATTTCTAAATTTTATATAACCAGGATTCTCTGGATCAACGGGTAAATCATATTTAGCAAAATATACCGCTTCTTCCCATTTCTCGAGGGTGTCAATTTTGTGTTTACGTTTTCTTAAATATTTTTCTCTGTTATCAAATTCATCTAAAACAAAAGGGGGAAGATACTCTTTCGCATTTTTTCTTACTTTAATGATACCGGCTTTCATAAACAAATCCCCAGGATTTTCCTGCTGCTGCAACGGAGGAGGAGGTCGATATAATTCTTCATCTGATTCCTTTTCTGTTGTCGTTGTGCCGACTTGTGGTTCAGCTATTTTTCCCTGAGTTGGTTTTTTATGTCGCTTTTGTTGTCGCATTTGGACATCAAATCGATCTGATCCTGCCATGTACTCTCGATAAAGTGGATCACTAGTATCTCTCCGTTCGAGCCCCCGTTTTATTTTATAAATTCCATCGAGAAATTGTTGTTTAGTTACCTTTTGATTAGGATCTTTCATAAACTTTTCTCTGGTGTGATAAGCCTCAGCAGCGCCAACACCAAAAGTAATTATTTCATCTCTGTTTCCGACTGGACGATTTTTAATTTCATCCACAAAACCTTCAATGAAATCCTTTTAATAATTAAATCCTTTGATCGGTTTCGGTTGAGCCTTCTTAAGTTCTTCTATTGCCTGAAGAAGACTTTGTTGCGGTTTATCAGGATCAGGTTTTCCTATGATAGCGGTTTTTATTGTTTCAGTAGCTGTTGTAACAGGTTTAAATAATTCTGTTGTACCTTCCATGAATTCAACTTGTGCTTGCTGCCGTGCCTGTAATTTTTGTCTTACTCTATCTCGTACAGGAAGAAACTTTTTTATTGCTTCTAGTCGCTCTCGAGCTAGTCTAGCGGAATGTGCTTCTCCGATGTTGGCCATTATTGTTAACTTAAATTTTTAATTCACAACAGAAATCCTAAAATATTTTACATGATAGCAGCAGAGAGACTGAGCCACCAACGTCGTCGTCGACGTCACCCCGTCAAGAAACATTTTTTATAGTGAGTTATCGCTGTCGAAATAACCCTTCTAGCCAGAAAAGAGGATTTAGTCATCATAGTTTCTGGCTAGAAGGGTTTATTTTGTGAAATAAGAACTTCTATCAGAAATGTTTTCGATAGATGGTCCTGTTTAACGAAGTAGTTGGTGGGCTCAGTCTCTCTGCTGCTACGTAACATAGGTAAATGGCAGTGACGTCAAAATGTTGGTTAAGAAGAAGAATCCTGCCACGCTCTTAGGGTACTCTCTGAATGAATTAAAGGCCGACATGGACGAAGATTGTGGATTCAATTTTCTGTCATACCCTTCAATTTTGAGATGGTTCATCGTCGTTTTAATGATGGACTGGAACCATGAAAGATGACCCACGTTCTAGAAGACCGTTGTTTCTATGATTGGTGAGCAGGTATGAAGGGAGACTTAGATGAAGACACCTGCTGTGCATTGGAAGATATTTCTATTATTATGTGGATTATTTTTATCTGCTGTTTTTATGTTAGGCTTGAGCAAGATGGGATGATGGTTTGTGGAAAGTTGATAAAAAAGACTCAAGTTGAAATCAGAAAGAGCCATTCGCCAAAGGTGAAAGCAGTCATGTGACAAGTTTGAATGAGATTGGATTTACCTTTTGAGAACCCGAATAAAGAGACAATAATAAAGATTGAATAAATAAAGATACTAATAAAGATCGAATAAATAATGATAGCACAAAGAAAACGACCAGAGACCTCAAATCGCTCGACATGGTCGGACTGTTAAGAGTTTTCTATGCATTATATCTCGATGCAAAACGCAGGTACTTGTGCCTGACTGCACAAGTTGTGGAACACTACCAAGCTACTCGTTCATGTACCTGAAATATTCATCTCGATGTAAACTCACCAACGCATAAATCCGCCGTCTCAACTGATTTGATTAAGGTGTACAGCATCCTTACTTTCCTTTGGTATAGCACTAATTTGTTATCCAAAAATGGTTTATGGTTGCATTCCGTTATCAAAGATTGGATCAAGGGCGGAAAATTTGAAAGCTGTGCTGTCGAAAGTGCAGTTTTCCACTGTATAAATGACGAACCAAAAGTGAATACGAAATTGCATTTAATAATTAGAAAAATCAAACTGCGAAAGTGCAGGAATGAACTGTTGACTATTAAAGAACTTTGTGGTTCAGCTTGTTAATATTCAAAAGATTCTAAATACCCCTACTAGTCCTCTCTATTTCACATATACCGTTAAATAATGAAAAGGAGTGGATGGCAATAACAACATTTTACTTGATGCTAGGCGGTGATATACTGGATTTTTCAAGCAAAATAACTGTGATAATTCACTGGAGTGAATAACAACAAATAATTTAATTGCCACGTCGATAACAAGATAACCGTGAAATTCAAAGTTATTCATTAATGCATACGTGACTGAATGGCAAATGTGGCTGCCTCCCGATAAAGATGACTACTGTCCAAATCCAGGAAGTAGCGAGTTTTTGTTTTTTATTGTGCTCTTTTACTTTCGATTGGGAAGGTGAATTGTGAAACTGTTTATATTTTTTTGTGTGAATGATCATAAAACAATGCAGAACATAAGCGGTGAACCGCGATCATCGCGCGAGATCCAGTAAGAAATCTGCTTCTTCAGTCTGCTATACAGATCATCTTGCTATCCAATACAATGAAAATTTGCTTGCTCCGAGTATAATGCATCTATTTAAGCTCGTGGGTGAAAAGGTTTCGTATTTTCCTTCGTGGCTTTTTGGTTAAAATGAAAAACTATCGAATAATGTACCTTGTTTAAAATTGAAAAGAAAACATAATGGAGAAATAATAGGACGGGGGGGGGGGTAGATGTGGTGCTTTGGGGAGAGAAATTTTTGTTCTGATTTTAGTTGGAAAAAATGCTTTTGATAAAAGAAAACATAATATCCTGAAAAGAAAGAAAATCTCAGCAAACCCCACCTCCGCCCCAAAACTTAATTGGTCGATGTCCAATTTGTTTTGTCTCTGAAGGGAGTTGCGATCAATCAAATGACCCATAAGTGGAATTTTGCATCTACAAGATCAACTAATTTTGTTTGTTTAAATTGTTGGTAGTAAAACCCATCCATTTCAATCCAGACCTCAGCTGATTACAATTCACTAATTTAGGACCACATCGATTAAAACGCAGAGAATTCTTATTTCACATGTTTAATCAATTTTTTGGAATTAGAAGTTTTCTTTCATTTGTTGAGTTTTCAAATTTATATCTTGAATTGCAAAAAGGTGATTCGGCGTTCTAATTTTCTTGTCGAGTTTTTAGATTTTATAGGTTGAATTACACAGCAGTAATTGAAATTTCAGTGTTGTATACGTGATGATGAATGAAATCGTTTGTATCGGATATATCAAGGATTTAAGTTAAGTTGCCTGACTCTAATATAAATCTTTTCTCCAACGCTTCCAACTTTTGTTCCAGGTCTAATGAGTATAAGATAAAGATACTGCAAAATACTTCCAGGGTTTTTCAAGAAGAAATGAGACTCAAGGAAAAGCTCAGTGGCGATTCTGGAGAATTTAATGTCAGTAACGATGAGCCTGATAGATTCATTCAAACTTCAATTATGTTCCACCCCCAATTAAATTCCCATATCCATAGGAAACCTTGATAACTGGTAAATTCACAGATCCAGCGGCATTCTGACAATTTATCCCGATATTAAAGACTGTCGACGAAAAAACTGCGAGAGGAAAGATATTGTCAGCAAGACAGCAGACAAGCGATGATACGATGTTGTTATGAATAGATTTGACTACATCGTTGACGCGAACGGGCAATTTTCAAAGGAGATATTTTAAGAGAATCTCTGTCATGATTCAACAGCTGCACACGCTGTAATTGTGTGTCAGATATTAAATTGGCTTGCGAAACGAAGAACACTTGGAAAACGAAACACCGACTTACATCATTTACGTTTAGGCTCTTACAAAACGCAACAAGAAAAGAGTGAAGACAACATACTTTGTAAAATTTAACAAATAATGTATTTCCCAGGAGAAAAAAAACTTTCACTGATTTCTGAATCAAGGTCAGGAACTAGGTCATCATTAGATACAAAGTTTCTATTAATAGTGTTTACTAAAAACAGTCAGATGAAGCTGAACCGAATTTCTAGAAAATAAATTTCCGGAAAATGTCAGATGTAGCAAATAAAGATACATTACAACAGCGTGTGTTTGAATATTTAAAAAAATTAAAATTAACAAACCAACATTTAAATTAAATTAGATATAAATTAAATCAAATGTACATAACACATGCTACGACCTGACCCTGTATCATGCAGGTTTCATTTACTCTTTAAAATGCACAAAGATGGGAATTAGGGGAAGCCTAACATTTTTCTAGCAAGAACCATCCCACAGAAAACATAATCCGAATTCGTTGCTAATCATATTCAGCCCTTCATGTTTAAATGCCTTTATACATCCAAGATACTACAAACCTTCCAAATAACCGACTCTTTGTCACTATGGATGATTATTCCTTTTACACAGACCTTACATACGAGAATAGCATCACACCTGCAAAGAAACATGTTGACACCCGCAGCACGTAAGACAAATTTTCCATACTGGCAGTGCGTTCGTTCCAAATACATACCTTAAAGTCCAGCTACCCTAACACAACAAAACTCAGAGAGCTCAATGGACACCATATAAAGATAAAATACAGAAGAAGATACATTGACGAGGGTGTTAAGAAAACTAGACTCTTTGAGACCTGTTGAAATATAAAACCAAATGTGTCACTGGATCGCGCCACTCTGTTGTTGAAATATAAAACCAACTGTGTCATTGGACTGCGCAACTCTGTTGTTTATCTCGTCCAGGCATGCGCGTGACCAGGTCGGTCCTACTGACGTTGATGGTGTTCATTTGTCCATACTGAGTTTGAAATACGATGACTTCAGTTCGTACGTAAAAATTAATCAGCTGGGTCGGATCATCTCTGGTTGAAAATTCCGATGTGTCAATATGACCGCGCATGCTTATAATGTATACTTATGTGGGCACGGCGGAGTCATCCGACTTGCCAAATGTGACAAGCTTCCAATCCTCATGTGGGTAGATCCATACTTGTTTGTGTCGGCAACATCGAAAAAAACATTAGCACGTTTGTCATATTTGAGAAATTCTTCGCAAGTGCTAACCCGTATTAATCGAAATAATCATCACCTCTCGGTGTTCCTGAGAACAAAACCCATTTTTAGCAGGATCTTCACCAGAATCTGAATTAATTAATCCGCTTTTTTCACACCTGGTTTCGTCAACAATGATTTATAGCGCATGATAACCTCGAGGAAGTGTGAAATTTTGCGGTATTTTTATTTGTTAATTGGAGTAAATCGAAGTTAGCTGAAATTTCATTGAGTTGTGTCGATTGAGGTGCATCGTGGTATCCTTAAAAATGCACCGCGACGAGGGGTCAGTCAAATCCTGATCCTTTTTGTACTCGTGTTCCGACACTCACCTTTGTTTTGCAACATATTACGACCAAGGTATCCAGATGCATCTGGCTAAACTGCTTTATCGACCGCCAACGCCACAGAGGTGATTAAAACCGGAATCGCCGATACACTAAAAATACTGCACCATGTTTTGCCATCTTAGCGACCTCAGTAGCGAGGAGCGTTAATAGTAGTGAAGGGGGACGATTTAGCCTCAATAGGAATTAGCATTAGAGACCCCCCCCCCCGGGACGGTTTAACCTCAAAGGAAATTTAACATGGAGAAAAATCGTGGGACTGTTTAGCCTCAAGGGGAATTGAACATGAGAATATGGGACAGCCTCAAGGGGACATGAACATGGGACTGTATAGCGTCAAGGGGAAATTTAAGATAGGATTATTTTTTTTAAAAAAAATAAAAATAAAAAAAGGGGTTGGCAATGGAAAGTCATTCTCTTTTCGAGACCTATGAGTGGCCCTGAAAAGGGCCGTTGGGTTTATGTTAATGTATCCATTAACATAAGTGGCACCGCATTGGTCTTCTTCTTGTCCTTAGGCTGCGCCTCACTGTAGGACCGTAAATCAGCACTATTTTGAGGCATCATTGTCTTTCTACGTAGATCCTACGTATCCACAGACTGGTGTCTGTCCTGTGGACAACGGTCCACTTGGATCGGACATACATTAGCATGTCCGTCCTAAACATCATTGAAGACACAAGGGTGGATGATTCAACTGTGGTCCACATCTTGAGGCGAGGAGAACAGGTGAATCAATGCAGTGAACTGCGCTTATTTATAGGTAGAGGAAGGATTGAAACGGATTGAGTTCATTCACCAATCCGAACACGCGTTACAAAATTCAGTCAGCCCGCATCCAATCCGAAGAGAGCAGTCTGTGACGTCACGTGGTCTATATAGATTCGCTAGCGCCTGTGTGCAGTCAATCTATGCGACAGTAATTCAGCATCACGGAAACTCAGAAAACGATCCATTGGGGTGCACCAGCAGTGGAGACCGCCCATGGGAACCCGGACTTCCTTTCAGAAGAGGTAAATTGGGATTTTTTGGATTTTTTTACCTCGCAAGAATTTGTTCCGGAACCTTCGTTACCTTCTTCATTACCGCAAGTGGAGCATTTTAGACAGAGACAGAAAGAAGAATTGGAGAAATTTATACAACGACAAAAGGAAGCGGGACAAGCTTTTCTCCTACAGCAACAGCAGCAAGAAGAAGAGGTAAGAAAAAAACAACAACAAGAAGAAGTAGCAGCAGCAAAGAAACAAGAGGGTGAAAATCAAACGGTCACGGTACTGTTGGACATTTTAGCGGAGTTAAGAAGTCTGAAACAAATGTATCAGACGTCTTTATTACGACCGAAGAGAATACGACCTTCCCGAGCTAAACACATTAACTTTGTGACTAAGCCTACCGTACCACCCTTAGTGATTTCAACCCAATCATCATCATCAACAGTACGCAGTCCAGAAGTAGGCCTTGGCCGTGGCAAAGGCTTAAGGCAGTTAAAGTTGATTGCTTAAACTCACCCATACACCAAAAAAGTCCCTTTTCAGGGCCACCCACGTCTCTCGAAAAGTGATAGCCTTTCAATTTGCCAATAACTAAAAAAAAAACCCAAAAAAACCCTACCCATTTTACCCCTATAGTACGTGTATATGAGTGCGTGAGTGTAGCTTCTTATTTTAAAATCAAAACTCAAAGACACTTACCTTATATAATTAATTTATTCTTTTATCCATAGTTACAATCCAATTCACAATTCACAACAGATCACTTTAAAAAGTTCATACACTTCTTCTGTCTCATTGTTTAGTCTCTCTGTTTTTTACATTTCTTCACCGTCACACTCTTTTCCTCTTCTTCCTCCTCGCTTTCTTCCCTTCTTCTTTTCTTCTCCTGTTTCTTTTTCTTCACCTGGCTGCTTTCTTCCTCTGAAAAATCCCTCTCTTCTTCTGAAGAATCATTCTTTTCTTCTGACTCCTCTTGTTTCTTTTTTGGCAATAATAACAGGTATCTTGACTTCTGTCTTTTCTAGCCCCTGTTTTATTTCTTTTTTGACGGTCTGGACACTCTGAAGACCAATGCCCTTTCTTCTGACAGATATAGCAAGGATCTTCACTTTTATCTCAAAAGGAAGGAGAGTAGTCCGTGGGCTGGTCTGAAGAGAATTTTCTAATGACCCCTCGCAAAGCTCTGATGAAACGTTCGATTTGGCTAGTCTCTTCCATTGTTGTGCTCAGTTGAGAGTGAAATGAATAGTGAAAGGACAAGACACACACCCTTTTATATACTCTGGTCTGCCATGACTATAAATTAGTCCATGGTGTTTAAACTTGAGTCATTTGACGTTTTTTACTCAAGATGAAACGATCCTATTCATTCGAGAAGAAAGAAGAAGAAAGTAAGAGGCAGAAACGTGATCTATCGCCTCGTACCAGGGCTGAAATCTTGGCACAAATTCATGCCAGTGATTTTGAAGAGGACATGAGTGAACCAGAATCCGAACCCTCTAAACCAAGTTCACCACCCTTAGTTAACCCTGAAAAGTACTATTCCATTCGAGAGACGGAAAAGCGCTCCTCTAGAAAATTTAGAACCACGGCTTACAAACACACAGTGAAGTTTAAAGATTTCAAGGCTGAAGTACCGTTAGAGAAAGCAGAAGGGTTCATCACTGGGGTGTAGGATTCTTTGCTCACCTCACTCAAGCGACAATGTCAACCCAAAGAAGACGATCGCTTGAGACTTTCCATACAACACGACGGTTTGAAATCCCCTGTTTGGATTGAGTTTAGCACTCCTGCAGAATTGACCGCTTTCAAAGTCATGGACAAGATTCAACACGTGCAACAATCTAATGACCAGTTTGACATCACCGATGGAAAAGCCACACTGGACATGACCCACGTCTCTCCTCCTCAAGGGACCGGACAACGCAATAAGGTGTTACTGGTGAACGAGCTTCGCAGCACCAAAAAGAGTCTCGTCCAAATTCACAATTCTCAAGACCAGATGTGTTTAGCCCGAGCCATCGTGGTGGGACGAACCTATGCCAACAAGAACGACACGACAGAATGGAAAAGAGACTGCAAAACTATTCGACAATCGGACCGAGCCAAACAACGAAACGAAGCATAATTCCTGTTACGACAAGCCGACTTGCCCAAAGACAAACCCTGTGGCATTCCTGAAATACAAACATTGCAAGATGTCCTAGCTCCACGATACACCTTGAAAGTGTACCCTGAAGAAATGCGCGGGCCTCTGTTGTTTCGAGGGAAAGACTTTAAGGACGGAAAATACATTCATGTCTATTATCACGATGACCATTTCGATACCATTACCAGTATCACCCGATTCCTGGGATACGTTTATTACTGTGAGAAATGTGACCATGGTTATAATAATCGAGAGCAACACAAGCATTGCGGATTGAAATGCTCAGGATGTTTGGCCTCTCCACCCTGTCTGAGCGAAGGACCAGTGCCTTGTTCCACTTGTCTGCGCACGTTTGTCAGCCCTACCTGTTTCCAACAACATTTGAAGACGCAAGGTTCACAGCAGAAATGTGCTTGTCAACTGCTGAGATTGTGCCCTACGTGTGGACAAGACATACGTACCAATAATGCCAAGGCACACGTATGTTCAGGAAAGAAAAAATGTCACATTTGTCATCACATCGTCGACTTGGAACACCAATGCTACGTGCAAAAATACCAACCCCCACCAGAGAAAGAGGACGGTCACAAGAAGAAAGGCAATTTCATCTTTTTGATTTCGAATACATGCAAGAGACCGGTATTCACATTCCTAATTTCTGCGTGGCTCATCGAGCGTGCGAGAAGTGCATTCAAGAACCTATCTTCAGTCATTGCCCTCACTGCAGCAAGATTCCTGGAGGGCGTGAAAAAATCTTTCGGGGACCGAACACGTTAGCCGATTTTGCCCAATGGGTTTTAGACCCCATCGACAAGACGTGGAGCCAAGAGGACATCGAACGTTACGGAGATTGTCATCGTCATGCCACGGTGATGGCTCACAATTTCTCCGGATACGATGGACAGATTCTCTTGAGATACTATACGGAACAAGGCACCGAACGTCCTAAAGTGACTTTGAACGGAGCCAAAATCATTTTCATGCAAGTGGGACAAGTACAGTTTAAAGATTCGATGAGTTACTTGGCCATGCCCTTGAGCCGAATGCCTAAAACGTTTGGAATGACAGAAATGGCTAAAAGGTACTCTCCACACTTTTTCAATACGGAAGCCAATCAACACGCCCTTCTACCCCATTTACCTGAGGCTCACTATTACGACCCCGACAACATGCGTACCGAACAACGAGAAGCTTTCTACGCTTGGTACCAGGCTCACGCATCGGACCCCTTCGACTTTCAGGAAGAAATGTTAAAGTATTGCCGTTCCGACGTGGACATTTTACGACGTTGCTGTGGAAAATTTCGAGAACTGTTCATGGAACACGGAGGGGTCGATCCTTTGAAAGAAACTTGCATCATTGCCAAAGCGTGTTCCTTAGTGTACCGGCAACGATTCATGCCTGAAAACACCGTAGCTGTCATTAGTCCTCAAACGACCCACTATGTCAAACGTCAATAATCGGTTAAAGCCCTACGCTGGTTACATTACTTGTGCGACAAGGAAGACAAGTGGATTCAGCATGGCCGCAACGGAGGGGGCTAAAAGACCATCTGAACGCATTCGGTCGATGGCTGTGACTTAGAAAACCCCAAGATCGTGTACGAGTTTAACGGTTGCTTATTTCACGGATGTCCCGTCTGCTACCCTGACCATGGCACTAAAAATCAGTTTTTACAACGAACCATGGAAGACTTGTACCAGGCCACTTGTCAGCGACGCCTAAAGTTAGAACAGGAAGGATACCAAGTGGTGGAAATGTGGGAACACGAATACGATCACCGTTTGAAAACCGATCCCGAGTTTAAACGCCTCGTGGAAAGTTGCCAGTTCATGAACCCCCTGAACTCGAGGGATAGTTTGTACGGAGGAAGGACCAATGCCACCTGTTTGCTGTACCAAGCCGACGAAGAGAAAGGAGAAGAAATCAAATACTTGGACGTGTGTTCGCTGTATCCCTACGTGTGCAAATATTGTCGCTTTCCTGCAGGGCACCCACAATTGTTGACGGAACACATCGACCTGAAAAACATTCGACAATACGAAGGTCTGATCAAGTGTAAAGTTTTGCCTCCCACGGACTTGTACCATCCCGTGCTACCTCACCATTGCCAAGGCAAACTGATGTTTCCTTTGTGCCGTACTTGTGCCGAAACGTGCAACCAAGATCAGCCTTGTCAGCACACCCAGGAAGAACGGACTTTGACGGGAACCTGGGTCAGCGTAGAATTGTTCAAAGCTCTGGACATGGGATACCAACTGTTAGAAGTGTACGAAATTTACCACTTTCCCAAGACATAACAATACCACAAGGGTGACCCCAGTCAGAAAGGCATTTTCGCCGACTGCGTGGATGCCTTTTTGAAACTGAAGCAAGAAGCCAGTGACTATCCGTCCTGGTGTCACACTCCCGAAGACCAAATACAATTCAAAGAGAAATACTATGAACAAGAAGGCATCTCTTTAGACCACATCGAGAAAAACGAAGGCAGGCGATCGTTTGCCAAAGTGATGTTAAATTGCTTGTGGGGTAAAATGGCACAACGACCATGTTTACCCAAGACGGAATATTTGACAGAACCTTCCCGCTACTTCCAGATGATTCACGACAAAACCAAATACATGAAACACGTGGACGTCGTTCGAGAGGATTTGATCTTGGTCAATTACGAAGAAGATCTGGACTTTGTACAAGACGACCCTCTTTGAAATGTCATCATTGCGGCTTACGTGACAGCTCATGCTCGCTTAAAATTGTACGAAGCTTTAGAACTGTTAGGGGAACGCGTCCTGTACTTTGACACGGACAGTTGCATTTACATCCTTCACCCGAGTCAACAGCACCCTTACATCGAAGGAGACCGTTTAGGAGCCTGGACAGACGAACATCCCGACGACAAGATTCTAAGTTTCGTCAGTGGCGGTCCAAGAAATTACGGCTACGAATACCGCGACCCACAAGGAGAAGTGCACACGACGTGCAAAGTGAAAGGACTGACTCTGAATTATCGTACCAGTCGAGTGGTCAACTTTGGGGTATTGAAAGTAGCCTTGCAATCTGGAGAGGATGCAAACTTTAAAGTGACCACCTATCAACCAAACAAGATTGTACGTTTACCCACTCACCACATCGTCAGTCGTCCCTTGGAAAAAGTCTATCAAATCGTGTACCAGAAGCGAGTTCGACTTCCCAATCATTTCACGTTACCGTATGGACACGTCGGTATTGGTCTGTATATAAAAAGGAACCCTAGGCAAGATCGATAGTTCATTGTGACTACCAAGACCGAGCGAACAAGATGAATACTTTCAGAGAAACACAAAACACGTTTAGACAGGTACAATTCAAGTGTCGGGTTTCTGAAGTGGAATGCGATTGTGAGCCTTGCGATGGGTACGATGCTGTACGTTGTGACCTTAGCGATGCCGTAAAGCATCGTGGGAACTTTGTTCTCACTACCCCTATCATGGAAAGTGATGCTGTGCGTGTCAAACCTGAGGGATGCGAAAGCGATTCCGCTCGTCCTCTTGGACATTTTACTGGGTTTCGTTTTAAAGGGGAATGTTCACCATTCACGTCTACCCCCCCTACGGATGTCATCCAGCTCTGAGCAAACTCCTGTCCTTGTCACCCAACCCTCATCGAAACGAACCTGTGAAAGACGAATATTCGTTTCCTGTGCGTTTGTCGGAATACTGCGACTTTGAAAATCGTCTTCAATCGTTCAAAGGAAAATGGCCTAAGTATCTGGGAGGACCAACCCCCGAAGAATTAGCCAGAGCCGGATTTTTCTACTTGGGCGAAGGGGATAAAGTCAAGTGCTTCAGTTGCGGTGTGTCACTTCACCACTGGGAACCGCAAGATTCGGCCTACGTAGAACATGCTCGATGGTCACCGAATTGTCATTACTTACCCTTAGTGGGACCGAGACATTGAAGTAACTTACCAGAATCTGTTCATGGATACTTTACACGAGAGCATTCGTGCTTTGCCTGTGGAGTTGAGAAAAGGCATTTACCGAGAGCTGCTCAAAATACAAGTGAAACGAAAAGAACAATTGCATCCGTTACGTCACCGTTGTTTGAACCACTGGTACCTGAATGATATACAAGGACTGATTCATTTGAAAGTGTTCCATTGGACATACATTGATCAACGATCCCCTAGTTTTAAAAAGGATTGGTTTGTTCTGGATGATTCTATCTACTACATTGTAAACTTACTGCATCGAATTCCAGAGGAAGAGTTAACGAATTACCAACATCTTGTTCACAATGTCAACTTAGTGAAAGAGGAAACTTCTGAACGAATTGTAATGTGTAAATTAGTAACTAAACGATTTAAATTCGACACTGAAGTAAAACCATGTCTGTGCAAGCGGTACATTTCTTGTGTCAGACAAAAGAGGATTTAGTATGACCTATTCATAGATACTTTGCTAGAGAACATTCGTACCTTGCCAGTGGAGTTGAGAGAACGCATTTACCGAGAACTGATCAAAATACAAGTGAAACGCAAACGCAAAGTTATTCAACCGTTTTTAAATTATGCTCTGTTTCAAAGTATAAGAAGACTGATTATGAGTGGATATTACATCAGCCACAAAGGTAAACGAGGCTATTGGCCACAACCCAAGGATTCCAAAAACAGTGTATATACTTATGGATACTTTACAAGAGAACATTTTGGACTTGCCTGTGGAGTTGAGAGAAAGGATTTACCGAGAGCTGGTCAAAATACAAGTCAAACGTAAAGAACAATTGCATCTGTTACGTCACCAGATCTTTAACCACTGGTACCTGAATGGTATAAGAGGACTGATTCGTCAGAAATTCTTTCAGTGGTCAGACCTTGTTGAACACTTTCAGTTAGTGAATGAACTAAACGTTCGTAATTTT
The DNA here is from genome assembly GCA_028554795.2 of Sinohyriopsis cumingii. Taxonomy (NCBI): domain Eukaryota; kingdom Metazoa; phylum Mollusca; class Bivalvia; order Unionida; family Unionidae; genus Sinohyriopsis; species Sinohyriopsis cumingii. Next base: position 119,293,421 of record CM068835.1, on the reverse strand, counting down.
GGTTACTTCGATATTCACCTACTCAACGTATTCAGGTAGACGAGTTAAAGGATTACCAACATATGTTATGTAGAATCTGCTTAGCGGAAGACGAAACATCTAGACAAACTCTGACGTTTCGGTCACAGTATGTAACATTTAAATTCCCTACTGGAGAACGAAGATGTCTAGTTAGAAATTACCTTTATTGCTTCCGAAACAAAGAGACTATAAAATCGGGCTCCCATGCCACGGATTATGTCACATATTATTGAACAGATTCCGTGGAAGGAACTCAATGACCATATTCAAACCGTGGATCATTACCATCGATTATTACAAGAACTGTATCCATTCAGTTTGGGTCGACAAGTGGTGTGTGTCTTAGTGACTTGTTTTCTGGGATTTCGTTTACCAGCCGATTCTTTGTGGACTCTTTACGATCAGTACTTACCACCTCAATGGCCTTAAATGGTCACGAAAAACTCCTTTTGCTCAAAGCCTTGCTGTTTCATCTGGATACTTCTCGACCTCTACGGGAAAAAAAGATACGTCAACGTTTAGCTACCCAAGACGTGTATGACGATGTGTGTGTAGCTTGTGACTTACACCCCCATTAGACAGATGTCCGTGCCTGGAAAGAATGGAATTTTGAGGCTTGGACCCAAGAAGTGCCCCAGTATGCACGAGAGTTGTTCAAGGAAAAAAGTTACTTTTCAACCAGTGTTAGCTACGGTGCCAGAAGAACCCGTCACCCAGGACAGGACTGTCGTGGACAGGCCTGAAAGACCCTTTCGAGAGGACACTTGTGTGACCTTATCCCCTATAGAACTGGTCAGAACATTACCCAAAACATGTTGTACAGACACTTGTGTTTATTCCACGTTAATGGTTATCATGTGCCTTTTATCCTTGTACTTAAGCCTTTGGCTTTTATGTATTTTTGTCTTTCGTATTCATGTTTAAAACATTCAATAAACGTGTTCTGTAAAATTATATAACCTCTGATCTTGTTTGTTTTCGTGTCACAAGTGACATTCCTAACACTATGGTTACCTCTGCTGTCTCTGCTCCCTCTTCCTCTACTGTCAAAGTCATCGACGAACACTTAGATCGTGCCAGATGGGAGGCTATGTATCTTCGCCATCCCTTTAACATGCTCATTGCAGGAAAAACCGAATTCGTCAAACGTTTGATCGAACATAAACATCATTTGATCGATCGGCAACCTCAGCGGATCGCGTGGAGTTACAAAGAGTGGGAATCGGCGTACAGCCTCTTGCGAGAAAGTCAAGGCGATTCCATCGTGTTTGTGGAAGGCATTCCTAAAGAAGACGATGGCATCGTCTCTGACTCCCGTCAAACCCATCTGGTCATTTTCAAGGACATGTTAGGAGTAGACGAAGAAGAAATAAAACTCTGGTTCACGCGTAAAGGGCATCACCGTAATGCCAGTGTCGTTTACATCACTCAAAATTTGTTTCAACAAAGTAGAGCCCATCGCACCATCAGTCTCAATGCGCATTACGTGGTCTTGTTTTAAAGCCCTCGAGATAAATCGCAAGTGCAAGTCTTAGCCAAACAGTTAGGAACGCCTTGGCTGACTCAGGCGTACGACGATGCCACTCAAACGCCACACGCCTATTTACTCGTCGATTTGAAACCTACGACCCCCGCAGGATTTGCGATTTCGTACCCACTTGTTTCACCACTGGGGCCAAGACGGAGGGCCTGTCCTGTACACGTCTCCGTCTTCAACTTGATTTCACTGCACAAAAAAATCAATTAAAACCTCAGACCCTTTTCGTCTGTCTCACACAGCGTCAACATGACGTCCCATCAGTCGCATCTTCCCGTCAAATTGATTCGTGCCTTGTATGGCATCAGTCGAGAAAAAAATCCACAAATACGAGCTCGTGTCTTAGAAGCTAGTCTCAAAGAAGTCTTACGATGGTTCACGGTGACGGCACGTCAATTACTCCAAGGGATGATTCAGATTCCTCATCAAACCAAACGCTTTTTCGATCGAAAGAAAGTCGCTTTGACCCAACTGGCCGATCCCCGCATCGACACTCAAACCAAAAAACAAATCATTTTGAAACCTGGAGGGAGCGGTACTCTAGGAGGGGTCATCATTCGTTCTCTCTTAAGAGGGGATCCTAATGCCCCCAAACTTCTCCCCGAGATAAAAGTCAAACGAAGCTCCAAGAAGAAGAAGAAGAAGACCAGGTCCCCAAGAAGAACTTCTCCAGTGGCGGGACCCTCCTCTGACCAGACACCACCCCGGAAAAAGAAAAGAAGCCCCCAGAAAAAGAAACAGAGAAAAAGTCCCAAGAAAAAGAAAAGTCCACAGAAGAAAACTAGTCGCAAGAGAGGCACCTCGGCCAGGACTCAACTTTACACTCGCAAACCACGACCTGCCACGGCGGTGACTGCGTCTCCGGCAGCCTCACGTTCATCCACTTCTCCGTTGATGACACCAAGAACTGAAGAGTACTTCGAGACGTTGATCACACCAAGAACTTCCCCGTTGATGACCCCAAAAATTACTTCCCCAGTGGCAGGACCCTCCAATTTAGTGGCAGTGGCTGCTGATCACAAAGTACCTTCTCCCAAAATCAAAGTCCAAGAAAGATCGGGCATGTTACAAAGTTTACTGGATTTGTCCAAGCAAGAACTGGCTCGATTTAGTCCGTTGCGTACCCCTGCACGACGTGTCATGCCTGTCCTGAAGCTGATACGACGTAAAGACAATCAGTGGCGACGCGTTCCAGTATAAGAAAGGCCTGTGACCAAGTCGGGGGTATCAGTGTTTTTGGTGCTCCTGAAGACCCAAAGATGTCACCCTCCAGAATACCCCAAGGAAAGAAAAGGAAAGGACTGCCTCCTCGTTTAGTCAAACATGGGGACATGTTATCTGCCTGTCCAAAGCTTCTCCACCTCTACGAAAAAAACTCATTCAATCAGATTCCAAAGAGGTTATCAAATGTTGTTTGAACGTCTTGAAAGGCACGATCCCTTTGTCCAAACACCAGAAACAATGCTTAAGCAAACATCGTCACGTTCTTCGCCAGATGGTTCAAAAGAAAATTCCCATTCGTCAAAAAAAGAAGATGTTGGTCCAACGTGGAGGCATTTTACCTCTCTTGTTAGGCCCCTTACTGAAATGAGTCTTGGGAACCATGTTGGGAGGACTGGTGGGAGCAAGATAAAAAGGCCCTCGGAAGTCCCAAGATCTCAGAATCGACCCCTGACAACCCCATGGAAGGACGAAAACTAGCTTATGTGCCTTACAAACGATGGATGGAATACCATCGTTGGCAAGAACAACGCACCCCACATTTACCTCCCAATCCCAATTTGAGCGAGATGTCCCAGTTACAACACGAATTGCAGTCCTTGATGGATCGCCAAGATTTGTCCGAAACAGAAAAATCTCAAAAGTGCGGTCAACTCTTGCAACGACTGCAACTTTTTCTCCAGAAGGCTTTAGACAAAACAGCTCTACCCACTCTGAAAGATTTTAAGACCTTGATGAAATGTCCAGCACCATCACCTGTACCAGTACCACCACTACCAATAACCAAGACAGAAAAAGAAGAAGAAGAAGAAGGGTTTCAAACTCCACCAGAAAAAGTACGCAAGTTAACAACACCACCTACCTCCAGAATTGGATGGATTAAAAAGGTGATGGCCACCCATTCTTCATCACAAGAGAAAAAGAAAGTGAAGACAGAAGTGAAGTCAGAAGTGAAACAAGAACCGATATCCCCCGCTCAGACATCCTCCTCTTCAGCACCTATTGCCGGTCGCACACGCAAAGCATTGCAATCCAAGAAAGTACCCCAAGAGAAAAAGAGTAGCATCCTCCAAGAGTGGGTGTCTTATTAACACACAAACACAAAAAAAAATGGAAAAAGTGTTAGCCAGCATTTACTACGATCCCTCTCATCCTGCAGGTTACGCAGGAGTTCAAAAATTGTATCGTGCTGCCAAAACTCGACTGAAAAGTCTCCGTTTACCTCAAGTGCAACGATGGTTACAAGAACAAACTACCTACACTTTACACAAACCCATTCGACGCAACTTTGCCAGAAGTCGCACCCGAGTGGAAGGCATCGATCATCAATGGCAAGCCGATTTAGCCGATGTCTCTCATTTGGCCAGCTACAATCGCGGCTACAAATATTTGTTTTGTGTCATCGACGTCTTTTCCAAATTTCCCTGGGTCGTACCCTTGACTTCCAAATCGAACAGCGAGTTAGTGCGAGCCCTGCAACGAGTGTTGAAACAAAGCGGTCGTCACCCTCTTCGATGGCAAACGGACAAAGGTACCGAATTTCTGAACCAAGCTTTCCAAAAAGAATTAAAGAAACGTGACATTCATTTTTTTACCACCGAGAATCCCGAAACCAAAGCCAGCATCGTGGAACGTTTTCAACGCACTTTGAAAGAACGCATGTGGAAATATTTTACGCATCACCACACTCTGAAGTACATCGACATCTTACCGCACCTGGTGCAAGCATACAACCAATCTTACCATCGAAGCATCGGAGGTGTCCCGCAAGAAGTGACTCCCGACAACGAAGTGTTGGTGTTTGAGCGCCTGTTTGGTACGTCCCCGACGAGGGCTGTCCCCAAGAAAAGTGGAGAGTTGGCCGTAGGAGATTGGGTGCGCATTTGCAAAACCAAACGCACTTTCGACAAAGGTTACTTACCTAACTGGACGACCGAACTGCTTCGCGTCACTGGACGAGTGCATGGCCGTCATCCTGCCGTCTATAAATTGGAAGACATGAACGGAGAAGTGCTCAAAGGAACGTTTTATTTGCCCGAGTTACAACGTGTCACCAGAAAAGAAGACGACGTGTACGACATCGAAAGCGTTCTCGAACGCGGAACCCGTAAAGTGGGCAAACGACGTGTCAAAGAAGTCAAAGTACGTTGGAAAGGATATCCACCCAGTTTTGATTCTTGGATCGACGCTTCGCAAGTCATCGACTATAAAAAGAAGTGACCATCATGCCCTTTCACACAGACGCAGCTACGTCGACCACTCCTTCACCTAGTTCTTCTCTGCAAGATTTACAAAAACAACCCTTGTGGGTGTGGTGTGGAGAACGTGTGCCTTAAAAGCAAATCGTCTTTTTCTGCCAAATCTTCGTGGTGTATTGTGTCATCGGGGCAGACATCGCCAATTTAAGTTTGCAACAAGGAGACAAACAATTGTGGACCATTTTATTGAGCAGTTGCATCGGTTACCTGCTTCCCAATCCCTCCCTGAAATTCTCCTCGAACGGGAACCACGGGAACCTAGTGTCCAGTGCTAGTGTCAGTCACCACTCCAACCACAACCCCATTATGGGCGGAGACACGCCTCTGACGTCCAGTAACCCCTCTGACAGCCACATAACTCTGGAATAATGAGTCACCAAAACCAATTTTACTTAACCTTACCCAGTGACAGTTCCATGGAGGTGTTTCCCCACAACACGTTGTGCTGTTACACGGCCAAATTACCTCAGGCCATCCCATTAGATCACAAAGCCCATTGGGAAGTGGCTTTAGTAGAAATCATTCACCCGACCCAAGTTCTCAATGTCCTTCCCAATCAAAATTCTTTTAAGGTGGAAGTTCATGACGATCAAATGCAAAAGTACTTGAATACCAATGTTAAATATGACAATAAAACCTATAATGTCAAAACTCAAACGTCGACCTACAACTTGTTGATTCCCCCAGGCTATTATTTTAGTGGTGAACATTTGGTGAGCACCATAAGCTCCAGGTTTAATGTCGTGTTTCTGAAAGCTTTGGAAAGTGCCCAAAAAAGTGTCAACATGGAGTACCACAAAGCAGCTCGTCGCTTCTTGATGAAATTTGACCGGAGTAAAATCGTGTCCATTTTATTTTGTCCTGAATTGTTTGACATGTTGGGCGGAGACATGGACATGAGAATGGCCATGCTCAAGAAAAACGAATTACCAGTCATTTACGACAACGAGTCTTTTAGCAAGTTATTTCGTGCCCCGGTAGAACTGAACGAATGACTTAATTTGATGTTTGTGTACTCCGATGTGGTGGAGTATAACGTGGTGGGAAACACCTCTGTGGCGTTACTGCGTGTCTTTCCTTTCAAAGTGGATTCTGCCACGAACGCTGACGAGGAAGGTGGAAGCACTTACCACGTTCACCGCGAATTTGTACATCCTCACTATTTGCCGGTCAGCAAGTCTTATTTGGACACGGACAACATTGCTAGAAAAGGAGATCTGGGACAAAATATTCCATTCACCAAGGAAAAGTCACGGTGAAACTCCATTTTCAAAAACGGTTCTCTCACGACTCGTAAGTCATGCATCCAGTGTACCGAGGGGTTGCTCGACAGCGAGGACACGGTTTAAGAGATATGTTAAAATCGGCTTTTCGTTCGGTGGCCTCGGTGTTGAAACCGATGCTGACACGCGGATTGCACGCCTTGAAAGATGCGGCACTGACACAAGGCAAAGAATTTCTCCAAAATGTCATCATCGACAAACAAAACCCTAAAGAAGCCTTCATGAGGGCAGGCAAAAATGTCTTGTTGCGAACGGGTAAAGACGTTTTGGTCCGCCGAGAAACACCTATAAATGCCCTGCATGCTACCGAGTCAGGCATTCAGCAAGGACAAGGCAGAAAGAGACGACGAAGAAAACACCCTTTCACCAGACTTCACACTTCTAAAGCGAGAAAGGCAATGAAAAGAAGAGCCGTTCGAGACTTAGACGTTTTCGATTATTGAGGCACAGCAACAAAAAAATGATGCACCGAGAGTCTTGCGCCTGTTCCAAGTCGGAACTGGATCTGTTTGCCATGCCCCCCACCATGATGACCATGCAAGAATCCCAATGGGTGGAATTTCACCCCGTCTCCTCTTTAACGAATTCCGCTCCCATCGAGTTTGAAATCAAGGGACAGCCCGAAGATTACATCGATCTGAATAGCAGTTACTTGTACTTGAAAGTCAAAGTTCTAGATAATGGTGATGGTGGAGTAGAAGACAGTGAGAATATAACTCCCGTCAACAATTTCATGCGTTCCTTGTTCAGCTCAGTGGACTTGTACTTGAATAACAAACTGGTCAGCAGCAGCATGGATACTTACCCTTACCGTGCCTACCTGGAAAATCTCTTGACGTACGGAATAGATGCCAAGAATACTCATCTCAATGCTTGTGTGCTATGGGAACCTGACGAAGCGGACAAGTTCGACAAAATAGATGGAAGCAATGACGGCTTTGAGGAAAGAGAAAAAAAATCTTAAATAAGAAGAGTTTAGAACTGATGGATCGTTTGCATTTGGACATGTGGTTGCAAGAGAAATATTTGCTGAACGGGGTAAATGTCCGCTTGAGACTGAATCGATGCAGTGCCGCTTTCCATTTGCTGGCTGATGGTGATGCTACTAAGAATGGCAATCCTAAAAGCAAACTCGAGGACGTCAAACTCTACGTACGACGCGTGGAAGTGTTACCCAAAGTGGGAAACGACATCAGTCAGACATTGAGCAGAACGACATCCAAATATCACATACGACGCGTGGAAGTTTAAACGTTCACCATTCCCGCTAACCATCATTCCATGATCGAAGATCATCTGTTTCAAGGACAATTATCCAAGCGTTTAATCCTTGGTATGGTCCTGAATTCAGCCTTCAACGAAGCCTTAAATAAAAATCCTTTCAACTTTCAACACTTCGACGTGAAGAAAATCGAAGTCAGTCGCGATGGCAAGACCTTGTGTACCAGACCTTTCGAACCGGACTTTGAGCCCACGAAGATGAATTACTAGAGATCGTACTTGTCCCTGTACGAAGCCACCGGACACTTAGGGACCAACACAAGTCACGGCATTACGTATGAAGATTACGCAGGAGGCTATGCTTTGTGGGCTTTCGATTTCACTCCAGACCAGGGCAGCGACGAGGGACATTTTCACCGTATAAAATCCGGCCAGATTCGTGTGGAACTTCAGTTTGCAAAGCCACTGGACAAGACAGTGAACGTTTTCCTGTATGCAGAACTTGATAATACGATAAAAATCAACAGTTTGAGAGAAGTCATTCTAGATTATTAGAAGCTATGGAAGACTGTTATCCCTCTTTACCTAGTGGAGAAACTTTGGAGATGAAATGTGAGGAGACCGTGGAAGGAGAATCTCAAGACAAAGACGAAGAAGTTGTTATGATGAAGTCGAGATGGCCAGAACAAGAAGCGCACTTAGTCTCCTGTTTTGCCAAACACTTGGTGGAAGACATGACGGAACTGATCAAGAAAGATTGCTATGGATGTCAAAACGATCATCCCAGTCAAATTCAACACGATAAATGCCTGATGTAGAGTCAATAAGAAAAATTGGACGAGTATCTGGACGAAGTTTGGAGTCTCTCTTTGGAGCTCTCGGACGAAGTCGTGTTGCATCAGTGCTATAAAGACTTGCGTGAACATTCTTGTCCACCATTAACCACTCAAGAGATCGATCATATCGAAGCTCTCCCGAATCAAAGTGAGGAGACGAGGAAACGGTTATTTGTCAGACATTTTCAAGCAAAAAGTCAGGATCGAATTGATGACTTATTATTACCTGTGAAGAAGAAGATGAAACAACCACACAAAACATGGATACCTGGGAACTTTATTACCTTTTGAACCACAGTTCGTACACGGCTTCTTGGAATCCTGCCGTCTGTGCTAAAGATGAACTCCCTCATCGCAAACCTCAAGACCATCTAGCTTATGTGATCAACACGGACGACAATCATCTCCTAGGAACCCACTGGGTAGCCGTCTACTTTCCTCAAGAAGGATGTGTGGAATATTTCGATTCGTACGGATTGCCTCCTTTGGAAGACGATATCATTGACTTTATGAGAAGAAATGCTCAGACCACCCGATTCAGTAATGTGAAATTACAAGGCACAGATTCTTTTCTAGAGTATTGGGTAGCCCTGAAAAGGGCTGTTTTTTTGTTTGCTATGGCAATCTTTTAGTTTCTAAGAATACGTCGTCCTCTGAGGATAGACTTTCTGACGATAGGTCTGCTTCTTCGGAAAGAGAAGAAGAACTCTTTGGTGTCGATACGACAATCGACAAAGCCTCTGTCAGGTTCAGGTTACTGCTGCTGTTGCTGCTGCTGCTGTTGTTGTTGCTGTTGCTGCTGTCTCTGAAGTCTGTACTTCTCTGTCCATTCTTCTTTCTCCCTGTTCACTTCTTCTCTGAAGAGCTCTTCTATCAGGTCTTCGGTGACTTTTAGCATTCTCACATTCTCTATCTCTTCTGGCTTCGGTATCAGACTGTGTCTGACCCTGTGCAAATTCACGTAGGCTTCGTTTAGCTTAGCTAGTTTGGAGCACATCTTCGTAGGAGGATGAGTCGACAATGGATGGTTAGACTGGAAACTGCCCCGGTTCTTAAAGTCAAAGCGCGGACGTGAAGTAAAACATCCCTCTACGGTTTTCGAGCCGCAACGTTCAATGAGTGTCATGAGAGGGATAGAGAGAAGTCAAAGATCATGAATCAACATTCTTATAGCCAAACAAAAGACAAAGGCATTTTTTTCAAAACACAACATTTTTATTCAAAATCACCTAACACTAACTAACAACTCTAACATTCTTTTAACAATAATCCAACCATATAACATCAAACATTTTTTTTTCAAATCACAAACATTTTTTTCAATTCATACTCTACTTTAAACAGGGCTGACAACGTTGTGAATGAAATTGTGATTTCCACTGTTGGAAGTCATTAGGCCATTGATGGACACTACGTTTCCTAGCTTGAGACAAAAGATAAGCATAATGGTCACAAAACCATCGATCTACTTTCACATCGTTTCTAGAAGAAGAACGAGGATCAAAATGAGTCACTAAATGTTCTAAGGAATAGCCCAGGCTGCGATGATGCAGAAAATACACACAATATTGTCCACACACCAAGGAATCTGTACCTTGTAATTTCACATTATTGAATCGGGTGGTCTGAGCATTTCTTCTCATAAAGTCAATGATATCGTCTTCCAAAGGGGGCAATCCGTACGAATCGAAATATTCCACACATCCTTCTTGAGGAAAGTAGACGGCTACCCAGTGGGTTCCTTGGAGATGACTGTCGTCCGTGTTGATGATATATGCTAGATGGTCTTGAGGTTTGCGATGAGGGAGATCATCTTTAGCACAGACGACAGGATTCCAAGAAGCCGTATACGAACTGTGGTTCAAAAGGTAATAAAGTTCCCAGGTATGATTGTTTTGTTTTGTTTTTCATCTACTTTCTCATCTACTATAGTGTCTCCTCCCTTGTCTAGAACTTTGACTTTCAAGTACAAGTAACTGCTATTCAGATCGATGTAATTTTCGGGCTGTCCCTTGATTTCAAACTCGATGGGAGCGGAAACGGTCAATGAGGAGACAGGGTGAAATTCCACCCTTTAGGATTCTTGCATCGTCATCATGGTAGGTTTCTTGGCAAACAGATCCAGTTCCGACTTGGAACAGGCGCAAGACTCCCGGAGCATCATTTTTTTTTTTTTTGTTGCAGTGTCTCAATAATCGAAAACGTCTAAGTCTCGAACGGCTCTTCTTTTCGTTGCCTTTCTCGCTTTAGAAGTGTGAAGTCTGGTGAAAGGGTGTTTTCTTCGTCGTCTCTTTCTGCCTTGTCCTTGCTGAATGCCTGACTCGGTAGCATGCAGGGCATTTATAGATGTTTCTCGGCGGACCAAAACGTCTTTACCCGTTCGCAACAAGACATTTTTGCCTGCCCTCATGAAGGCTTCTTTAGGGTTTTGTTTGTCGATGATGACATTTTGGAGAAATTCTTTGCCTTGTGTCAGTGCCGCATCTTTCAAGGCGTGCAATCCGCGTGTCACCATCGGTTTCAACACCGGGGCACCGAACGAAAAGCCGATTTTAACATATCTCTTAAACCGTGTCCTCGCTGTCGAGCAACCCCTCGGTATACTGGATGCATGACTTACGAGTCGTGAGAGAACCGTTTTTGAAAATGGAGTTTCACCGTGACTTTTCCTTGGTGAATGAAATATTTTGTCCCAGATCTCCTTTTCTAGCAATGTTGTCCGTGTCCAAATAAGACTTGCTGACCGGCAAATAGTGAGGATGTACAAATTCGCGGTGAACGTGGTAAGTGTTTCCACCTTCCTCGTCAGCGTTCGTGGCAGAATTCACTTTGAAAGGAAAACACGCAGTAACGGCACAGAGGTGTGTCCCACCACGTCATACTCCACGACATCGGAGTACACAAACATCAAATTCAGTCCTTGGTTCAGTTCTACCGGGGCACGAAATAACTTGCTAAAAGACTCGTTGTCGTAAATGACTGGTAATTCGTTTTTCTTGAGCATGGCCATTCTCATGTCCATGTCTCCGCCCAACATGTCAAACAATTCAGGACAAAATAAAATGGACACGATTTTACTCCGGTCAAATTTCATCAAGAAGCGACGAGCTGCTTTGTGGTACTCCATGTTGACACTTTTTTGGGCACTTTCCAAAGCTTTCAGAAACACGACATTAAACCTGGAGCTTATGGTGCTCACCAAATGTTCACCACTAAAATAATAGCCTGGGGGAATCAACAAGTTGTAGGTCGACGTTTGAGTTTTGACATTATAGGTTTTATTGTCATATTTAACATTGGTATTCAAGTACTTTTGCATTTGATCGTCATGAACTTCCACCTTAAAAGAATTTTGATTGGGAAGGACATTGAGAACTTGGGTCGGGTGAATGATTTCTACTAAAGCCACTTCCCAATGGGCTTTGTGATCTAATGGGATGGCCTGAGGTAATTTGGCCGTGTAACAGCACAACGTGTTGTGGGGAAACACCTCCATGGAACTGTCACTGGGTAAGGTTAAGTAAAATTGGTTTTGGTGACTCATTATTCCAGAGTTCTGTGGCTGTTCGAGGGGTTACTGGACGTCAGAGGCGTGTCTCCGCCCATAATGGGATTCTGGTTGTGGTTGTGGTTGGAGTGGTGACTGACACTGGCACTGGACACTAGGTTCCCGTGGTTCCCGTTCGAGGAGAATTTCAGGGAGGGATTGGGAAGCAGGTAACCGATGCAACTGCTCAATAAAATGGTCCACAATTGTTTGTCTCCTTGTTGCAAACTTAAATTGGCGATGTCTGCCCCGATGACACAATACACCACGAAGATTTGGCAGAAAAAGACGATTTGCGTTTTAGGCACACGTTCTCCACACCACACCCACAAGGGTTGTTTTTGTAAATCTTGCAGAGAAGAACTGGGTGAAGGAATGGTCGACGTAGCTGCGTCTGTGTGAAAGGGCATGATGGTCACTTCTTTTTATAGTAGATGACTTGCGAAGCGTCGATCCAAGAATCAAAACTGGGTGGATATCCTTTCCAACGTACTTTGACTTCTTTGACACGTCGTTTGCCCACTTTGCGGATTCTGCGTTCGAGAATGCTTTCGATGTCGTACACGTCGTCTTCGTTTCTGGTGACACGTTGTAACTCTGGCAAATTAAACGTTCCTTTGAGCACTTCTCCGTTCAAGTCTTCCAATTTAGAGAGGGCAGGATGACGGCCATGCACTCGTCCAGTGGCACGAAACAATTCGGTCGTCCAGTTAGGTAAGTAACCTTTGTCGAAAGTGCGTTTGGTTTTGCCAATGTGCACCCAATCTCCTGCGGTCAACATTCCACTTTTCTTGGGGACAGCCCTCGTCGGGGACGTACCAAACAGGCGAACAAACACCAGCACTTCGTTGTCGGGAGTCACTTCTTGCGGGGCACGTCTGATGCTTCGATGGTAAGATTGGTTGTACGCTTGCACCAGGTGCGGTAAGATGTCGATGTACTTCAGAGTGTGGTGATGCGTAAAATATTTCCACATGCGTTCTTTCAAAGTGCGTTGAAAACGTTCCACGATGCTGGCTTTGGTTTCGGGATTCTCGGTGGTAAAAAAATGAATGTCACGTTTCTTTAATTCTTTTTGGAAAGCTTGGTTCAGAAATTCGGTACCTTTGTCCGTTTGCCATCGAAGAGGGTGACGACCGCTTTGTTTCAACACTCGTTGCAGGGCTCGCACTAACTCGCTGTTCGATTTAGAAGTCAAGGGTACGACCCAGGCAAATTTGGAAAAGACGTCGATGACACAAAACAAATATATGTAGCCACGATTGTAGCTGGCCAAATGAGAGACATCGGCTAAATCGGCTTGTCATTGATGATCGATGCCTTCCACTCGGGTGCGACTTCTGGCAAAGTTGCGTCGAATGGGTTTGTGTAAAGTGTAGGTATCTTGTTCTTGTAACCATCGTTGCACTTGAGGTAAACGGAGACTTTTCAGTCGAGTTTTGGCAGCACGATACAATTTTTGAACTCCTGCGTAACCTGCAGGATGCGAGGGATTGTAGTTAATGCTGGCTAACACTTTTTCCATTTTTTTGTGTTTGTGTGTTAATAAGGCATCCACTCTTTGAAGATGCTACTCTTTTTCTCTTGGGGTACTTTCTTGGATTGCAATGCTTTGCGTGTGCGACTGGCAATAGGTGTCTAGGATGATGTCGGAACAGGGGATATTGTTTCTTGTTTCACTTCTGCCTTCACTTTTTTTTTCTCTTGTGATGAAGAAGGGGTTGTCATTATCATTCTAATCCATCCAATTCTGGAGGTAGGTGGTGTTGTTAACTTGCGTACTTTTTCTGGTGGAGTTTGAAACCCTTCTTCTTCTTCTTCTCCTTTTTCTGTCTTGGTCACTGGTAGTGGTTGTACTGGTACTGGTGATGGTGCTGGACTTTTCATTAAGGTCTTAAAATCTTTCAGAGTGGGTAGAGATGTTTCGTCTAAAGCTTTCTGGTGAAAGAGTTGCAGTTGTTGCAAGAGTTGACCGTACTTTTGTGATTTTTCTGTTTCGGACAAATCTTGGCGATCCATCAAGGACTGCAATTCGTGTTGTAACTGGGATATCTCGCTCAAATGGAGATTAGGAGGTAAATGTGGGGTGCGTTGTTCTTGCCAGCGATGGTATTCCATCCATCGTTTGTAAGGCACATAAGCTAGTTTTCGTCCGTCCATGGGGTTGTCAGGGGTCGATTCTCAGATCTTGGGACTTCCGAGGGCCTTTATATCTTGCTCCCACCAGTCCTCTAAACATGGTTCCCAAGACTCCTTTCAGTAAGGGACCTAACAAGAGGGGTAAAATGCCTCCACGTTGGACCAACATCTTCTTCTTTTGACTAAGGGGCATTTTCTTTTGAACCATTTGGCGAAGAACGTTACGATGTTTGCCTAAGGATTGTTTCGGGTGTTTGGACAAAGGGATCGTACCTTTCAAGATGTTCAAACAACATTCGCACACTGTATCGATGACCTCTTTGGAAGCTGATTGAATGAGTTTTTTTTTCGTGGAGAAGCTTTGGACAGGACAGATAACATGTCCCCATGTTTGACTAAACGTGGTGGCAGTCCTTTCCTTTTCTTACCTTGGGGTTGTTTAGAAGAGGGATGTTTTTTGGAAGGTGACATCTTTGAATCTTCAGGAGCACCAAAACACTGGTACCCTGACTTGGTCACAGGCCTTTTTTATACTCTAACGCGTCGCCACTGATTGTCTTTACGTCGTATCAACTTCAGGACAGGCATGACACGTTATGCAAGGGTACGCAACGGACTAAATCGAGCCAGTTCTTGCTTGGACACATCCAGTAAACTTTGTAACATGCCCGATCTTTCTTGGACTTTGATTTTGGGAGAAGGTACTTTGTGAGCAGCTGCCACTGCCACTAAATTGGAGGGTCCTGCCACTGGGGAAGTTCTTGGGGTCATCAACGGAGAAGTTCTTGGTGTGGTCAACGTCTCCAAGTACTCTTCAGTTCTTGGTGTCATCAACGGAGAAGTGGATGAACGTGAGGCTGCCGGAGACGCAGTCACCGCCGTGGCAGGTCGTGGTTTGCGAGTGTAAGGTTGCGTCCTGACCGAAGTGTCTCTCTTGCGACTAGTTTTCTTCTGTGGACTTTTCTTTTTCTTGGGACTTTTTCTCTGTTTCTTTTTCTGGGGGCTTCTTTTCTTTTTCCGGGGTGGTGTCTGGTAAGAGGAAGGTCCCGCCACTGGAGAAGTTCTCCTTGGGGACCTGATCTTTTTCTTCTTCTTGGTGCTTCGTTTGACTTTTTTCTCGGGGAGAAGTTTGGGGGCGAGAGAGCGAATGATGACCCCTCCTAGAGTACCGCTCCCTCCAGGTTTCAAAATGATTTGATTTTGGTTTGAGTGTCGATGCGGGGATCGGCCAGTTGGGTCAAAGCGACTTTCTTTCGATCAAAAAAGCGTTTGGTTTAATGAGGAATCTGAATGATTCCTTGGAGTAATTGACGTGCCGTCACCGTGAACCATCGTAAGACTTCTTTGAGACTAGCTTCTAAGACACGAGCTCGTATTTATGGATTTTTTCTCCACTGATGCCATACAAGGCACGAATCAATTTGACGGGAAGATGCGACTGAAGGGACGTCATGTTCGCACTGTGTGAGACAGACGAAAAGGGTCTGAGGATTTTATAGATTTTTTTTGTGGAATGAAGTTAAGTCGAGGACGGAGACGTGTACAGGACAGGCCCTCCGTCTTGGCACCAGTGGTGAAACAAGTGGGTACGAAATCGCAAATCATCGGGAGTCGTAGATTTCAAATCGACGAGTAAACAGGCGTGTGGAGTTTGAGTGGCATCGTCGTACGCCTGAGTCAGCCAAGGCGTCCCTAACTGTTTGGCTAAGACTTGCACTTGCGATTTATCTCGAGGGTTTTTAAACAAGACCACGTAATGCGCATTGAGACTGATGGTGCGATGGGTTTTACTTTGTTGAAACAAATTTTGAGTGATGTAAACGACACTGGCATTACGGTGATGCCCTTTGCGCGTGAACCACAGTTTAATTTCTTCTTCGTCTTCTCCTAACATGTCGTCAAAATGACCAAATGGGTTTGACGGGAGTCAGAGACGATGCCATCGTCTTCTTTAGGAATGCCTTCCACAAACACGATGGAATCGCCTTGACTTTCTCGCAAGAGGCTGTACGCCGATTGCCACTCTTTGTAACACCACACGATCCGCTGAAGTGGTCGATCGATCAAATGATGTTTATGTTCGATCAAACGTTTGACGAATTCGGTTTTGCCTGAACCGCTAGGTCCAGCAATGAGCATGTTAAAGGGATGGCGAAGATACAAAGCCTCCCAACTGGCACGATCTAAGTGTTCGTCGATGACTCTGACAGTAGAGGAAGAGGGAGCAGAGACAGCAGAGGCAGCCATGGTGTGAGGAATGTCACTTGTGACACGAAAACAAACAAGAGGAGAGTTTATATACTTTTTTCAGAACACGTTTATTGAACGTTTTAGACATGAATACGAAAGACAAAAATACATAAAAGCCAAAGGCTTAAGTACAAGGATAAAAGGCACATGATAACCATTAACGTGGAATAAACACAAGTGTCTGTACAACATGTTTTGGGTAATGTTCTGACCAGTTCTATAGGGGGTAAGGTCACCCAAGTGTCCTCCCGAAAGGGTCTTTCAGGCCTGTCTACGACAGCCCTGTCCTGGGTGACGACGTGTTCTTCTGGCACCGTCACTAACACAGGCTGAAAAGTAACTTTTTTCCTTGAACAACTCTCGTGCATACTGGGGCACTTCTTGGGTCCAAGCCTCAAAATCCCATTCTTTCCAGGCACGGACATCTGTTCAATGGGGATGTAAGTCACAAGCTACACACACATCGTCATACACGTGTTGGGTAGCTAAAAGTTGACGAATCTTTTTTTCCCGTAGAGGTCGAGAAGTATCCAGATGAAAACGCAAGGCTTTGAGTAAAAGGAGTCTTTCGTGACCATTTAAGGCCATTGGGGTGGTAAGTACAGAGTCCACAAAGAATCGGCTGGTAAACGAAATCCCAGAAAACAAGTCACTAAGACACACACCACTTGTCGACCCAAATTGAATGGATACAGTTCTTGTAATAATCGATGGTAATGATCCACGGTTTGAATATGGTCATTGAGTTCCTTCCACGGAATCTGTTCAATAACATGTGACATAATCCGTGGCATGGCAGCCTGATTTTATAGTCTCTTTGTTTCGGAAGCAATAAAGGTAATTTCTAACTAGACATCGTCGTTCTCCAGTAGGGAATCTAAATCTTGCATACTGGAACCGAAACGTCATAGTTTGTCTAGACGTTTCGTCTTCCGCTAAGCAGATTCCACGTAAAATATGTTGGTAATCCTTTAACTCGTCTTCCTCAATACGTTGCAGTAGGTGAATCTCGAAGTAACCAAAATTACGAACGTTTAGTTCATTCACTAACTGAAAGTGTTCAACAAGGTCTGACCACTGAAAGAATTTCTGACGAATCAGTCCTCTTATACCATTCAAGTACTAGTGGTTAAAGATCTGGTGACGTGACGGATGCAACCGTTCTTTACGTTTGACTTGTATTTTGACCAGCTCTCGGTAAATGCGTTCTCTCAACTCCACAGGCAAGCCCAAAATGTTCTCTTGTAAAGTATCCATAAGTATATACACTGTTTTTGGAATCCTTGGGTGGTGGCCAATAGCCTCGTTTACCTTTGTGGCTGATGTAATATCCACTCATAACCAGTCTTCTTATACTTTGGAACAGAGCATAATTAAAAAACGGATGAATAACTTTGCGTTTGCGTTTCACTTGTATTTTGATCAGTTCTCGGTAAATGCGTTCTCTCAACTCCACAGGCAAAGCACGAATGTTCTCTAGCAAAGTATCCATGAATAGGTCAGTCCGTACAATTCACAATCTTCTTCTAGAGCAAAAGTAATCCACATAGTAAGTAATTTCTGACCACTGCCATTCAGGGTAACGTCCAAGAATATCACTGCACTCTTTTGATGTAAACGGTCTAGAGTGATATAATAGGACGAATGCACACTTGACCCAGAGAAATCTAACACAATGGTTGACTTTTTTCACTTTCCTCTTGTGAATTTCTCGGCACAAAAGTTCTACAGTGACCCATTGAGATTTCACTCTGGCAATCCCCTGCCAAACTTCCTTGTAAATCTTCTCTTGTAGTTCTTTAGGTAATGATTCAATATCGTTTTTGAAATGAAGTTTAAATACTGGTCTCGGTGATGTCCAACATTTGACTCCCAGCCAAACTGGTTTCTTCTTCGTCAACGACATGGTAAGTTACTTTAATGTCTAGGTCCCACTAAGGGTAAGTAATGACAATTCGCTGACCATCGAGCATGTTCTACGTAGGCCGAATCTTGTGGTTCCCAGTGGTGAAGTGACACCGCAACTGAAGCACTTGAATTTATCTCCTTCGCCCAAGTAGAAAAATCCGGCCCTGGCTAATTCTTCGGGGGTCGGTCCTCCCAGATACTTAGGCCATTTTCCTTTGAACGATTGAAGACGATTTTCAAAGTCGCAGTATTCCGACAAACGCACAGGAAACGAATATTCGTCTTTCACAGGTTCGTTTCGATGAGGGTTGGGTGACATGGACAGGAGTTTGCTCAGGGATGGATGACATCCGTAAGGTGGTAGACGTGAAGGTGAACATTCCCCTTTAAAACGAAACCCAGTAAAATGTCCAAGAGGACGAGCGGAATCGCTTTCGCATCCCTCAGGTTTGAAACACACAGCATCACTTTCCATGATAGGGGTAGTGAGAACAAAGTTCTCATGATGCTTTACGGCATCGCTAAGGTCACAACGTACAGCATCGTACCCATCGCAAGGTTCACAATCGCATTCCACTTCAGAAACCCCACACTTGAATTGTGCCTGTCTAAACTTGTTTTGTGTTTCTCTGAAAGTATTCATCTTGTTCGCTCGGTCTTGGTAGTCACAATGAACTATCGATCTTGCCTAGGGTTCCTTTTTATATACAGACCAATACCGACGTGTCCATACGGTAAGGTGAAATGATTGGGACGTCGCACTCGCTTCTGGTACACGATTTGAAAGACTTTTTTTAAGGATCGACTGACGATGTGGTGAGTGGGTAAACGTACAATCTTGTTCTGTTGATAGGTGGTCACTTTAAAGTGTTGATCTTTTCCAGACTGCAAGGCTTCTTTCAGTACCCCAAAGTTGACCACTCGACTGGTACGATAATTCAGAGTCAATTCTTTCACTTTGCTCTGCGTGTGCACTTCTCCTTGTTTGTCCCGGTATTCGTAGCCGTAATTTTTAGGACCACCACTGGCGAAACTTAGAATCTTGTCGTCAGGATGCTCGTCTGTCCAGGCTCCCAAACGGTCTCCTTCGATGTCAGAGTGCTGTTGACTCGGGTGATGGATGTAAATGCAACTGTCCGTGTCAAAGTACAGGACGCGTTCCCCTAACAGTTCTAAAGCTTCGTACAATTTTAAGCGAGCACGAGCTGTCACATAAGCCGCAATGATGACATTTCCAAAAGGGTCGTCTTGTACAAAGTCCAGATCTTCTTCGTAATTGACCAAGATCAAATCCTCGCGAACGACGTCCACGTGTTTCATGTATTTGGTTTTGCCGTGAATCATCTGGAAGTAGCGGGAAGGTTCTGTCAAATATTCCGTCTTGGGTAAACACGGACGTTGTGCCATTTTACCCCACAAGCAATTTAACATCACTTTGGCAAACGATCGCCTACCTTCGTATTTCTCGATGTGGTCTAAAGAGATGCCTTCTTGTTCATAGTATTTCTCTTTGAATTGTATTTGGTCTTCGGGAGTGTGACACCAGGAAGGATAGCCGCTGGCTTCTTGCTTCAGTTTCAAAAAGTCATCCACGTAGTAGGCGAAAATGCCTTTCTGAGTGGGGTCACCCTTGTAATATTGTTGTGTCTTGGGAAAGTGACAAATTTCGTACAATTCTAACAGTTGGTATCCCATGTCCAGAGCTTTGAACAATTCTACGCTGACCCAGGTTCTCTCAAGACGCGTTCTGCCTGGGTGTGCTGGCAAGGTCGATCTTGGTTGCACGTTTCGGCACAAGTACGGCACAAAGGAAACATCAGTTTGCCTTGGCAATGGTGAGGTAACACGGGATGGTACAAGTCCGTGGGAGGCAAAACTTTACACTTGATCGAATTGTTGAATGTTTTTCAGGTCGATGTGTTCCGTGAACAATTGTAGGTGCCCTGCAGGAAAGCGACAATATTTGCACACGTAGGGATACAGCGAGCACACGTCCAAGTATTTGATTTCTTCTCCTTTCTCTTCGTCGGCTTGGTAGAGCAAACAGGTGGCATTGGTCCTTCCTCCGTACAAACTATCCCTTGGATTCAGGGGGTCCATGAACTGGTAACTTTCCACGAGGCGTTTAAACTCGGGATCGGTTTTCAAACGGTGATCGTACTCGTGTTCCCACATTTCCACCACCTGGTATCCTTCCTGTACAAGTCTTCCATGGTTCATTGTAAAAACTGATTTTTAGTGTCGCGGTCAGGGTAACAGACGGGACATCCGTGAAATAGGCAACCGTTAAACTTGTACACGATCTTGGGGTTTTCTAAGTCCCAGCCATCGACCGAATGCGTTCAGATGACCTTTTCACCTCCTCCGTTGCGGGCATGCTGAATCCATTTTTCTTCCTTGTCGCACAAGTAATGTAACCAACGTTGGGCTTTGACCGAGTATTGACGTTTGACATAGTGGGTCGTTTGAGGGCCGATGACAGCCACCATGTTTTCAGGCATGAATCGTTGTCGATACACTAAGGAACACGCTTTGGCAATGGTGCAAGCTTCTTTCAAAGGATCGACCCCTCCGTGTTCCATGAACAGTTCTCGAAATTTTCCACAGCAACGCCGTAAAATGTCCACGTCGGAACGACAATACTTTAACATTTCTTCCTGAAAGTCGAAGGGGTCGGCGGCAAGAACCTGGTACCAAGCGTAGAAAGCTTCTCGTTGTTCGGTACGCATGTTGTCGGGGTCGTAATAGTGAGCCTCAGGTAAATGGGGTAGAAGGGCGTGTTGATTGGCTTCCGTAATGAAAAAGTGTCGAAAGTACCCTTTAGTCATTTCTGTCATTCCAAACGTTTTAGGCATTCGACTCAAAGGCATGGCCAAGTAACTCATCGAATCCTTAAAATGCACTTGTCCCACTTGCATGAAAATGATTTTGGCTCCGTTCAAAGTCACTTTAGGGCGTTCGGTGCCTTGTTCCGTATGGTATATGAAAAGAAACTGTCCATCGTATCCGGAGAAATTGTGAGCCATCACTGTGGCATGACGATGACAATCTCCGTAACGTTCGATGTCCTCTTGGCTCCACGTCTTGTCGATGGGGTCTAAGACCCATTGGGCAAAATCGGCTAACGTGTTCGGTCCTCGAAAGATTTTTTCACGCCCTCCGGGAATCTTACTGCATTGAGGGCAATGACTGAAGATAGGTTCCTGTATACACTTCTCGCATGCTCGATGTGCCACGCAGAAATTAGGAATGTGAATGCCGGTCTCTTGCATGCATTCGAAATCGAAAAAGATGAAATTGCCTTTCTTCTTGTGACAGTCTTCTTTCTCTGGTGGGGGTTGGTATTTTTGCACGTAGCATTCGTGTACCAAGTCCACGATGTGGTGACAAATGTGACATTTTTTCTTTCCTGAACATACGTGTGCCATGGCATTATTGGTACGTAGGCCTTGTCCACACGTAGGGTACAATCTCAGCAGTTGACAAGCACATTTCTGCTGTTAACCTTGTGTCTTCAGATGTTGCTGGTAACAGGCAGGGCTGACAAACGTGCGCTGACAAGCAGGACAATGTACTCTTTCTTGTCCTTCGCTCAGACAGGGTGGAGAGGCCAAACATCCTGAGCATTTCAATCCGCAATGCTTGTGTTGCTCTCGATTATTATAACCATGGTCACATTTCTCACAGTAATAAACGTATCCCAGGAATGCAGTGATACTGGTAATGGTATCGAAATGGTCATCGTGATAATAGACATGAATGTATTTTCCGTCCTTAAAGTCTTGGCCTCGAAACAACAGAAGTCCGCGCACTTGTTGAGGGTGTACTTTCAAGGTGTAGAATGGAGCTAGGACATCTTGCAATTTTTGCATCTCAGGAATGCCGCAAGGTGTGTCTTTGGACAGTCCGGCTTGTTGTAACAGGAGTTCTGCTTCATTTCGTTGTTTGGCTCGATCGGATCGTTGAATAATTTTCCAGATTCTTTTCCATTCTACCGTGTCGTTCTTGTTGGCATAGGTTCGTCCCACCACGATGGCTCGGGCTAAACACATCTGGTCTTGAGAATTGTGAATTTGGACGAGACTCTTTTTGGTGCTGCGAAGCTCGTTCACCAATAACACCTTATTGCGTTGTCCGGTCCCTTGAGGGGGAGGGACGTGGGTCATGTCCAGTGTGGCTTTTCCATCGGTGATGTCAAACTGGTCATTAGATTGTTGCACGTGTTGAATCTTGTCCATGACTTTGGAAGCAGTCAATTTTGCGGGTCTGCTAAACTCGATCCAAACAGGGGATTTCAAACCGTCGTGTTGTGTGGAAAGTCTCAAGCGATCGTCTTCTTTGGGTTGACATTGTCGCTTGAGTGCAGTGAGCAAAGAATCCCACACCCCGGTGATGAACCCTTCTGCTTTCTCTAACGGTACTTCAGCCTTGAAATCTTTAAACTTCACTGAGTATTTGTAAGCCGTGGTTCTAAATTTTCTAGAGGAGCTCTTTTCGGTGTCTCGAATGGAATAGTACTTTTCAGGGTTTACTAAGGGTGGTGAACTTTGTTTAGAGGGTTCGGATTCTGGCTCACTCATGTCCTCTTCAAAATCACTGGCATGAATTTGTGCCAAGATTTCAGCCCTGGTACGAGGTGATAGATCACGTTTCTGCCTCTTACTTTCTTCTTCTTTCTTCTCGAATGAATTGGATCGTTTCATCTTGAGTGAAAAACGTCAAATGACTCAAGTTTAAACACCATGGGCTAATTTATAGTCATGGCAGACCAGCGTATATAAAAGGGTATGTGTCTTGTCCTTTCACTATTCATTTCACTCTCTAACTGAGCACATCGATGGAAGAGACTAGACAGATCGGACGTTCCATCAGAGCTTTGCGAGGGTCATCCGAAAATTCTCTTCAGACCAGCCGACGGACTACTCTCCTTCCTTTCAAGATAAAAGTCAAGATACTTGCTATATCTGTCAAAAGAAAGGGCATTGGTCTTCAGAGTGTCCAGACCGTCAAAAAAGAAAAACAGGGGCTAGAAAAGACAAAAGTCAAGATACCTGTTATTATTGTAAAGAAAAAGGACATTGGTCTCCAGATTGCCCAAAAAAGAAACAAGAGGAGTCAGAAGAAAAGAGGGATTCTTCAGAAGAAGAGAGGGATTTTTCAGAGGAAGAGCAGCCAGGTCAAGAAAAAGAAACAGGAGAAGAAAAGAAGAAGGGAAGAAAGCGAGGAGGAAGAAGAGGAAAAGACTGTGACGGTGAAGAAATTGAAAAAACAGAGAGAGTAAACAATGAGATAGAAGAAGTCAATGAACTTTTTAAAGTGTTATGTTGTAAATTGGATTGTAACTATTGAGAAAAGAATAAATTAGTTATATAAGGTAAGTGTCTTTGAGTTTTGATTTTAAAATACGAAGCTACACTCACGCACTCATATACACGTCTTATAGGGGTAAAATGTCTTTTTTTTTTTTTGAGTTATTGGCAATTGAAAGTGTATCTCTTTTCGAGAAATGTGGGTGGCCCTGAAAAGGGCCTTTTTGGTGTAGGGGTGAGTTTAAGCAATCAACTTTAACTGCCTTAAGCCTTTGCCACGGCCAAGGCCTACTTCTGGACTGCGTACTGTTGATGATGATTTGGTTGAAATCACTAAGGGTGGTACGGTAGGCTTAGTCACAGGGTTGACGTGTTTAGCTCGGGAAGGTCGTATTCTCTTCGGTTGTAATAAAGAAGTCTGATACATTTGTTTCAGACTTCTTAACTCCGCTAAAATGTCCAACAGTGCCGTGACCGTTTGATTTTCACCCTCTTGTTCCTTTGCTGCTTCTTCTTCTTGTTGTTTTTTTCTTACCTCTTCTTCCTGCTGCTGTTGCTGTAGGAGAAAAGCTTGTTCCGCTTCCTTTTGTCGTTGTATAAATTTCTCCAATTCTTCTTTCTGTCTCTGTCTAAAATTCTCCACTTGCGGTAATGAAGGTGTCGAAGGTTCCGGAACAAATTCTTGCGAGGTAAGAAAATCCACAAAATCCCAATTTACCTCTTCTGAAAGTAAGTCCGGGTTCCCTTGCACGGTCTCCACTGCTGGTGCACCCCAGTGAATCGTTTTCTGAGTTTCCGTCATGTTGAATCACTGTCGCATAGATTGACTGCACACAGGCGCTAGCGAATCTATATAGACCACGTGACGTCACAGACTGCTCTCTTCAGATTGGATGCGGGCTGACTGAATTTTGTAACGCGTGTTTGGATTGGCCAATGAACTCAATCCGTTTCAATCCTTCCTCTGCTTATAAATAAGCGCAGTTCACTGCATTGATTCACCTGTTCTCGGCGCCTCAAGATGTGGACCGATGTGCAATCTTCTACGCTTGGGTCTTCGAGGTTGTTCCGGACGGACATACCCATGTATGTCCGGTCCAAGTGGACAGTTGTCCACAGGACAGACACCAGTCTGTGGATACGTAGGATCTACGTAGAAAGACAAGGATGCCTCAAAAGAGTGCTGATTTACGGTCCTACAGTGAGGCGCAGCCTAAGGACAAGAAGAAGACCAATGCGGTGCCACTTATGTTAATGGATACATTAACATGAACCCAAAGGCCCTTTTCAGGGCCACTCATAGGTCTCGAAAAGAGATTGACTTTCCATTGCCTACCCCATTTTTTATTTTTTATTTTTATTTTTTATTATTTAAAAAAAAATAAATGGAGTGACCCAAGACTTTTTTACCTTTGTTCATATCCTCTTGTCGCTAAACAGTCCCACCCTGTTTATTCCCATATTCCCATGTGCAATTCCCTTTGTCGCTAAACAGTCCCACGATTTTTCGTCTATGTTAAATTTACATAGTCGCTAAACAGTCCCAGGGTGGTTAATGTTAAATTTACATAATCGCTAAACAGTCCCAGGGGGTTCTGTAATGCTAATTCCCATTGTCGCTGAATCGTCCCCCTTAACTACTCTCATCTTCACATCTTGTACTGGTTCTATGTTGACACTTTTTTCTTGGAATCGTTAAACAGAACGTCTATGGCATAGTTATCCGCTTCTTGTATCCAAACGTTAAAGCAAAGGCTTTTCCAGTCAGGTACAAATTTCCAATCGAACATTTGTTGGTGTAAACAATTCGCTATACACACGTCTTGGTAATTATAAAGTGTTAAAAATGTTTTACGAATGCGTTCTTCACAAAGGGGTTTAGAACATGTTTTCATCAATAGTCTCAACACCTTTAATTACTATTTGTCATTCGTGCTCACACAAAGATTTGGTGGTTATGATGACTTTATACATAGTTCACAACAAATCTGCTGGGAAACGAATTCTGAGAAAGATAGCTACGAACACGCAGACCACACGTTGTTCAAAATTCAACTTAATCATTTCTTACAAAACGGTTTGGCAATCCTCTAAGTCGTGAACACCGTCATTTACTTCCTTCCACAGAATTTGCTGCAACACCCAAGACAAAGGCCAGGACATGGTAAACTTGATATTCATGTTACAGTCTTTGCCAAGAATCAGTATTCGTATATTGTGGCGATAACAATATAGTTAAAATATTGAGAAATGACTCTGAGTTTCCGGTTCACTTGCATATTTACCAACTATCTGTAAATGTGATATGTGCAAAAAAAACAAAACAAACAGACATGGGCTAGGAGAGACAAGGAAAGTGTTTTCATTGCCAGGAAAAGGACCATAGTTGTCAGATTGTCGTTAAGAAAAGAGGACAAGGAAGGGAAGCTGGAGGAGGAGGAGAGATCTTCAGAAAGGTGTTACTACTGCTACAGTTAGAAATTCTTGCGAAGACAATATAAAATCAGCTAAAGCCGAATTAAACTTTATCGTCTTATGGGAGAAGAGTACTTGTTTCAGCTACATAGCATTCGTAGTACTATCCCTTGGAGTATACTATTAGGTATATTTATATTATGATTTCATGACAATAGTGTTTTGCAAGGGTCATTTAGTTAATTACATTTTAATACTATTATTCTATAAATCAGTTCGTACTGTAAGATGAAGCATGTTAAAAGTTATGTTCAAGAAGTTTTTTTATTGTCTTCTTATGCTTATGTTACTTGTTTAGGCTCGAATAAACAGTAAAAAAAAGAGTGAGAACAACAAACTTTGAAAATTTAACAAATAATTTATTTCCCTGAAAACTTGCTGTAAAAATAAAAAGAAGAACTTATGGGTTTTAAGAATCAAATCAAAAAATAATCCAAGAATAATCCACGAAATATGTTTTAGAAGTCCTAATAATAGAATGTTCTAATGAATTCAAGTTCGAGTCCCGACTAAGAAATCCTAAAAGGAAGGCGATGACGTATACAGTAGAAAGTATAGAACTGATATTTACCGTCCTTTGTAAACCACAGAAAATAATATTCCTTGTTTGAATTCCGAATTAAATTTAATTAAATGCCTTTGTCAAAGAATTTTGTTCCAGCGCTCAAAGATTTCCAGGAAAAAGAAAAAATGTTTACAATCCAAACACACTGAATAAAAATTATAATGTAATTTCCACACTGGGACATAAACACACACATACCAGTGTAAAGAAAATGTCCCAGCTGATAAATACTGCTATAAACAAAGGTTATACAGTAACTAGAAATGCAAAACAGATTCCCGGATGAGGATCAACTCTCCAGATTTTTTGAGAAGTATTTACTTCTAAAACCACGTAGTCCCAGTATGACCTTGACAAAATCCAATCATTCTACTCTAAGAATAAGATAAAAAATAAAACGTTGTTTACTTTTCACACTGATTTTTAAATTAAAATCGGGAACTATGTCAGTTTTAGGAACTTACAACTGAAGAATTAAGATCAAAGTATCGAGTTCCTAGTAAATGAAACTATATTATTTTGACATGTAATGAAATTAAAAATAAAATATTTTAAAACCTACAATTAAATTAAATCAAATA
Source organism: Sinohyriopsis cumingii (assembly GCA_028554795.2). NCBI lineage: Eukaryota > Metazoa > Mollusca > Bivalvia > Unionida > Unionidae > Sinohyriopsis > Sinohyriopsis cumingii. The sequence goes on along the minus strand of CM068835.1, from coordinate 119,266,270 downwards.
TAAACTGAATCAAACATACGTAACACTTCCCTCATAAAGAAAAATAAAGAATTATATGATAAAGCTTTCTTTTTACCATGCCTTATTTGTACATGAGTTTAAAAAGAACTCTTATAAATTTCTTACAGTGTATATGAAAGTATTCATTGTTATACACTGGAAAGTGCGTCTGCTATTAAATAATCTTTTCCCTTGATGTGCCTGATGTCAAGATTATATTCCTGTAACAACAACCTCCACCTTAGTATTCTTTGATTTTTATGTTTCATCTTGCCAATGAAAGTGAAACGGTTGTGGTCACTAAACACAATAATCGAAGAAGGATCTGAACTAATGTAAACTTCAAAATGTTGTAATGCCAATATCAAAGCCAAACATTCCTTCTCGATTGTTGAATAATTTCTTTAGTGCTTATTTAATTTCTTAGACATCTGTTTCATCAACAGACAGTTTAAATGATTGGCTGAAATTCGGAACTTTCCGAACTAGGGCACGTGGAGGTATGGCTTTGAATTTGTCAAAAGCCTCCCGACATTTTTCAATTCAAAGCAACTTGTTTTTCTTACTCAATAAATTTTGTCATGGGTTAAGCAACTATAGAAAAATTGGAAAAAATATACCTACAAATTGCATCAGATGCTTTTTATTAACAGACACAGGGATTCAGGAGCACGGCAGCACTCACCCTTGGATAAATTAATTGTCGAACTATGTGAGTTTGTCAGCGAATTTATTTCCGAATTGTTGCTAAATGTTCTTTTCAGATGTCGTTGTAGATGATGACATCATGATGTAAGCATCACAATTGTCTAGACCAGAGGTGATCATATTCATCAGGCCTTAAAAAAGTACTTGGCAACCATTTCATCCCAAACGGCATTACTTAATATTACTAAAGTCTATCTGGAGTCACGAATGCCGAAATTTAATTTGCCCTTTCCTTTAGTGGAATTTCCCAAAATCCTTTCAGAGGGTAAAATTTGGTGACATACTTGGCATTTCCGACTTTATCAATACAGTCATCCATTCTTGGTAATGGAAGTGAATCTGTTTTTGTCACACTATTCACCTTCCTATAATCAGTGCACTTACGGAAAGTTTCATCTGGTTTTGGAACAAGTATGCACAATTAACTCCAATCATTTTACTGGGCTCTATAAAATAATTCTCCAGCAAATACTGAATTTTTTTTTTCAAATATTCCTTTTTGAGAGGGTTTCTCCTGTACAGGGGTGTTATTTCACAGGTTTGGAATTTACAATTTCAACGTATTGGAATTTTGTTTCGTTATTGTAGGAACATCTGGGAATAAATGTATTTCTCATTTGAGTATTTTTCTTTACACGGGTAAGCGTGTGTTTGTGACCAAATTGGAAATTACTTTATAATTATTTTCAGATTGTTTGGATTCTAAAAGATTAATTTTTTCCTGTAAATTTTATCTGATGTGGGTCACAAATGACTGTACACGTCAGCTGTATACTGTCTACAGTATACGTCATCGCTTCAATTTTGGATTTTTCGAACACACACTTATCCGTGTAAAGAAAAATACTCAAATGAGAAATATCTCCATAAACAAAGGTTATACAGTAACCTGAAATGCAAAACAGATTCCCGAATGAGGGTCAAATCTCCAGAATTTTCGAGAAGTATTAACGTTTAAAATCACGTAGTCCCATTTATAAAAAAAAACAATCATTTAACCCTAAGAATAGGTTTTTTATTTCTCTCACTGACATCTAAATCAAGGTCGGGAAATAGGTCAGCTTCATGCGTTTACAACTGAAAAGTCAAAATCAAACTATTTTCTGAAGAAAAAAATATTGAGTTCTTAGTAAACAGAACTACGTTATTTTGACATGTAATGAAATTAAAAATAAAATGATTTTAAAACCTACAAACAATTAAATTAAATCAAATATAATTAACATTATATTTAACAGAAGTATACGATATTTTTCCCGTGAAAGTTTTGATGATCATTAGCCGCTTCATCAAAATGTACAGCACGGCAACGTCGGGAAATGAACCACCTATTTCTGGAAAACGCAATTTCCATTCCAATATTATATTAGGCCGATGATCAGTTAATCAGTTTTCTTGCCGCAACTTAGTAAAATGCTGGATGATCCATTTGGGTACACACTTTATTTTACCATAACGCATTGGCAGAAGATTATCACGATTGGGCACATTCCTCTAGTATGGAATCAACGATTGCGGTTACGGGATATGCATGCCCGTCGTAAGCCTGATTAATCCTGGTTAGCGCTCCTGGGGGTAAATCTTTTTATGTTCTCGGTCCTGCGTCTCGCATGTCGGTTCCATTTTATTCCGGACCACATATTGATCGTTAGTCATCTTGTATAATAATTTAATCATCAGAACAGTATTTCGGTTTGATTTAAACTGATCAAGAATGTTCGTGTCAGTTAGCAATGCAGTGTCCGTGGAGTCCGAGACACGGCGTAATATCTTGGTCGGGACGTTCCTGTATATCGCCTTATTTAACATGCCATGCTGACAAACAAGAACAGCATCGTCGGCGGAAAATTAATCATTTGGGCCTCTGAGGCGTTCTAGTAAATAAACGGGTAAACGTTGTAGAAGTCGTACTGTATATGTAATGAACTGATCATAATCAAATCACGATTCAACAGCTGGTTAGATTCGAGCATGTTTGTTGTTCCTGTGCGAGGGTTATAATCTCGATTTCCACGCGAAGATTATTTGACTGCACATTTGATCGTGGATATGGTCGGTAGACCCCGATGAGTCGGAAATATTTATCACCTGTCTGATGGGCCGTGACATTCTGTAATCATCGTTTGTATATAGATTAACGCGATATTAAATGAGAAAAATATACTAGTATCTGGTTTGTTTTATTTCAATATTGTGTATGATTATCACACTAATATAATTCACAAGCAAGTCCATACTCCGAGACTTGATATGGACACGTACGAAGCTCAGCAGCACTGTGTATCCAATCGGAATCATCAATATACATTAAATAAAGATGTTTTAGTTGGTTAACATCATTACTGTGTGTCGGCTCCAGAGGGTTTCCGAGCAACAGAAATGGAAGACGGTCGATCATTCCAGAAACGTAGTGACGTATGCGTTGAATACCTCCACGTAAAATGTAAGAGGGACTCCCACACAGCGATGAATGGGACCACGAGAAAGATAAAACTGGTATTAAATTTTCAGTATCAGATCAAGTGCTTCACCTTCTATCATTGTATAAATATCTGACTGGAAGATTTTTGCAGATGATTTATTAGCGTGTTACCTGATCATTCGTCAGAGGCTATCATCACATAACTATTTACATAAAGCATATTTAGACTTTACAACATCCTTTATTTTCTAATACAATCTTGTCAAATATATTAAATTTAAGCACAAAATAATTGCTCTTGGAGTGCTAAGTAAATGAATGGTCTCTTTTTACCGTTTTGACCAAAATAGCTGCATAACATACCACGTGTTGGTGCTAATTGCATAGTCAGTCTCATTTTTATATTTACCTTCACAAATATAGCTGCGTAAACAAATTACGTTGGGATTGGTACGTTGTATCACGTATGTTTCAGTTCCATTAAGTCAACAAAGAGAAGTGCATACGACATGAGGATAGAAGGTGAAGTGATGATATACATGACATTAGCACGCGCTTGTCACAAATGAAATTGAAGGCTTCATTTTATTTAATCTCTGCTTCTGTTTAATCAATAGCATTTGTTACTGTAATACATAAGGGTTTAAGACAGAGTATCGACAAAATATGATACGGAGTAAGTTTGGCCCGCTCTCAAAGTGCGTCCAGATTTTCATGGGCAAGAAAGATGCCTCCCTATACCATTCAGATATAATTGAATTCTCCGTCCATGATTATTAGCTGTAAGAGACCTTCCCTTAACAAACTCTATGTCAGTTTAAAGAACATTAGTAAATACATGAATCTACATTTCGATGTGTTTTATTGCATTCAATTAAAAAGTGTTACACTTTGCTGTTAGTCATTGAGTTTCTCTGGCGTCTGCAACACATATTTTCTCTAGGGTCTCTAACAAAGGCTACAGGTATTGTTAAAGGTTGGTGAGGTTTTACGAACAATGTTCATATATTAGTGCCAAAAGTTTTATATGCTATCTCTTTCGCTAGTTAATAATATTCAATATGTTTAATCAAACGTTGCGAGCAAATACTGTAACGTGTAAGGGGTCTCACCACTGAACGAATGAAACAACTTTAGCTCCATGTTTCCACTATTTAAAACAACAGTCATTGCTGACTGAAGCATTCTTAAAGGCACAAATACTGAAAAAACTTTCCTTTAGTCACTAATGACCAATGAGTCACGAGACCATAACTTCACACTTGCATGGCTTTTCTTGCTTCCCAGTTGTACGATTCATCAGTACGCCTTTCCAAGCCGAAGAGTGGTGATGCACAACAACAAAAAGAAGAAAGAAAAAAAAAACACAACCCAAACGCGTTAAAGCCAAGAACTACTTCCAGCTGAAATTACTAAACACTTATACACTGGAATATCCAGAGAATCCTTACGTTAAAAAATTAAGCGAGAGTCCATTTTACGAAAATAGTTCATACTACTAAGAAGTTTCGTAAAGCAGCACAACATGGGGTTTTCTTTTCGTAATTGGAAAATTACCCTGTTTGAGAAAAATCTCTCCGATGTTCCCATAATAAACAAAGAACCACTAAAATGTAACAAATGTATAAACGGAAAGGAAATACAAATATCACATTATTGCAATACTAAATGTCTGAAAATGCTCGAGTATGGGAAATGCTTCTGAAATAATAATAAAACACTCATTCTTCTAAAACGATTCGTCTTCCCCAACTTAATTTTCTTTTTTCCACTAGTAACAAAAAAAAAAACTCATGTTCAACAAAATACTCGTTCAAAATTAATCATTCTTGTTAGCTTCAGAATTAAATTATTTTGTGACTTAAATTAGATTTCACCTTGTACGCTATATAACATCAATAATATCAAGGCTATTTACGATCCTTTTCAAAATTACAAAAGAGGTAAACAATTATCGGATGAAGACAATGACGTGTGACTTGATTCATCTTTACAATAACCTCTGAGTTTACAAGACAAAATAAACAGGAAAACAGACGAATAAATGCATCTTTGCATTATCCGTTCTCTCTTTTCCTCTTCTATTAGGTTATTGATTAGTTACGAATATCGGATTTTCTAAGAGTAATTTTCCTAAAAGGAAAGACACTTTGCTTCTAAAACCGAAATAATAAAATAATTTACACCGCATTAAGACACGCATAGAACTGTTCGAAATGTTATCCTTACGAGGTGGTTTAGTATCTTTATACTCTTGTGCATATGCATGTTCATCTCTGGAGAAAAAAATTTTGTTCTATTCGCAAATGTTCACTTTTTTATAGGCTTCCATTTCTCTATCAATTGTACAAGTAAAAATTGAACTAAATGAGATCACAGGTGTCTGTTTGTCACTTATAGAAAATTTAGTAAACAAAGCTAGTATTTATGACTATTTAAAACTCACAATGAATAATAAGGGTTAGATTTATAATACTCAATAAGTCCATTATGCAAATCAACATCATTTTCGATCTCCTCATCTCCTTGAGTTTGACTAATAACAGCTATATCCTGTTATGAGTGATGACACGGTGTTATATAACACGTGTTACTCCGTGGGAGCATGCAGTGACAAAATTGCACTTACCAGACTAGACTATAGAGAATATATAGTAATTTTAATCACTAATAGCTCAAAATAGCAAAGCCTAAATTTTTTTTTAATTGCGGCGTTTATATGTATTTTAAGCAAGAGAAATAATAAATTTTATAGTATTTGTTTGTAAAGACGTCAATTTCCAAAACCTAATCCATATATAAAAGACACAAAAATAGATTTGACGCCAATGATTTTCTCGTGTATCTCTTGAGAGTGAAAAAATGTGTTAAGGGTTCGTAAATAAATGATGTAGCCAATTTTCTCCATTCTCACTTCACCATTGTAACACTGTTCCATGTAAATTAATATCAGAGCCACTGTTTATTATTTACGTCAACTCCCAATTGTCCAAGCGTGCCCCACTCTGACTGGTAAGGTGAATCACTAGTTCACCGAAGGGTCATTCTAAAGGTCAAATTTTTGAAGAATTGCGTCATATAATTCAGGCACGCACATGCGTACGGACATGCATTTACCAAAGGGAACTTAAGGTGTAATGCATCAGTTCCCATATTTACAATATAGAAAACGTTCAAAATTGTGTATATACTCTGTATTGTAAAGATTTGAAATGATTCGTTAAAACTTGTCACCTTTAAGCTAAATTCGGAATGAAACAATATAGCCACAAGTACAAACACATAGATTACTGAAATTACTCATCCTTCGTGTGTATAGACATGTTCAGAGGCGTTATATTGTTGAAATCATTTACACTACTTTCTAAAAACACACAGGCCATGGCAAAATACATTAGAATATCAATTTGATCGGTGGAAATTGATATGTCCAAACTTTAAAATACTGACACATAGAAAATGGTTGATACTTTAAACTTATGCATTAGTTATCAAAGTAAAGGACATTTATATAACACGTGGAAATTCACACCAAGTCTGTCACCCTCATTGGTTGATTTGGTGGGGTGCGAAATCATTTTCATCCAATCATCTATAAATATAAAGGAGGAAGGACCTAAATTCTACTGAAGGTAAAGTAAGTTAAGTAAATGCAGTCCCGAAAAGTAACGAACAAATGAGGAGAAAGACAGAGAAAGCAAAAGAGGAATAAACCATTCCTTGATATACAAGTTTTCCCTGAGCACTATTTTAGATACTAGGAATAAATTTGATTAGGGATCAAGTCATGTCTTAAGGACAACTATTCATATTTTTAAGAAATAAATTACATGTCAATCGTTTATACGGCATATCTGATCAGAATGGTTTAAAAGGTCTGATCAAAATGAAACAATGCAATCACTTCATTTAAAACCTAGAACAATCCAATGATTTTGACAAAGAGACAAAAAATGGATAGAGACAGAAAGGTAGTTTGATTGACAGATAGGAAATTGATTCCAGGCCTTCTGTGTTATTGTCTTAATACATGCAATGTTAAGCATGGAATATTTTCCATCTCAAGGTTATGTAATCTGATTAGTAAGTCTGGACTCTTGTGCATGATAATCTGCCAATACGTCCTAACAGCGCGTGCAGAATGCGTGCTTGTATGATGGAAAGATGATGGAAGCACTTATTACCATCAGCTGATTCAAGATGCCCAACATCATTTTTATACCGGGACAAGAAACTGTTATCCTTGTTAGTGTTGTTTGTGACGCAGTATGTTTATTTCAATTGTGAGTGGATGGTTTTTAACAGAAATTGTACAAAATTACAAAGTGAGAGTATTGTCGCCGCTAAGTGCTAAAGTTCAGTGTAAATATATTTTGTCATATTAAGAATTTCTCCAACTTATTCACTGCCTCCCCGTGTATCAAAATACTTAAAATAAGACACGATATGTAAAACATCAGCATCTGGCGTGCAAGGAAGCCCTGTCTGTTGTGTAAAAATGTTTGCTGTCTTTATTCGAGCATAGGTCCATTCTTGACGATAAGATACCCCACCTCCCTTTTTAAGTATAAAATGTCAAATATCTATTAAGCATATCATTGTTTGATAATAAACCCACTTCCGTTTGTTTTGGACATGTATTTGACTATCTATGTATTTGTATTTGAGACGAGGGGTCTCACCATTGGAGGAAAACTTTAAATTATGTTTCAGTTAATTAAATTTCTTTGCTCTTTTCATCGACAATTTACAAACGAAATATGGATCACTTTAATTTCTCATTGTTTGGGTGACAAGTTCGATCCTGATGAGGACCCATATTTTGTATATTGCAGTTTCAATGAGATGTTGATTAGTTATTAATGTAAATAGTCTAAATCCTTATGGTGGACTCATGTTTTCTTAATGATCACCTTTCCGTCATCAGTTATTTTGCGTGGATTTTCTTATATGTGAATTGAACACGCATTTAGCTGTTAGTGAATAGCCTCATTGCTCCAACACCTTTTCATCAAATATCATTGTCTGCAGTGTTGATTCCCTTTATTCACATTTTTTACTCAGTGAATAGCAGGTCATTATTTCTGGTAAAGAATACACGATTTTATTTTTTTTCAGTTCAGTTTCTTATTCATCATTTTAAACAGAGTGTAATAAGTGCACAGGTGATGTTGCCTTGAATTGCTAGATAGGTCAGTTCGCTTGTTAATTCAGGTATTTAATTCAACATAAGCACCTGGACACTATGATCGTACGTATTCTATTTTAATATACATCAATACTACAACTTCATTGTGTCTGATCTTGTTGTTTTGAAATACCTTAGTATCACTCATCGACATATATAGACTGCAGAATGTGATTTCATCTCCATTCTTTATTTATATGTGTATTACTGTTTTATATCATTCTGCAGTATCTTTAGTTCTTTTCATTATTATTTCATTATTATTTCTTGCTTTCACAGCTCTGTGTACTTAATGTTTTGTAATCAATTTTTTAGTATTAAAATTGTATGCACTATGTATTTTCCCCTTCATGTTATAGATTTTATTACTGCATTTATTTCCATCCTCATATATTTCCTTCATGTTTCGACATTTATTATCGAATTCATTGCTTTAATTATAAGTTTACATAAAGTATAAAGAAAATAACATAGGTTCTCTTGCATTTTCTAAAAGCAATTGCATTTAATTCAAATGTATTGAGAATGAACTTTGATATTTCCGCAACAACCGAATCGCCAAGAGAACTGTTTAAACTTCATGCTTCTTTCTATTTATTGGGAGTAGTATATTTCACTGGTTAGCAAATGTCCAATCAAAGACACATACGAATAAGACTGGTATAGGAAAGTACTATTTAACATATGAATAATGTTCGTAGGGACTGATATAGGAATGCACTATTATCTCTTTGGTCCTATTGAAATCTTTAAAAATTAGTCATTAGATTGGAAAATTTAAAAAAAGACAAACCAGTGAGGTGGATCTTTTCTCACGTATATATGGACAACAGAACCTCCAGTTACAGTCTCCTAAATGCGCCCTGACGCCATTTTTGTGTTCGGCTACGTTTCCAGAAATGTTGAGTGTAGAAATTTACGAGTCGTGATGCATGGTTTATGGAGCTAGATCCACGTGACGCAAGCGTGATCTACACTAACTTCATAATCGCCTTGTCAATCGCAAGCTTGCCAAAGAATCGACTGAAGGTCACATTTTCTGAAGATTTACGCAATATAATGCGGGTACGCACATGCGCACGGACAAACATAAATAAATAAGGGAAATCAATTTAACAGACAACATAAATGATCAATTCAATACTCGGCAGACGAGAATTCAAAATCGATTGTTCAGTCGACTCCACTTTCTAGGTTTTACTTTTTGTTTGTGCTTCTTTCGGCTTTTAATTTGAAAAGTATTTTGTTCACAAACATTCTTTCCTGTCCCAACTTATTGAATATATATATATATATATATATATATATATATATATATATATATATATAGAGAGAGAGAGAGAGAGAGAGAGAGAGAGAGAGAGAGAGAGAGAGAGAGAGATGTCAACTTTAGCTATGTAAGGAAGTACAACCTACCCTATTTATATCGATAAACGTCATCTTTAATCTTACTAAAATTTCTTTTATAATGGCTAAGACCTGAAACTGTGTTGTTTGTGTCGTAAAATTTAGTTTTGCAAACCTGAAATGCTAAAGCTTAAAGCATGTCTTGGTATCAAAATGTTTCTTTAGAGAATTTAAAGGAATACAAATAATCCCAATACTGACTAAATCAGTAAGAGACATGCTGGAAACATTTACAATGGTTTCTTTATGGTATGGATAAATACAGGTATTGATAACAATGAATATACCTACCTACCTACCTACCTACCTGTCTACCTGCCTGCGTTTCTGCCTGCCTACCAACCAACCGACCTACCTACATGCATACCCATTCAAGCTTATAAACGTACTTATCAATAAATATGAGTACACAGAAAGGTCATCACACATGGAATGCATTATATATTTCACCATGTGATGTAATCATATTTCTATACAGTCAGCTCTACTGACATGTCTAAACTGTCAATTCTAATGAAATGTCTAAACTGTCAGCTCTAATTGAATGTTTATACTGTCAGCTCTAATGGTATGTCTGAACTGTCAGCTCTAATGGTATAAGCTGTCAGCTCTAATAGAATGCCTATACTGTCAGCTCAATGGTATATCGTAACTGTCAGCTCTAATGGCGTGTCTGAATTGTCAGCACTAATAGAATGTCTATATTGTCAGTCAAATGGTAAATCTGAAATGTCAGCTGTAATGATATGTCTGAATTGTCAGCTCTAGTGGTATGTCTAAACTGTCAGCTTTAATAGAATGTCTGAACTGTCAGCTCTAATGGAATATCTGATCTGTCCACTCTAATAGATGTATAAACCATCAGCTCTAATGGTATGTCTGAACTTTCAGCTCTAATGGTATGTCTGAACTGCCAGCTCTAATGGTATATCTGAACTGTCAGCTTTGATAGTATGTCTGGCCTCTCAGCTCTAATAGTTCGTCCATACTGTCAGCTCTGTGAGCACATCTATACTTTCGGCTCCAATGATATGTCTAAACGGTCAGCTCTTATAGTAATCTGAACTGTCAGTATTAAATGTATGTCTGAACAGTCAGCTCTGAACTTATGTCTTAATTCTCAGTTGTAATGGTATGTATGAACTGTCAGCTCTAATGGTATGTCTATCTGTCAGTTCCAATCGTATGTTTATACCATCAGCTCTTATGGTATGTCTAAACTGTCAGCGCTAATGGTATGTAAGAACTGTCAGCTCTCACAATAAGTCTAAACTGTCATCTCTAATGGTATGTCTATACTCTCAGCTCTAACGGTATGTCTTTACTCTCAGTTCTAATAGTATGTCTTTACTGTCTGCTCTAATGGTATGTATAAACTGTCAGCTTTAACGGTATGTCTGAATCTATCAACTCTAATGTTATGTATCAACGTTCAGTTTTAATTGTAAGTCTGAACTATTATCTATAATGGTATGTCTGAACTCTCAGCTCTAATGGTATGTCTGAATCTGTCAGCTCTAATGGTATGTCTAAATCTGTCAGCTCTAATGGTGTGTCTAAACTGACAACTCTAATAATATATCTATAATGTCGGCATTAATGGCTTGTCGAATCGGTCAGCTCTAATATTATATCAAAACTGTCAGCTCTAATGGCATGTCTATACTGTCAGCTCTAATCGTATTTGTATACTGTCAGCTCTAACGGTATGTCCACACTTTCAGTTCTAACAGTATGTATAAACTGTCATCTCTAATGGTATGTCTAAACTGACAACTCTAATGGTATGTCTGAACTGTCAGCTTTAACTGTATGTCTGAACTGTCAGCTCTAATGGCATGCATGAACTGTCAGCTCTAATGTTATGACTAAACTGTATGTTCTAATTGTTTGTCTATACTGTCAGCACTAATTATATATCAATAACGTCAGCTCTAACGGTATGTCTAAACTGTCAGCTCTAATAGTATATCTATACTGTCTGCTCTAATGGTATGTCTAAACTGTCAGCTCGGAATGGTATATCTGAACTGTCAGTTATAGTGGTATATATGTCCTGTTGTTCTAATGCTATGCGTGAATTGTCAGCCCTCATAGTATGTCTGAACTGTAAGCTCTAATAGTATGTCTGAATAACCAGCACCAATGGTATATAGGAACTGCCAGCTCTAATAGGATATCTAAACTGTCAACTTTAATAGTATGTCTGAACTGTCGGCTTTAATAATAAGTCTGAACTATCAGCTATAATGGTATGTCTGAATCTGTCACCTCTAACGGTATGTCTAAACTGACAGCTCTAATGATATACGTATACTGTCGGCATTAATGGCTTGTCGAAACTGTCAGTACTAATATCATATCAAAACTGTCAGATCTAATGGCATGTCTAATATATATATATATATATATATATACTGTAAGCTCTAATTTTATGTCAAAACTGTCTGCTGTAATGGTATGTCTATACCGTCTGCTCTAATAGTATGTCTATACTGTAAGCTATAATGGTATGTTTAAACTGTCAGCTCTAATGATATGTCTATATGGTCAGCTCTTATAGTATGTCTATACTGTCTGCTCTAATGGTATGTCTGAACAGTCAGCTGTAATGGTATGTCTATACCCTCGGTTTTAATAGTATGTGTATACTGTCTGCTCTAATGGTATGTCTAAACTGTCAGCTCTAATGGTATATCTAAACTGTCAGCTCTAACGGTATGTATGTAATGTCAGCTTTAATGGTATGTCTGAAGTGTTAGCTTTAACAGTACGTGTGCATTGTCAGCTCTAATATTATGTATCCACTCTCAGCTCTAATGGTATGTATCTACTGTCAGCTCTAACGATATGTCTAAACTGTCAGCTCTAATAGTATATCTATACTCTCTGCTCTAATGGTATGTCTAAACTGTCAGCTCGGAAGGGTATATATGAACTGTCAGCTCTAATCGTATGTCTGTCCTGTTGCTCTAATGGTATGTCTGAATTGCCAGCTGTAATGTTATATCTGAACTGTCAGCTGTAATGGTATATCGAAACTGTCAAATTTAATAGTATGTCTGAACTGTTGTCTTTAATAGTATGTCTAAACTGTTAGCTCTAATGTTATGTCTAAACTGTCAGCTCTAATGTTATGTGTAAACTGTCAGCTCTAATGTTATGTGTAAACTGTCAGCTCAGATAGTATGTATAAACTCTCAGTTCTAATAGTATGTATGAACTGTTAGCTCTAAGGGCATGTCTATACTGTGAACTCTAATCTTATGTTTATACTATAAGCTCTTATGGTATGTCTAAACTGTCCGCTCTCATAGTATGTCTAAACTGTCATCTATAATGGTATGTATATCCTCTCAACTCTAACGGTACGTTTTTACTCTCAGTTCTAATAGTATATCTATAATGTCTGCTCTATTGGTATGTCTGAATCTGTCAGTTCTAATGGTATGTCTGAACTATCAGCTATAATGGTATGTCTAAACTCTCAGCTCTAACGGTATGTCTGAATTTGTCAGATCTAATGGTATGTCTGAACTGACAGCTCTAATGATATATCTATACAGTCGGCATTAATGGCTTGTGGAAACTGTCAGATCTAATATTATATCAAACCTGTCAGCTCTAATGGCATGTTTAAACGTTCAGCTCTACTGGTATGTCTAAACTGTCAGCTCTGATGGTATATCTATACTGTCAGCTCTGATAGTAAGTCCGAACTGTCAGCTTTAATAGTATGTCTGAACTGTCAGTTCTGATGGCATGTCTATACCGTTAGCTCTAATCGTATGTTTATACTGTCTGCTCTAATGGTATGTCTGAACTGTCAGCTGTAACGGCATGTCTATACTCTCGGTTCTAATAGTATGTGTATACCGTCTGCTATAATGGTATGTCTAAAATGTCAGCTCTAATGGTATATCTGAACTGTCAGCTCTGACGGTATGTCGTACTGTCAGCTCTAATGGTATGTCTGAACTGTCAGCTTTAATAGCATGCCTGAACTGTCAGCTCTAATGGTATGTCTCAACTCTCAGCTATAATGGTATGTATGAACTGTCAGCTCTAATGATATGTCTAAACTGTCTGTTCTATTTGTATGTCTATACTGTCAACACAAATTGTATATCTATTCCGTCAGCTCTAACGGAATGTCTAAACTGTCAGCTCGAAATGGTATATCTGAATTGTCAGCTCTAATGGTATGTTTCAACTTTCAGCTATAATGGCATGTATGAACTGTCAGCTCTAATGATATGTCTAAACTGTCTGTTCTATTTGTATATCTATACTGTCAGCACAAATTGTATATCTATATCGTCAGCTCTAACGGAATGTCTAAACTGTCAGCTCGAAATGGTATATCTGAACTGTCAGCTCTAATGGTATGTCTGTCCTGTTGCTCTAATGGCATGTCTGAATAGTCAACCCTAATGGTATGTCTGAACTGTCACCTCGAAATGGTATATCTGAACTGTCAGCGCTAATGGCATGTCTGTCCTGTTGCTCTAATGGTATGTCTGAATAGTCAGCCCTAATTGTATGTCTGAACTGTCAGCTCTAATGTTAAGTCTGAATTGCCAGCTCTAATGGTGCATCTGAACTGTCATCTGTAATGGTATGTCTAAACTGTCAGCTCTAATGTTATGTCTGAACTGTCAGCTCTGATAGTATTTATAAACTGTCAGCTCTAATGGTGTGTCTGAACTGTCAGCTCTAATGGTATGTCTGAACTGTCAGCTCTAATGGTATATCTGAACTGTCAGCTTTAGTAGTATGTCTGAACTGTCAGCTCTGATACTATGTATAAACTGTCAGCTCTAATGTGTGTCTGAACTGTCAGCTCTAATGGTATGTCTGAACTGTCAGCTCTAATGGTATATCTGAACTGTCAGCTTTAGTAGCATGTCTGAACTGTCAGCTATAACGGCATGTCTAGCTGTCAGCTCTAATAGTATGTCTAAACTCATAGTTCTAATGGTTTGTATGATCTCTCAGCTCTAATAGTATGTCTAAACTGTCAGTTCTAATGGTATATCTAAACAGCGCTAATGGTATGCAAGAACTGGACAGTTAGGCTGATGGTCCGATGGGCTTTACTTTGTCGAAGCAAATTTTGGGTGAGGTAAATTACACTGGCATTGCAATGATGTCCTTTGCACGTAAACCACAATTTAATTTCTCATTCGTCTTCTCCTAACATGTCGCCGAAGATGACCACGTGGGTTTGACTGGAGTCAGACACGATCCCGTCGTCTTCGCCAGGAATGCCTTGCAAAAACAAGCTGGAATCGTGATGACTTTCTCGCAAGAGACTGTACGCCGATTGCCACTCTATGTAACATCACTCGATCCGTTGAGGTGCACGATTGATTAAATGATAATTATGTTCGATTAAACGTTTGACAAATTCGGTTTTGCCTGAACCGCAAGATCTGGCAATTAACATGTTAAAAGGAAGGCGAAGATACAAGGCCTCCAAGCTAGCACGATCTAAGTATTCGTCGATGACTTTGAAAGTGGAGCAAGACTAAGCAGATACAGCAGAGGTAGCCATTATGCAGGGAATGTCACTTTGGACACGAAAACAACAATACAAGAGTTCTTATATCTTTTTCAGTGTGTGTGTTTGTATTTGTGTGTTTGTATGCGTTCGCTTACTTTTGTGCGGATAGTAGAATTTGAGGTTTGTATGCGTACGCATACGTTTGTGTGGATAGTAGAGTGTGTTTTTATGCATGCGCGTATTTTTGTGTAGATAGTAGATATTGTGTTTTTGGATAGTAAATATTGGGCTATTTTTTGATAGTTGATATTGGTTTTATTCCTTCCTTTCTGTGTGGATAGTAGAGAGTGCGTTTGTATGCGTGCGTGTACACTTGTATGGATAGTGGATATTGTGTTTGCGTTCGCTTACGTTTGTGCGGATAGCGGATATTGGGGGTTTGGATAGTAAATATTGGGGTATCTTTGATAGTATATATTGGGTTTATTTTCCCCTTCCCATCTGTGTGGACAGTATATTTTAGCTTTGTATTTTTCTTCCTCCCTCTGTGGTGGGTGTGTGTGTGTGTGTGTGTGTGTGTGTGTATTTACGTGTTTGTATGCATCCGTGCACGTTTGTGTGGATTGTAAATTTGTGCCTTGTATGCGTGCGCGTACGTTTGTGTGGATAGAAGTGTGTGTGTTTGTGTGCGTGTGCGTACGTTTGTGTGGATAATATATATTGGGGTTTCCGATAGTAAATATTGGGTATGTTTTATAGTAAGTATTGGGTTTCTACCCTTCCCTTATATGTGGATAGTTGAGTATGTTTGTTTGTCATTGTTTTTTTGCTCTTCCCTGTGCGGATATTATATTTGTTCTTTTTCTTCTTCCCTCTACGTGGTGCGTGTCTATATCTGTGCACGCGTACGTTTGTTTGTGTGTGTATGTATTGTTCTTTGTTTGTCTCTAGAAAACTCCCTTTATCCGTATCAAATACATTTCAACTACCTACCTACCTACCTACAGTAGCGTGTATTCAGGTCAGCCACTTGCAACACTGTTGCTATTGTTTCCCTAGTGTCCAGTACAGTGACGTCATTGAAATTTAATATTTTGAGATTATAAATATGGACTTGGGCTTTTTCACAGGTTGTGGCTATAAATAGATATTAGGGTTTTTAAACAGGAACGTCACACATGTTGAGGCTAGAAATAGTGGGTTTTCCAAAGGAACTTCCCACAAGTTGTAGCCGTAAATAAATGGTGGGATTTCACAGGAACTTCAACAGGTCATTGCTATAAATAGATACTTGGGTGTTGATCCACAATCGTCACACAAGTTGAGACTATACATAGTTACTAGGTTTATCCACTGTAGCCTAAACCAATGTAATTTAATGTTCGTGGATATATTTTAAATATGGGACAGTTTCGTCAATTTAGCGTTACTTTTAGTCTCATCTGTTTTGGTGTTGGTCTTTTCCTTGATTATAGCTATTTATAACATTATTACAAGTATGCAAATTTATGAACACCGTCTACATGATTTTAGGTCTATGTAATGCATTATATATAAATCTCGGGATTGGATTAGTATATGTTTATATTTGTTGCTGTTGTGTTTGGCCCTCTACCAAGACAGGCCCTATACAATTTCCCCATTGTCCCTATACAGTCCCAACCTACGTTAAACCTTGCTTTGTCTCGCTATAGTCTCAGCCATGTTAAATATCCCCATGTTAAATTCCCCTTGCCCTATACGTTCCCAGCGTGTTTTTTCTTATATGTTCTCATTTGCCCTACTTTATCAATCTATGTCTATGTCTATATCTCTCCTGTATTTGTCTCTCCCTAGAGTAGTGTGTATTGAGGTCAGCCCCTTGCTACATTGTTACCAAGATCCAGTACCATGACATCACTTCACC
This sequence comes from Sinohyriopsis cumingii, assembly GCA_028554795.2. Lineage (NCBI taxonomy): Eukaryota > Metazoa > Mollusca > Bivalvia > Unionida > Unionidae > Sinohyriopsis > Sinohyriopsis cumingii. The sequence goes on along the minus strand of CM068835.1, from coordinate 119,249,133 downwards.
TGTTCCATTCATATTATCCCTCTACAACAACCCCACTTTCCCTTTTAGCTATACAGTCCCAATATTCCCCATATTCAAGTCCTCTTGTCGCTATATCGTCCGATGGTGATCTGAAAAGTCGTGTCGCTATATCGTCCCAGGGAGCGTCTGTAATACATATTCCCATTGTCTCTATATTGTCCCTTTACACTACTGTCATAGTCTTAACTGCGATGTCAGTTCCACTAAGTGCGTTTTGCCACGCACGTACTTTTAAACAGAGTGCGCGGCTGTTTGCACCGAGTTCAACAACTGATACAAAGAAATGATGGTGTTCTGAAATTTAACTAATCAGTACAAGGCAATTACAACGTTCACAAAAATTGAGCTAGTCAGTATTGGAAAAGGATATCGTTTCGAAATTGAAATAATCTCGTGGCACGCTTTGACGAGCATGAGGTATTTCAAGTTCCAAAGCTTTCATCAAATGGTCAATGATCCGCCATGGCCCGCTCTTCTCAATCTGCCTAAGGATCTATCGAGAGCTTCTATATTCCCTACTGACCCATTGGTAATTAAGATCTGGTCCCTTGCTGTGAGTAAACCAATATCGTGCTTCGAGCAAAACATTTCTACAGTGGGAGTGACGGACAAGGATTGACAGTGAAGTTGCAAAATAAAAATAAAAAATATTTTATTTTGGAAGTAGACGAAGGTGTCGGGTCCGTAGGATTGACCACGAAGTTGCGAATATTAAATTAGTTGTCGGTGCTATATTAGCAGCAGATACAACCAGTGTAAAAGGACCGGGATCAAATATGCACGACCCCATTCTTACCTTGTCTAAGTCAAATATATTAAATATTTTTTAAGTTTTGGGACTAAGTTGTGTGTCTTGTACGTTTTAATGTTTTTACTCAAATTATATTTATTAGTATCGTTGGATATTAAAAATGGCAGCATGGGATAATTCAGTATATATGCTGCGTGATGCATCTTCTCAGCTATTCCGAAAACAAGTCTCCCCAAATTTCTATTTGGCATCAATTCGAGCAAACAAATGTATGCTTAGTTATTCTTGACTTAAAAGTGGAACTATGAGAGTGGACTATTATAGATTATGGAAGAACAACGTGTTGTTGTTATACTAATGTTTCTTAAAAGATATTGCATTTTCCCCTATTTTTCGATTACTTGGACTAATCCAGACCACTAAACCCAGATACAAGATCACTTCTTTTTACGTTTGATTTCTTCCTTGTGTAAGCTGGCAATTGATGTATGATTCTTGGTTTTATATTTTCACCAATTTTGAGAGAATTAAAATGACGCATATGGTTGTTGAGGCACATTCATTGATAAGCAATGCAATATAAATTAATGCCGAATGGGACCGCTTGGTCTCTCAAACGCGTAGAAAAATGCCCAGTGTAGAAGATGAATAAAGGTTAAAAAATTTACCTGACTCTAATAGTAATCATCGTACTTTCACACCTTTTGAAATAACTATATGACAGATACACCTAGAAAGAAAGTCAAATGCTACCATTCTGTGAACACGCTTTAATGACGTTGAGCAATTAAACAGAGAAATGAAACAATGCGGAGTTGATATTGACTCGGAGCGAATATTACTATACAAATTGCCTGCCTTTGTTAGAGTCCTTCCACAGTATGCGTCGATGTTCATTTAGCTTAGGATATACACTTCATATCCACGCAGGACTCACGATACTTCCTTCTGCATATACCAAGAAGTTTCAGATGGTAACATATATTCTTTTGTGAAACTGTTATCAATTTATTATTACATCAGGTTCCAGAAAGAAGGAAATTCCTTGATATCATCAAATCGGTAACTTTTGATACAATTAATGTTGTTTAGAAAGTTTTCAAGAACAACATTTGCTAATAATGAAGAATTATCATAAACATAGAATGTGATTTTATTAGGCTACTGATAACTAATTTTTTTACGAGCTACATAACCAGTCAATATCGTGTGGTATATTAAATACTCTGTTTAAAAGAATGAAGGTCGTTGACTGACGGAGAATAATTACATCAAAGATTCAACATGATATTTACAGGAGTCATACGAATAGGTATAAGTAACACAAGGCTTGAGCCTTAACCCATTCTCAATTATGCATGCAAGTACACATGTGGATGTGGGAACGAATCTAAGGGCATATATGTGCAGTAAACATTCACATGCATTGGTTGACATATCCATGTATATACACCTAAGTAGATGGAAACTTCCGCATTAATCAGTAAATCTAAAGAATGATACAGCTACTTTACTTTCACATCCGGTGCGGCGATGAAATATAAGACTGCGAATTATACACACTATTATATGCAAGCTATAATTGAAAGCTGCGTCCAATTTTCTTACAAATGGAATTGTTTTTACTGTATCTGTCAGACATGGGCAAGCTATGCTTAAATAACTAGCATCAGCTATTAGGGGCTAGGGTCGCGTGGTTGAGTGGTCGAAAGTCTCTGGCTCCGCCAACGTAAGAAAGCTGCCAGTTGGTTTCAGTTTGTTTTCTTACTAGGGTTTCATTCTCCACCATTTATAATGGCTGCTATGTACGACTTCTCTTGCGCTGAGAAATGGAGTTAAATTCCCCAAACAACATTCATCATTAAGCATGTCGTGAACAAGCATTCGAGTAAAATTCTGGGGATGTATAATTTTTTTTTAATTTTTCAAATACAGAGTAACAATCGTAATTCAGACACATAGATAAGAACTTATTCATTAAGGACAGCATTTGTATTGTGTTTAATTTTCAAACATTTTTTGTATAAGTATAGTGGTAAAGGTGCCAGTAAATATGTTCATTTATGAAGAAACAGATCTTTAGAATAAAACAGTTGCTATAAGATGTCAACATAAGATATCACAGAATCGTATCAAACTATCAGACTAACGGAACCGATGATATTGCATCACAAATGTCAATTCTCAAGATTTTTTTTAATTCTATATATATGAGGCATATACGGAACACGTTACTCAGACTTGTTTGTGCAAGATGTTAGCAGTAAGTATGATATAATCATGCTAAATGTATGCATGATAATTCATATCACCATGAAAACGTTTAGAGCTCAAGGCTAACCTATCTTTAATATTTTATAATACGGCCATTGGTTACAAAACGAAAATGACCCTAAATATAACAATTTTCTTCTCTTAAGAAATTACAGAGAAGTAGCTTGTTATTGAGATTTCTGGAATAACGGTCAAAGGTCAAAGGTAAGGATACAATATGAATACAAATCAATATGGTCCATATATGACAATACAATATTATTACGAGCCTTCACTGGCTTGTTTTGCAGTGACATGCAAAGAAAATAAAAGGCATCGGTCCTTTTTCTTGTTGAAATTAAAATGAAACACCTTCCTGTTTTTGAAGTTGACGCTTATGCAAACATGTAAATAATCATTGATAGTGCAGCGCATGTGAATTCTGTTTCAAGATTAACTCTGTTCTTTATCCATTAGATTTATGGTTCTTTCGTACTTTACGCACTTTAATTAGAAGTTCATTTCCTTCTGACGGGTATGGGTTGGGGGTGAAAACAATTAGTCTGAGGTGATCTTTTGATAGTGAAGCTACATGAACTATGATTTGTATCATTTTATACGACACCTTTTATCCAGCATCAATAATACAGAACTGTTTTTCGTGGATTTTCATATAATACCAATTATATAGTACTGTCTTTCATACTTTTTCGCATAACACCAGTTATACACTACATTCTTTCATGTTTTTCATACAACAGCAATCATACAGTATTGTCTTTCATACTTAACATACAACATCACACCGTACTGTCTCACGCGCTTTTCATACAACATCCGTTAAACAGTACCGTCTTTTACGGCCGATTTAGACTTATTTTAATCCATTCTGGAAGTTTCGTACTGCGTAATTAGACCAAGGGAAACGACTGGCAAACTATCATTATGTGGCACAGCTTATACAGTAAAAGTATCCCACTTCTTTGCCTTAAATTGGTGACTAAATGATATTACAGTGTTAAGTAATGCAATCGAATCTATACATATACAGTTGTGATGGTGCTACAAATATATGGGCAAGGATAAATAAAGACTGGATTGATTCACAATACCATCACACAGCGACCTATTTTACTGGATCAGATCAGGAGTGGAAATACTTTTATTTCCACTACAGTCGAAACATATCAATTTAAATTTGAAAGTTAGTGAATACTGGCACAGAAGTCATAATGTTTGCAAAACTAACATCTTTACTTCAGTAAACACATGATTGGGTTACACTGGTTGAATAGGGATCAATTTCGAATTATGTTAGAGGACTCTCACGGAGGACAAGTTTTGAGTGACAGCAGAAATTGTTTCATGCTATTCCTAGTAATTTTGTCCAGGAAGAAAATTTATCTTGCGAAATAAAATTGCTACCAAATAGTTATTGACTGTCAAATAAGGCACAAAATGCAACTCACGCACATACATACACATACATACATACATACATACATACATACATACAGACAGACACAAAGACTTTCTCATTCACATCCTTTACCCCAAACAATAAATATCAGGAACACCAACATTAAATTCACACAATCAGTACGAAACATAGGTGTTACTCTGGACAGTACTCTCACATTGCACCAACATGTCATGAACATATGCAAGGCTGCATATCTTGAGCTGAGACGCATCAGCTCATTTCGCAAATATATTTCAACTGATGCCACTAAAACACTTGTGTGTTCATTAGTACTTTCAAGAGTGGAGTATTGTAACTCAATTCTGTCTGGTTCATCTCAATATCTGTTCCAGAAACTTCAAAAAGTTCAAAACACAGCTGCTCAGATCATACTTAGAGTACCACGATCAGAGCACACTTCCCCGCTGCTCTGTACCCTACACTGGCTATCCATTCGATCCAGAATCAAACACAAAATTTGTTCTCTGTGCTACATTTCACTGTCGGACTCTAGTCCAACATACCTATTCCACCTCACCCATGTGTACTCACCAGCAAGATACTTACGCTCCTCTTCTGACAATCGTATACTCATTATTCCCACTATGAAAACAAAGTCATATGGACAGCGTTCTTTTGCATACCAGGGCCCAGCATCGTGGAATGAATTGCCCACTGAACTTAGATACAAAGACACAGGGATCACATTCAAGAGGGCTCTCAAAACTCACTTTTTTACGACTGCAAGAACAAACATAAAGACCTAATAATTAGTATCCATTGTATTCATTTATTAAACCAAGAGTAATGTCATTTATACCCATATTTCCTCGCTATTGCACGCCCCGGATAGTGAAAACATCAAAGCATAGCTATCGGCTCTTGTATTATTCTAAGTTCCACATATTTTCTGTCTGTAAGAAAAAAAAAACAGGTAAGCATTGTAGCATAAAAGTGTTAAATTTATTGCATTTTTGCTGACGCCTATTTGTTTTATGAATAGAGAGTAACTGAATAGTAGGAATGAGTTCCTTGCCACGGTTCACGGGATTTTTTTTTTTGGAAATAAATTTATGATGAAACAGATAACGTCAATAGAATAATAAATATAATACAAATTATGATACAAATTAGAATACACAATATAATACAAATTACAATACAAATTAGAATACAAATTAGAATACACATTAGAATACGCATTAGAATGCAAATTAGAATGCAAATTAGAATACAAATTAGAATGCTAATTAGAATGCAAATTAGAATACAAGTTAGAATGCTAATTAGAATGCAAATTAGAATACAAATTAGAATGCTAAACAGAATGCAAATTAGAATGCTAATTAGAATACAAATTAGAATGCAATTAGAATGCAAATTAGAATACAAATTAGAATGCAAATTATAATACAAATTAGAACGCTTATTCGAAAGCAAATTAAAATACAAATTAGAATGCTAATTAGAATGCAAATTAGAATACAAATTAGAATACAAAATTGGAATACAAATTAGAATGCTAATTAGAATACAAATTAGAATACAAATTAGAATACAAATTCGAATGCTAATTAGAATGCTAATTAGAATATAAATTAAAATGCAAATTAGAATGCAAATTATAATTCTAATTAGAATACCAATTAGAATACCAATTAGAATACAAATTAGAATAACAATTAGAATACACATTAGAATACAAATTAGAATACACATTAGAATCAAATTAGAATACGTATAAGAATGCAAATTATAATACAAGTTAGAATGCAAATTAGAATACAAATTAGAATACAAATTAGAATACTAATTAGAATACAAATTAGAATGCAAATTATAATACAAATTCATTATTCTTAACTATCTGCAGCAAGTCAGATTTTTTCGTACAAAACACAAGTCTTACGTACAATTAAAAACCTGGTTTTTCATTTTACAACTTTTAACTTGTGAATTCAAACAACAAATTAATGAAATGTTGAAAGAAGTTCATCTATATTCTTTTCATTTGTAAAATTCAGTTAGTGACATTGTCATACTTAGAAACTGTTTACCAGCCTTTATAATGAAAGCGACATTAACATAAGATATTTACTATTTGCAGTAAAGGCCAATGAATGATAGACAAAGGAGGGTATTTCCGTGATTTATATATTATACGTAAAGTCCAAACTGTTGGTATATCC